>CM056057.1:170995173-171315346 GCA_029574335.1 Rana kukunoris
ATCACAAAATGCTTTCACTGGCATATCTAACACACCAATAGGGAGCAAATAAAAAAATTCACATTGTATTGCTCTTAGTAATTTTAAAAGGCATGCATACTCATCATGGTTGATAGTACATTGTAATGCAGCTTACAAGCATGTTGTAAGCATCACTGGCTGATTGGACAGAAACTTCTTCTTTTTCAGTAGCAGAGCTATTCATAGAAATGGAAAATGCACCAATGAAAGAATATATTATATAGTCTACATCCCCTTCAAGCCATAGCACACAGGCATATAAGTTAATATAATTCCTCTTCTTGGTGATATTGTAAAAAAAAAAAATGGCACACAAGCTGTCCATCAGGAATCTGTCAGTGAGGAAGTGACAGGGAACGGTAACTAGCCTTTGTTGTGGAAGCACGGAGAGTGACATGCAGAACTGCTAAGAGAAAACTGCCACAATCGCACAGAGCCGAAAGATACAAACTGTCTGCATGCTTCACTCATGCTCTGTTTATTAGTATCCGCCTGCACTGATCTTCTGCTTGATAGGCAAATGAAGCAAGCAAGTGAAGCAAACGCGCTTGCCCCAATCTTACAGGGATGTGCAGGGGATATGGCCTTATAAATAAATAGTATTTTCCTTTTCTCACCATGGAACAGATTATATAAGGTAAAACATTGTGAGGCTTAAAGGAAAACCAGTTTTTAAACAAGGAATGATGTTTTGCTATTTTGTTATTTAGCAGAGATTATAAGGAAAGCTCAATTACTACGAAGATATGATAATTACATTTTGGGTGCAGATAAAATATATGTATATTTTGGGCTGGATCTACCCCCTTTCAAAATGAGCAAAGCAGTTTCAGTGAATGAAACTACCTTGGGAACTTATTCCATGGGTTTATTAGATTGCAAAGTCATAACATCAGCTGGTGGTGGCATTGGAGTCTCTTCTGCAATTTCTACTGCATCCAGGTAAGTCACCAGTGAACAACAGTAGCATTAATGTTAATGGTTCCTTTTGCCACTGACCATTGTGCTGGTTCTCTCTCCACTGGGAGTACTCTTAAAAGAGACAAGGATTCTTTCATTAAAATCTGTTAAAAACATTCATTTTTTTCTAGAAAATTACTTAGAACCCCCAAACATTATACAGAGCCAAAGGTATCTTCTGTCCTTCCCTGCCTAAAACCTACTATGGTGTCTGTCTGATGAATTCCGCCGCCAAGGGTTCAATCACTAAAGTGAGCATAGGAGGGGGAAAGATTCGGATTGGGAACAATTAATCAGCATAGATACTTTGTGGATTAGAGTGAAGCAATTGTACCCAGCCCATAGAACAATCTCCCAAACCAAAGAGTTGTAATACTTCCCATAAGTAAGGCCATTCCACGCTACCAAATGCTTTGGCAGTGTCTAGGAAAAGAATGACCCTGCTACCCACATTATCTCTAAGAAAAAGCCTTCGGATATTTATTGCCATCGATCGAGCAGGAATAAAGCTCGACTGTTAGGGATACACCAAATGCTGCATAACCTTAATGAGTCGATTGGCCAACACCTTTGCAAGGAGTTTAATGTCAAAATGTAACTGCTCGTTGACCAGCCGCCATCATTATACTGTGGCAGGTTGGCACGATCCTGCGAGCCATCGTAGCTGTATGACGGCTCCTTTAAGTGAGATAGCAGGCACGCGTGTGCCACTGCAGACACACACACACGCCCGCTGCACTGCGGAGGTTGCGATGCGTGTGACCAGAGGTTGCGATGAACGCCGGTCACGTGCGATTGTGAGCATGATTGCCAGAACAGGGAGGTGTGTATGTAAACATATTCATCCCAGTTCTGTGAGGAGAGGAGATGCAGATTGCGAGTTCCTACTAGCTAGGAACAGCGATCTGTCATATCCTCTAGTCAGTCCCACCCCCTACAGTTATAACACACACTAGGGAACACAGTTAACCCCTTGATCGCCCCTAGTGTTAAACCCTTCTCTGCCAGTGACATTTACACAGTAATCAGTTAATTTTTATAGCAATGGTCCCAAAAATGTGTCAAGTGTCCAATCTGTCCGCCATAATGTCCCAAAAGTCTCAGATCATCGCCATTACTAGTAAAAAATAAAATAATAATACAAATGCCATAAATCTATCCCCTATTTGTAGACCAATAAGTGACCTGTATTCTCCCCATCAGCAAAATACTGGCAATGAGTGAAAAGCTGTTTGCTTTCAGATTTTTTCCTGTAAACACTGCTTATATACCAATCCAGCACCTTTCCAAGTGTTGTCAAGAAAAGTAAGATTTGAGCTTTTGGTTGGAAATTCCGACCGTGTGTTTTCCGTGTGTGAATTTCTGCAGCAAAAATTTGAGAGCTGGTTTTCAAATTTTTCCGACGGGAAAAGTTCTTGTCAGAAATTCCGATTGTCTGTGTGGAAAAAACATGCATGCTCTGAATCAATTTGACGCATGCTCAGAATCATTGAACTTAATTTTTCTCGGCTCGCTGTAGTGTTGTACGTCACCGCGTTCTTGACAGCTAGAATTTCCGGCAACATTTGTGTGACCGTGTGTATGCAACACAAGTTTGAGCAAAAATCCATGGTTTTCTTGTCGGAATTTCCGATCGTGTGGGAATGGTCTGAGAGGTCTCAAGCCTTATAAGTAATAGCAGTGTTTCTTGGTAGCAGAATATCCATGCCCAGGGCCAAATCAATTCTGTATAAGGATTGGTATGTGCTGGAGCAACAGGAGTACTGGAGAGCTTTTGCACTACGCAATTTCCAGATATCTCTAAGACCTAGTTCCATAAACTGTCGGTAGAAAGGGGATTTAGAGTGAGTGTCTGCTGGATATTTGTCCATGTTTCGGTTACATACAGCACTGAAATCCCCTACCGCCAGATAGGGAACTTCAGAGTTATCGGCCAAGAGTGTGGCCATCACCTGTGTTCTCACTTTTATTTAGAACCACTAACCCTTAAGCCACGTACAGACAATGAGACATGTCCGCTCAAACATGTCCGACGGACCGTTTCCAGCGGACATGTCTCATCGGATTTTGGTCCAATGGCGTGTACACACCATCAGACGAAAATCCCCTCTGACTGAGGACGCGGTGACGTGGTGGTGACGTTGACGCCGCCACGTCACCAATCCAGGAAGTAAAATACTTCCACGCATGCGTCAAATCCATTCGGCGCATGTAGGGGATTATTGTCCGCTGGTTAGGCGTACTAACCAGCGGACCTGTCTGACGGACAGGTTTGCAGCGAACAAATTTCAAAGCATGCTTTGAAATTTGTCCGCTGGACAAACCTATCCGCTAGGTCGTACACACGATCGGAGATGTCCGCTGAAACTGGTCGGCGGACCAGTTTCAGCAGATAAATTTGATCGTGTGTACGCGGCCTTAGGGATGACTCCTAGCATTAATGCTCAGTTTCTGTGGAGAATAGAGAATTTGATAGACATCAGACTTGGCATTGATGTCCATTGTCTATTCTCTTTCTGGAGATATAACGTGTCCAAACAACTTCCTGTGCATCATACTATAGCGATGTTTGGCATTTAACTTTCTATATTTGGATAGATGCTTGATATTACTGCAATTTTATTATGACCAGATTTATAGAATTTGAGAGCTAAGTGGTATGAAAAGGGCACATTCAGGTCATGTAGAGCCAGACTCTAGACTCATAGAATGCATTAAGGTGAAAAAACATGAGACTTTACAATTCCTTTAACCACTTTGCAACCGCCCTATGCCGAAAGTACGGCTCTAGGGCGGTTGCTGTATTCTAACTGGCCGTTAATTAACGGCCTGTCAGAATCGCGCTCCCGCGCGCCTCCTGAGGCGCGCACACGGGAACATCCGTGACCGCCGGGTCCAGAGGACCCGGCGGGTCACGGATCACGGTAAATCGCCGCTGATAGCGGCGGTTTACCACGTGATCGCGCCGTCCAATGACGGCGCGATCAGATGTAAACAGACCGGCGTCATTTGATGACGCCGGTTCCTCCCTCCTCTCTCTGTACCGATCGGTACAGTGTGAGAGGAGAAGGGAGGGAGCGGATGGCAGCGCCAGTGCTGCGGGCTGGATCTGTGACAAATGCAGTCACAGATCCATCCATCCCTCCCTCCCTGCTCAGCCATCCCTGCTGCATATACTCTGCAATACTCACCTGGGCATACTCTGCAATACTCAGGCATACTCTGCAATACTCTGGGCATACTCTGCAATACTCTGGGCATACTCTGCAATACTCTGGGCATACTCTGCAATACTCTGGGCATACTCTGGCAATACTCTGGGCATACTCTGCAATACTCTGGGCATACTCTGCAATACTCTGGGCATACTCTGCAATACTCTGGGCATACTCTGCAATACTCTGGGCATACTCTGCAATACTCTGGGCATACTCTGCAATACTCTGGGCATACTCCGCAATACCCTGGGCATACTCTGGGCATACTCTGCAATACTCTGGGCATACTCTGCAATACTCTGGGCATACTCCGCAATACTCTGGGCATACTCCGCAATACTCTGGGCATACTCCGCAATACTCTGGGCATACTCCGCAATACTCTGGGCATACTCCGCAATACTCTGGGCATACTCTGCAATACTCTGGGCATACTCTGCAATACTCTGCAATACTCTGGGCATACTCTGCAATACTCTGGGCATACTCTGCATACTCTGGCAATACTCTGGGCATACTCTGCAATACTCTGGGCATACTCCGCAATACTCTGGGCATACTCTGCAATACTCTGGGCATACTCTGCAATACTCTGGGCATACTCCGCAATACTCTGGGCATACTCTGCATACTCCGCAATACTCTGGCAATACTCTGGGCATACTCTGCAATACTCTGGGCATACTCTGCAATACTCTGGGCATACTCTGCAATACTCTGGGCATACTCCGCAATACCCTGGGCATACTCTGCATACTCCGCAATACTCTGGGCATACTCTGCAATACTCCGCAATACTCTGGGCATACTCCGGGCAATACTCTGTGCAATACTCTGGGCATACTCCGCAATACTCTGGGCATACTCCGCAATACTCTGGGCATACAGCAGCCCCTGTCCCCGCGAGCTCGCATGCAGAAGCGAACGCATACGCAAGTCCCGCCCACATATAAAAACGGTGTTCAAACCACATGTGAGGTATCTTTATATCATGTTTTGGGGTTTTATGTATTTTTCTAGCAAATAAATGATGATTTTTACATGTAGGAGAGAAATGTCAGAATTGGCCTGGGTGCTCCCTGCATGTTGGGCCTCTGTATGTGGCCACGCTGTGTAAAAGTCTCACACATGGGGTATCGCCATACTCGGGAGGAATAGCAGAATGTGTTTTGGGGTGTAATTTGTGGTATGCATATGCTGTGTGTGAAAAATAACCTAATAATATGAAAATTTGATGAAAAAAAAATAAATCTTGATTTTGCAAAGAATTGTGGGAAAAAATTACAACTTTAAAAAACTCACCAGGCCTCTTTCTAAATACCTTGGAATGTCTTCTTTCCAAAAAGGGGTCATTTGGGGGGTATTTGTACTTTTCTGGCATGTTAGGGTCTCAAGAAATGAGAGAGGCTGTCAGTACTTCAGGTGTGATGAAATTGATCAATTTTCAGGATTTGGTACCATAGCTTGTAGACCCCATAACTTTCACCCAGACTAAATAATATCCAACATTTTTTATTTTTTTTACCAAAGATATGTAGCAGTATACATTTTAGGCCAAATTTATGAAGAAAAATTACTTTTTTGCAAAATTTTATAATAGAAATGAAGAAAAATTATTATTTTTTGCAAAATTTTGTTCTTTTTTCATTTATAGCAAAAAAAATAAAAACCGCAGAGGTGATGAAACACCACCAAAAGAAAGCTCTATTTGTGGGAAAAAAAGGACAAAAATTTCATTTGGTTATAGTGTTGTATGACTGAGTTATTGTCATTCAAAATGTGAGAGCACCGAAAGCTGAAAATTGGTCTGGTTATTAAGGGTGTTTAAGTGCCCAGTGGTCAAGTGGTTAATGGGAAGTTGTTTGAAGCTTACAGACCACTTATGGCCTGGATTCACATACCTGGGCACATCTTTATGCGGGCGTAGCGTATCTTGTTTACGCTACACCGGCGCAACGTTGAGAGGCAAGCATGGTATTCACAAAGCAAATGCTCCCAACATTGCCCCGGCGTAGCGTATATTCGTCGGCGTAAGCCGACGTAAGTCAATGTAGGTGGAAGTGGGCTGGAAGCGGGCATGATACATTTAAATGAAGCGTAACCCCATGCAAATGATGGGCTGCACTTCAAACAAGTACTAAAAACAAACGGCGCATGCATGGTATCTTGGACACATCCAAGTGCGCATACTCACGTCGGAATAACTGCCTAAGATACGTCGAAACACTGCCTACGACGTGAACCTAACCTACGCCCAGCCCTATTCACGAACTACGTAAACGGCGTACACGGCGTACACGATGTAAAATTTGATGGCGTCCGTTCCCTGGTTCATACCTTTGCATGGGTTGCGCCTCCTATATGAGGAATAACTTTACGTCGGACGTAACCCTTAAGCAAATCGCTTAAAACATGCGCCAGGCGCAAGTACATTCGTGAATCGTCGTAACTTACTAATTTGCATATTTAAAATGGGAACACCTGATGCGTCCAGTGTAAATATGCGCCCACGATACGCCGGCGTAGGCAAGTTGCGTCGGGCGGCTTAAGCATAATTTTCGACGTATATAGCTTTGGGAATCGGCGCATTGATACGACGGCGCATATTTGTACTTACGACGGCTTCTCTCGAGATACGTTGGCGTAAGGCTTTGTTAAATCCGGGCTTATGGGGCCTACTTCTGACCCCAGCTTGTGCTTGACTCCACTTCTGCCTGATGTTCCTGTGCCTCATTGCCCGACTGTGTACCAAACCTGGCCTGTGTCCCGTCTTTGTCTCTGCCTCACGTCTCGGTACCTGCTCTGTCTGGCTGTTGATGACCCATTGGCTCACGTCCTGGCTACGCTTCCAGTTGCTGATTCAGCAACACAGGGCTCCTGTTCTCAGTTCTGGCCCAGCGCTCTCCAGTCACCTGGTTCCTGCCAAGACCCAGCCAGAGCTATCTGCTACAGCAGCCCTCATGCCACTCTGTGTCCTCCACTCATTGTCACCACTACCAGGGGTGTTGGACAGGAGGTGCAAGAGAAGCCTCCTGTACAGCTCGATCTCCACAAGGTATGAGACACTAAGTTTGGGGTTCATTTGACCTTGTTATTGTCACAACTATCAAGGTATGACAGCACTTTTTACTGTCCATCAATGCAAGAGAGACCTTCTCCTACTGGCCACCATTTTGCTCTACCCAGCAAGAGTTGTTGATTGGTGTTCTGTAGCACACCAATGTAGTCCCTGCTGCGAATGTTTGATATCATTTCTCCTGCTGCTGGTTTATATAATTTGCTATTACTGTGCAATATGTTATTGGCAAGCCGAGGGCCAAATAAATCAAGTAAAGGTTTAAGGACTAGCCGCACATGCATTGACTGGAACCTCCCTGCTGCACGTCTTTTCCTCAGAACCATATTACCTAGGCTTGTTTTAGTTTTTGTTTTGTTTTTATATGTTGAGGCAGCCATCTTGGTAGAAGAGCGGATATTTGCTTCCTCCTCTAAGACCCACCCCTCTCATGACTCATGAGCTAATGAACTAATGACTGATGGGGTAATGATCAAGAAACAGCAGGGAAGGGGGAGAAAGCATGTATTGTAGACACATAATAAAGTAGGGGCAAAGGGTTACAGTTCTTAGGAAAACAAAGGTCCCCTTTTATTAACAACTTAACGATCCTGCATTGTATATATATGTCCTGTTTTTAGAGATGGATATCTTGGTAACACAGCAGCTGCTGCCACAACCGAGGTACCCATCTTTAGTGCTAAGGGTCCTGTACACGATAAAGGCGGTCTCCGCAGCGGATTTGCTGCAAGATCGCCGTTATCGGTGGTGGGAGAGGGGCCCCCCCTCCCGCCGCTCTCCCGCGCCCTCCGCCGCTTATCGTGCTGTCGGTAGCGGCGGAGGCGATCAGGTCTGTTCGGCAGCTGTGTGGGGATGCGAGTGAGGGAAAAATCACCCCCATCTGTCCCCATAGATCTGCTGGGCGGAAGTGACTTCAAAACATCAGTCCTGCCCAGCGTCTTAAAGAAACATTTTTTGACATTTTTTCTTGCATTTTAGTCTAAATATGAGATCTGAGGTCTTTTTGACCCCAGATCTCATATTTAAGAGGACCTGACATGCTTTTTTCTATTACAAGGGATGTTTACATTCCTTGTAATAGGCATAAAAGTGATCAAATTTATTTATTTATTTTTCAATGTAAAAAGTAATAAAATAAATAAAAATAATAAAGAAAACCAAAAAATTTTTTTTAAAGGGCCTGTCCCGATGAGCTCGCGCACAGAAGCGAACGCATACGCGAGTAGCACCTGCATATGAAAGCGGTGTTCAAATCACACAAGTGAGGTATCACCGCGATCGTTAGAGCGAGAGAAATAATTCTAGCCCTAGACCTCCTCTGTAACTCAAAAAATGCAACCTATAGAATTTTTTAAACGTCGCCTATCGAGATTTTTAAGGGTAAAAGTTTGACGCCATGCCACGAGCGGGCGCAATTTTTAAGCGTGACATGTTGGGTATCATTTTACTCGGCGTAACATTATCTTTCACAATATATAAAAAATTGGGCCAAATTTATTGTTGTCTTTTTTTTTAATTCAAAAAAGTGATTTTTTTCCAAAAAAAAAGTGCGCTTGTAAGACCGCTGCACAAATACAGTGTGACAAAAAGTATTGCAATGACCACTATTTTATTCTCTAGGGTGTTAAAAAAAATATATATGATGTTTGGGGGTTTTAAGTAATTTTCTAGCAGAAAAAACATTTTTTGTCTTGCAAACACCAAATCTGAAAAACACCTAAGGTACTTAAGTGGTTAAAGAAACAACCTAGTAAGTAATAGCCCTCTGTAGGGCTAAGGGTCAGCACTGAAAGGGGAAAGAAACAGGTGGAACATCATATCATAGAGAAATATGGGGGGAAAAAACAAGTCTGAGGCCTCGTACACACGAGTAAATAGATTTGTTCAAAGCGGTCTGTCCGACACACGAGCAAACTAAAATCCCCGCCAGCAGACAGCGCGCTGACGTGTCGGTGACGTGGCGGTGACGTTGACGCCGCCACGTCATCGCACCAGGAAGTAAAACACTTCCGCGCATTCGTCGAAACCATTCGGCGCGTGTGCGGGAAGACATGTCTGCAGGTTAGCGTACTAACCAGCAGACATGTCGGGCGGACGGGTTCCCAGCCGACAGATTTCAAAGCATGCTTTGAAATCTGTCGGGTGGCAAAATCCATCTGTTTGCCCGTACACACGATCGAATCTGTCTGCTGAAACGGTCTAGCAGACCGTTTCCAGCAGACAGATTTGATCGTGTGTACGAGGCCTGACAGCTAATATATGGAGAGCTGTCTGCACCATGATAAGTGACAACCTGCTGATCCACTGATGGGAGCTCTGAAGTGGGCATGGAGTGTGCCCAGTATATGTGAAGGGGGAGGGGGTGCATGGTGGGGTATCTTCTTTGTATATTGTGCTGAACTCAATATTCTGTAGAATGTCCTATTCTATGAACAATGTGTAGTATGTTTTATACTCCACTGTGCTCTTTTCTGAATGCTGAGCTCTGTTCTAGCTAGATACTCCATACCACTAATCATCACAATATTATTAGACACATTTTTCGTACCTGAGACTTTTCGAAATTCCACCTTGCTCAATGAACGAACACATATTTGCTAGTATATTTTACAGCACAAAATGTATTTTTGTAGAATCAGTTTTTACGACTTGGAAACAACATAATATATTATCATTACTGTGCTTTTAGTCTGTCCTTTCTCTGCAAAGTGACTGCACTGTATAAAATTTATCACTATGATACTGCTCTTTAGATTTGAAGGTCTGCACTGTAATGGAAACCTGCACATTATTTCTGAGACACATTAGCTCAAAATCTCATAAACACCCATTAGAGCTGAATGATAGCATTGATAGTTTGACACCCTTCTTGTTTTCCCCATTCTACTGGTGACATTTACTCCTCCAGATATACATAATAAGCAAATAAAGGACATGTTTTAAGGTCAAACACAGCTGCGAAACAATGTGTGTCAGACTTATTTTTACATTTCTTCTACCTAACAGTTTGCATTTTTGAAGGCAAGGATCATTTGACACATAGCTGTCAATCATCAGTTACAAATTTGTGTCCATATTCTAGTTTCAAGCTGTAATGAGTGACAGATATGCTTGCTTTCATTGAAAATATTCAAGCACAAGTAATACCGCTTTGTACATCTCTATTGCCATATTTTTACAGTTTCAGCACTAGTGCTCGCACCACCAATAAAAAAAAAAAAATATAGGTGCCGAAACCTGCTTGATAAATAACCTAAATAAATACAACTCTAACTTATCCTACTAACTTACTTGATCTACTATCCTACAATAGTACATAACACAATAATGTAGACAGCACAGTGGCTAAGTGGTTAGGACTTCCGCCTGGCAACACTAGGGTTGTTGGTTTGAATCCCAACTATGGCACTACCTGCATGGAGCTTGTCTTCCTGTGTCTCTGTGGTTTTCTCCAGGTAATCTGGTTTCTAAACTCCTTGAAGGCAGGGACTGATGTGAATATATTAAAGTAAAGTGCCATGTAAAAATATAAATATCGTATTTATCGGGGTATTGCGCACTCCCGCGTATAGCGCACACCCCTAATGTCGACCTTGAATTCCTGTAAAAAAAAAAAACATTTTAGTACTTACAGTTTTGGTGTCTTGCGCGGCGTCCATCGGCGGCCTTGTCCAGTCCGGCGTCCGTCTTTGGTGTCCTCCCGGCTTCTCCAGCGCTGTCTCTAGTCGAATCCCCGCTTCCGGCGCTCAGTTTGAACTGAGCCGCCGACATATACCGAGTGCAGTACACTCGAGTACATTCGGCAAGGCTCGGCTTCGCTCGTGCTCACGCTCTGTGACGTTTATGCGTGAGCACGAGCGAAGCCGAGCCTTGCCGAATGTACCCGAGTGTACTGCACTCAGTATATGTCGGCGGCTCTGTTCAAACTGAGCGCGGGAAGCGGGTATCGGCGTATATCTCGCACCCACGATTTTCCCCTTATTTTATAGGGGAGAAAAGTGCACGTTATACGCCAATAAATACGGTAAATATAAACATAGCAATTACTGTACTTTTCGGTGTATAACACGCACCCTAACTTTAAGAGGAAAGTTTCAGGAAAAAACTTTCCACAGCCCCCTGCGTATAACACGCAGGCACCCTCTATTTTCAGGGTAAAAAAGTGAGTGTTATATGCCAAAAAATACAGTATATCGTAATTCTGACATATAAAGATGGGCAAAGGTTATTTTGTATCTTGTCTCTCTTTTGGTATATAATGGCGCGTACACATGGTTGGACAATTCAACAACAAAACCGTGGATTGTTCGCTCAAACTTGTCTTGCATTCACACAAATGTTGTCGGAAATTCCTAACGTCAAGAACACGGTCACGTACAACACTACGGCGAGCCAAGAAAAATTAAGTTCAATGATTCCGAGCATGCGTAGGATTTTTGTGCATCGAAATTGCATACAGACGATTGGAATTTCTGACAAAAACTTTTCGGAAAAATTGAGAACCAGCTCTCAAACATTTGTTGTCGGAAATTCTGACAGCAAATGTCCGATGGAGCATACACGTGGTCGGAATATCCAACCAAAAGCTCACATCAAACATTGTTGTCGGAAATTCCGACCGTGTGTACGCCGCATTAGTGGAGCAATTTGCCTTAAGCTGGCCATACACCATTAGAACTTTGTTAGAAAATTTTAATTTTTGGAATGTTTGATCAATTGTCTAATGGTTAGTGCGGTCTAATAGAAGTGGGATGGAAATTTTTCTGGAATCAACAAAATCTTTTACATTGAATGTGATTTTTATTTGGGAAAAATCATACATATTGTAATGAAACCTGGTTCATTTTTCTGGTATTTCATTTAAAAAGCAGACCTGGAATACCTTTTAAAGACCCTGATGGGTTTTACTTCCTCTTTGTTTCCCTGCAAATGCAAAGCATAATGGGCTACTATGCAGTGCATAGTAGCCCATTATGTGTCACGCACTTGGAAACGAAGCCTGCAATGTCCCGATTGCCTCGCCGGCTGGAAGTGTCCATCTTCCTTCCAGGGTCACGGACTCCAGCTCTGTGACTGGCTGCAGTCACGTGACGTTACTCCCCCGTATCCGCGCGGGAGCCGCCAGTCACGGCATGACCTTTAATCGAAACAGCACAGTGTGAGCTTTCTACACCATACAGGGAATTGTAATCATCTCCTCAACTGTGTAGGTACCTACAGGTAACCCTTAATCTAGGCTTACCTGTAGGTGAAAGTGTATTGTAAGAGTTTACAACCACTTTAAGTGCTTTTGAATGAAACTGGTTGACTCAATAATGGTAAGAAAAAATGTCCTGATAAACAATTTTTCTATAAATGTTAACATGAATATTGACTTAAGCTGTTTGGCCAGCAATATACATAAAACCAGTGTTGTATTTTGGTTTTGTGCTGCCCTAGGCAGGACTGAAATCAGGCTAACCCCACCCCCAATGTAAATTTACCTTAACTTTTTTGGGGGGTCACATCCCCAAAAGTGAAGGTCTACAAGTTACACCGGCAGTTCTAAAAGTGCATCTGGTATAAAGAAAATATTCCTCTTCCCACTGTCCTGAAATCAGGAATAATCATCTTTTATTTTTTGATATTTGACTCGTGATTTCTAAGAGGGCTTTACTGTGCTGTGCACTGGTTCAGCTGGAGGGCTTTCTGATCCCTTTGGTCCCTGTATGGTTATTCCTGTAGCATAACAGCATACATATGCAGGTTTGTAGCTAAGATTTTTTTTTTACTAGCTTATAAATAATATATCCTGTACTTATTTATATAAGTTTGCATAAAGAATAGTTTCTGTGAAAAAAAAAAAAGAAATGAGGAACTTGAGCAGTATTTACAAAAGGCAATGTGTTTTTTGCACTTTGGTGGCTAAAATAAAGACATATTTCCAATATACACCAAAGAGTTAAGTGTCATTTACAGTAATTTTTCCACCTACATTGACAGGTAAATATACAATTATTATCAGTAGAATATTTTGCTTAGGCAGCATTAGAAGCTGTCTTAGGGCTTCTTTACACCTAGTGAAGCTGTTCATTATAATGTCTTTTTAGAATGTGTGATATCATGCGTTCGTAAAACACTGTGACATGCATTTTTCTTAGTTTTAGTTTGCTTAAGTAGAACACTGATATACAGATTAACTTATTGATTTTCTTCTGTATTGCTGTGAATAAAGAGAACCCCCATATGTGATGTCTAAAAGAACATCATCTTTTACAAATCAGAGATGTCTAATGTTTCTTTAAAGAGGATGTAAATCCAACATTTCATATTCCTGATATGTGCCTGCTGTATCATGTATTGGTATGGAAAAGTATCCTGTTCTCTTTGTATTGGTTCCTTTGTGTGAAATCCCTGGTGTTCCTGGCAGTCCCTCTGCTTTCCTATTAAAAATTGACCACACTGGGCAGGAGAGCACAGTATGGTTAGTTCTCTGGCTTTTGCTGGGATCGTGGCCTGCTCTCCTTCAAGGATCAGGCTTATCCACTTTTGCACAGCCTTTCACTGGGAAGCTTGGTGTACTGTTGTCCCCGTCCCCCCCCCAGCTCTTAGACCGCGTACACACGAGGAGACAAATCCGATGAAAATGGTCCGACAGACTGTTTTTATCGGACATGTCTCCTGGGATGTTTTGGTTTGATCAGTGTACACACGATCAAACCAAAATCGCCGCGGACAGACAGCGCGGTGACGGGGCGGTGACGTTGACGCCGCAACGTCACCGAACCGGGAAGTGAAATACTTCCACGCATGCGTCTAATCCATTCGACGCATGCAGGAGATTTCGGTCCGCTGGTTAGGCGTACTAACCAGCGGACATGTCGGACAGACGGGTTTCCAGCAGACAAGTTTTAAAGCATGTTTTAAAACTTTTGTCTGCTGGAAACCTGTCTGCTAGCCCGTACACACGATCGAATCTGTCCGCTGAAACTGGTCTGCAGACCAGTTTCAGCAGATAAATTTGATCGTGTGTACGCGGCCTTATGCTCTTATGCAGCTGAGAACAGAGAAAATGAGCTCACTAATAAAAAGGGAAAGGTGCATTTATAATGTTTTTTTTTTTTTATACATCTATACACAAATGTGTTGCCTTTCATTTCTATTTTAAACTGAATGGGTTGTTTTACAAGGTGATTATTTACAATCACTTTAAAGTGGTTGTAAAGGCTGAAGGTTTTTTTACTTTCATGTATTCTATGCATGAAGGTAAAAAAACATCTGTGTGTTGCCCCCCCCCCCCCCCACAGTACTCACCTGAACCTGTTTCCGATCTCTGATCCACAATCAATGTGTATGGGAGCCTCTGCTGTCCCAGGTCTCTCTCTCCTCATTGGCTGAGACAGCAGCAGGAGCCATGGGGAGAGAGTGGGAGGGGGGCCTAGCCATGGCCCTGTGTGTCATTGATGTATAGAGCGGGGCTCAGGAGCAAGCACACACCAGTGCCCCAATAGCAAGGGACTTGCTAGTGGGGGCATTGGTCAAGGGGGAGAAGCCAGAAGAGAACCAGGGTTGCCCTGTAAAAAATGTATTACACAGAGTAGGTAAGTATAGCATGTTTGTTTTTTAACCACTTGCGTACTGGGCACATATACCCCCTTCCTGCCCAGGCGAAATTTCAGTTTTTCGGCACTGTCACGTTTGAATGAAAATTGCGCGGACGTGCGACGTGGCTCCCAAACAAAATTGAAGTCCTTTCTTTGCGCTATAAACAGAAAAAGAGCAACAATTTTGAAAAAAAACACAATGGACCAGATTCAGATATCTCTGCCTATCTATAGGCAGGCGTAGCGTATCTCAGATACACTACGCTGCCGTAACTTTCAGTGGCAGGTTCCTTATTCAGAAACTGCGTAGTGTATCTGTGGCGGATTCAAATGTGTAAGATGAGGGCGTGATTCATGTAAATGAATCATGACCCCACGTTAGTGACGTCTTTTCTGAATGGCGCATGCGCCGTCCGTGGACGTTTCCAGTGCGTCGCAAATCACGTTGCTATTTTTCAATGTAAACTACGTGAACGTAACTAACGTCGAGCCCCATTCCCCAACGCTGTCCCGACGTCCATACTTAACATTGGCTACGCCTCCTATAGCAGGGGTAACCTTACGACGCTATAACGCTTACGCAAATTATGTAAACTACGACGGCCGGCCGCAAGTACCTTCGGGAATCGGCGTAAATCCCTCATTTACATATTCGACGCATAAAACGACGGAAGCACCACCTAGCGGCCAGCGTAAAACTGCAACTAATATACGACGGTGTAGCAGAATTATGCCACTCGTATATTAGTAGAATTCGGGCGTATCTTCTTTTCTGAATAGCAAAAAAAGATACGCCAGCTATTCTTAGTATTTACGCTGCGTATCTCTTGATACGCTGCCATAAATACTATCTGAATCTGGCCCAATATTTTTAACTTTTTGCTATAATAAATATCCCATTTTTTTTTTTTTTTTCAGATTAGGCCGATACGTATTCTTCTACATTTTTTTGGTAAAAAAATCGCAATAAGCATATAGTGATTGGTTTGTGCAAAAGTTATAGCGGCTACAAAATAGGGGATAGAATTCTGACATTTATTTTATTTTATTTTTTTACTAGTAATGGTGGTTATCTGCAGTTTTTGGCAGAACTGCGATATTATGGCAGACACATCGGACACTTTTGACACATTTTTGGGACCATTCACATTTATACAGCGAACAGTGCTATAAATATGCACTGATAACTGTATAAATGTGACTGTCAGGGAAGGGGTTAACACTAGAGGGCGAGGAAGGGGTTAAATGTGTTCCTTGGGAGTGATTCTTACAGTTGGGGGAGGGGACTGACTGGAAGGGGTAACCTATCTGTGTCCCTATGTACAAGGTCTGTTTACACACAGATCCACATCCTTGGCTGTGTAATGGGCGATCGCGGGTACCTGGCAGACATCGCTGCCGCCAAGCACGTGCATTGGCATCTCAGTAATGCGCCAGGGAACGTGGTGTATGGAGAGATACTTGTGCTCACAATGCAGAGACACCAGTGCTGACAACTTCCCACCCAGGGTTCTGTGGTTGCTACAAAGCCAGTAACCACTAGTGTCATAGCAACTGATTACTCATCCATGGCCCTATTTATCTTCCGACCTGGGAGATTTCCAGGGGAATGGCTAAAACTAAACAAAGGGGCAAGTGTATGTAAATAATACCCAAATGCAGTTGCAAGTGCAGTAACCAGAATCATGTCTCTTTGTTTACTTTCAGCTGTTGGCTGGGGAACCTCCTGGCTGGCAGCTGAAGATGGCACTTCTGCCTCAGTGCTGCCCCCTCCATTAGAGGGGTTCATGGAGCTGTCCCTGACAGGTACATGAATCTGTCACCTGCACTAACATATGACAAGCATCGGAATTCTGAAAAGTGTCTATGACTTCCACTGTATATGGGTATTTGGCATATTGTATGCATGCTATTTACCCGCAAAACTTCCCTTGTATAGACATTCAAAAGCCTGGAGACTGCTGCTGAGTGATGTTAGCAACCTCAGGAGACTAAGCGCAGTCGCATAATAATTGTAGCACCCTCTAGTGTGTGCTAGATGTAGTGTAGGTTTGTTAGTATAGGTACATTTAGTTAGCTCAGGTCTAAGCCTGAGCTGTGATCCTGGGTCAGGGTTCAGAAAGTCAGGGCTGGATGACTCATCCTTACAGTCCCTCCAGTGCCCCCCCTCGGTCTAAAGTGTTGTTGAAACTTCTAGAGCTAGTTGGTGGAGGTTAGGAGGAGCTGTCTGGAATATTTATATGTGCCTCTGCCAAACCCCAGTAAAGGACAGGCAGTGACAAATGCTTACCTTATAACTAGGCATGAACCATGCCAGCAGGGGCAGTCAGGTGAAAGATGGAGAATTAGTGCTGAGAAAACTGTCAGTGGCCCTCCGGGTTACTCCCTAGTCTGGGGGCAGGGTAACCTCGGACCGGGGCTCAGGTGCTGGAAGGACCCTGCCACAGTGCACAGAGGAAGCCCTTCCTGGAGGCACAGGAGCAAGAGAGAGGATAGTTTGTGTAGAGCAGCACTACTGGGGACTTACACAGTGGGAGACTGCCACATGTAGCCAGTTCTCCCTGAAGATAGTGGTGTGCTTAACTCATCAACCCTTCTCTGAAAGATCTCCTGCAGAGTTAGCTGGGTGGGCTGGTGAGAGTAAGTCTGGAGGACTGTGAAGGAAAGTTTGGTTGGCAGTACTCAAAGCGGTGGTGCTGGGACCAGTAGCCACAGGAGGACAAGTACAAGCTGATCAACGTACAGTATTCTGCTACACAACAAGGGGATTCGAGTTCCTGCCTACAAAGGCATTGCTAAATCTGACTGTGCCTGTCAGATCCACTAATAGTGATCCAGCTGGAGACTGCAAGTAAGTGAAGTGCAGGAGGAGTGTCAAGGAGAATGTATATAGACTTTATATAGGAAGATGTCCCTGAAGTTGTTGGCAAAGTTTTGTTGCTGAAGTCAATTTGGCATCCTATAACCTTCCATCCCCACAGGGCCATCTTAACCACTTCAATACCCGCCCATATACAATTGACGGCCAGAGATGGGATCTCCCATCCTAAGTGGCCGTCAATTGACGGCCTGGGCTTTGCGGGTGGATATCTGAATGATGCCTGCAGCCAGAGGCATCATCCAGATATCCTCTTCTTCAGCCGGCGATTCTGCACGACATAAGAATGATCATAGCGGCGGTTCCACAACTTGACCGTTCTTACAGGCCACGGGAGGGGACATCCCCCCCCTCCCGCCACCATCCGGTGCTTCTCCGGGCCCAGGTGTGCCCTCTCATTAATACAAAAGAGAAAAAACTGCGCTATCTAATAATGTGTGAAAGGAGCAGCTAACACAGCAAGAAAGATCAATTTGCTAGAAATATTGTGGGAAAAGTGTAGCGCTAAAAATGATTCTAATTCCTAGTGATGAATTCATAAATAAAAAGATAGAATAAACAATGATCATATATAACACCACTTGTGACAATGAATAGAATTACCATTAGTAATAGTCCATAAATATCCAATGAATGGATACTAGTGACAAGAAAACTGGACAAAGCCAGAAAATAAAAGTGAATAAAAAACTGTTCATATAACAAAGTTCATATATGAAGAATCCAGTGACTAGGTGAATAGACAAAATCCAACGGTGATTGCTAGACAGAAAATCCACCACCACATCAGATGAAGTACTACTGTTACGAAACATGTCGGGAAGGACTGCTGTCATTATTGCTACCCTGATTTTATGAGCTTGTTTTACCACTGCAATATGTGAGTTTCTTTTCCTTTAATAAATTCCTTGATTTTATATGGAATTATGCTATGTGCGCTCCAATTTCTTCTTGCTACATTGGGATATCTGATGTGTCGTCTTTGGGATTTGCTGTAAACAATCATCTGGTGTGAACTCCTGGATTTCCCTGCCTGAGGTCTTGTTAATGATTCCTGGCTTTGAGACATCTGTGATATATCCTCTACAGTGTATCGTATTTACAAGCTTGATTGACCTAGTGGGTATATGCCCTTCTGGGTCCAATCCATCCGATAAGCCCCCTATCATAAGTGGTGGTGGATTTTCTGTCTAGCAATCACCGTTGGATTTTGTCTATTCACCTAGTCACTGGATTCTTCATATATGAACTTTGTTATATGAACAGTTTTTTATTCACTTTTATTTTCTGGCTGTGCCCTCTCATTAAGACAGCCATGCATCCCCATACAAGTTTTTAACCCTCAATAAATAATGAAAATAAAGTCACAGACGGTTATCTGACTCAGGAGTGCCTGTGAAAATGTTTCCTTAAGGTCGCGTACGCACGATCGAACATGTCCGCTGAAACTGGTCCGCCGACCAGTTTCAGCGGACATGTTCGATCGTGTGTACGGCCTATCGGACAGTTTTCCAGTGGACAAAAGTTTCCAAACATGCTTAGAAACTTGTCCGCTGGAAACCTGTCCGTCGGACAGGTTCGATGGTTAGTACGCCCAACCATCGGACCAAAATCCTGCGCATGCGTCGCATTGATTCGACGCATGCTTGGAAGCATTGAACTTCCTTTTTTGAGCACGTCGGTGTGTTCTACGTCACGGCGTTCTGGTCCAAGGGGATTTTGGTCCGATGGTGTGTACGCACATCAGACCAAAAGACCACTTCAGACATGTCCGATGAAAACGGTCCGTCGGACATGTTTCATCGGACATGTCTGATCGTGTGTACGCGGCCTAAAAGTTACATAGAAAGGTAAAAGGAGAAGTGTAGGAGCTGGGCATGCACTGAGAGTAATTACTCCTGGGAGAGAGGGCAATGATATGCAAGGAGGGGCTGTGCTAGAGATTTGACCCTAGAGTAGTCAAATTTTCAAAGGCACGCTGCAAGTAAAAAAATAAAATAAAGAAACATTACGTAAGCTTGTATAATATTAGATTTTAGATTTATATTAGATATAAATTATTATATTAGATTTTTCTGTACTTACCTGCAATTTATTTATGTTGGTGACAGGGTCTCTTTAATGTATGCCATTGCTGCAGAAGAAAGAGCAGCCAAATAGAAGAAGGTCATTGCTAGTTGTAAACAGAGGGGTCAGTTCTGGGCCCTGTACAGTCACCTGATTATGCCAAGTTGACACTGAAAAGGCAAGCTTTCAGTAGAACATCTTGAGTGTGCTTATGTCACAAAATAATTTACCTCACAATTAGGCTGGGAATTAATTTGTCACCTACCTTCTTTTCTTACTATACTTTTCTGATCATTTGACTTTTCTCTGTACACACGCACAGTTTTCCCGGCAAGAACCAGCAAGAAAACTGCTGGCAGAGCTTTCTTGCAGGAGTAAACCGTGTGTGTGTACGAGGCTTTGAGGTTTCTCGTCAAGAAAACTGCCCAGAATCTCGACGAGAAAAATAGAGAACCTGCTCTCTATTTTCCGGTCATGATTCGCAGCAGTGTTTCCCTGACGAGAAACCCAACCGTCTGTATACTTACATTTCGCCGTGGAAACCCTTGCATACTTAAAATGACTTTGATGCATGCGCGGTAGCTTCCAAGGAATAGGTAGGGTGTAGCAAGATGGCGGCGACGGCATCGAATGTGACAAGCGCATGCTCGTCGTAGTCACTGACATCACCACGTTCGTGCCCTTTAAAAGAACGGCGGTTCTTTTGAATGGAGTGTCTGTACACTCGGCCGGCAAGAGATTTTTGCCAGGAAAAACAAGATTCTGGGCTATGTGTACAGGGCTTTAGAGGTCAACCTGCTGGCTTTGCTTATACTAGGAAAGCATAGGGAGCAAAGCATAGCAAAGCAGAGCAAGCATAGTCTGCAATTCTTGTATGGCTCAAAGACACAAACAAAATATGAAGACTGCCATTGCAAACATTTTAATCTGTAATTCTAGGCAATATTACTGGAACTATTCCTGTACCCCCACGGATGGCTTTCCAAATCTTCATGTATCTGCCGGTGACCTCTGTTTTTATCCCAGCTTTGATCGTTTTCTGGAGATTCTGGCTCCTAATTTGAAACTCTAAAACATCTAACACTTCTGGCTATGTTGAACTCCCTCTACAAGCTGCATTTTCCCATACTGGCTTCTACATTTATCACTTCAGGATGTACAAGCTGACATGAGAAACCTCAATGTAAGACCGGAAAGCAGGTATGTAACATACTCAAAGATATTGGATACCTGCAGCAGCTGAGGATATGTGGCAAAGTTTTGAAACATGGCCGCCGCAAGGGTAAGCCATGACATTTTACATGCTGCCTTTACTTTCAATTGGGCTCCTTAGCAACAGAGCCCCTTTAACAAGGACTGCCATAGACAACTCGAATTTTGCCTCATTCCTGGCCACAATATGATATGAATAGTCCTGGATAGTCATGTCAGTACCACCTAATCTGCCAAACCATGTTTTCAGTCATTGTTTGTTGAAAAAGCCAGGTGTAAAATTGTTGGCCAAACAGTGACTACATCCAATAGCCAGTAGCAGGGAACAAGAAAAATCTATTTGTGCATGGCTAGCTGTCAGATAAGCTGATGGTCTATCCAGCTGGGCAAAATGGAAAGGCAAAAACATACTTTGGAAGACTTTACTAAAGTTGTCAGGAAACCAAGACTGAGCATCAAAACCAGAGCAGAGAAGTCCTCACAACTCAACAAAGGTTGGGGCAGAAATCGTACTTTCAAGGTCAGGAGAAAATTATCAGATCCATAGATTTGAACAAGTCACAATAACTCTTATTTAGGGAGATCAGAAGTGGACAGGCAGACTGATATATGGAAACCAGTAACAGATAAGTCGAAGGGCCAAGCAAGTGTAGGAAAAGACAACTGGAATTAGGAAAAGACTGTTGCAAGGCAGCCGTGTAGTTTAGGTGGCCTATAGAGTTTGCTGCACAAGAGCCAATACTGTATATACCTCTGTGTGCTGAAGTGGGTTAAAAGAAGTTCTTTATACATATTTAAATGGGGCTGAGATGATCTAAAGTTATCTTTTTCTGTCTTTTGCTATCCAACTGATACTACACGTAGTGACCAGACAGGGTTCTCTGACACCCAAGGCAAGTGTGTCATCTCACTCAAGCTGAGACAGATGGAACTTGCAAATTCACATATACTGTGGCAGGATGCAGAAATTACATTTGCCGCCCACTGGTCCATGGATTATTACCTTGTCAGTCTTTGGAGAAACCAACCTGGATGGAGGAAGTCATTGCAATATGAGTTAAACCACTGTGATTTAGTCATACTAAGCATGTTAAAACACAGCCAATTTTCCATTAACATTATCACCAAAATGGGATCTATGGAAGCTTATATTTCATCAAATTAAATTTTTTATTCTACGATCCTTTTATAAATGTGCTAGAATTTAGGTTTTTGGCGCGAAGCATGTTTTAAATTGATGCTACTAAATTCAATAATTTTACAAATAGGGAATAAAAACCCAGCAAACAACAAAAATAAAAAAGGGAGATTAAATAATTAATAAAATGTATTACAGTTAAGTAAAGATAAAAGGGGGCTTAACTCTCATTTAAAAATGTACACATAACTTATAATTAAAGTAAATAAAGTAATTTATGCATGAAAGTTACAAAATGATTTTAGGTTATAAATTAATGCAAAGTAGGACTCACAGTAGCAGTAGTTGTAGAGCACACTGATGGTAGTGTTCCATTGATTACACCATAAGAGCCACTATCCGAGTGTTCTGTCCACCAGACTTATATTCTGATTACCTGTAGCTGTGTTGCTAAAATAAGATTTAAGTGTTGTAATTTACATAAGACAATCATTTGCGGAGTGCAGGTGCCATCTAGTGTCCATTTTTGGTATTGCTTCAGTTGTGTTTCTTTGATTCACTGTGTGTTTAGTTAAGGAAGTTGTTAGTAAGCAGGAAATTCTGGGTAGAATCCTCACAGGAAGTAAAAACAGCCATCATGCTTTGAGACGACACATCAGGGAGAAGGGCATGTCTTGCTTAATCTATCGCCATCACCCCTTGGAGAACTTAAAAAGTATGGGCCAGATTCACAGAGCCCTTACTCCGGTCTATCTCCTGTTAGACCGGAGTACTTTCAAATTACCGTCGTATCATTAGTTTGAATCCTCAAACCATAATACGACGGCTTCGGGCTTCAATCCGACAGGCTTACGTCTTCGTACGCCTTCGGATCTACGCTGCTATCTTTTTGCGGCAGCTGGGTGGAGTTCGGGTCGTTTTTCGCGTCGGGGTATGCAAATGAGCTTTTTCCGGTGATCCACGAAGTTACGATCGTCCTTCGCAATCTTTTACGGCATCTGTAGTCATCTTTTTGCTGCGTAAAGTTATACCAGCTATTAGCTGGTCTATAGTTAGATGGCCCATGTTAAGTATGGCCGTCGTTCCAGCGTCGAATTTCAATTTTTTTTTTCGTAAGTCGTCCGGGAATAGGAATGTACGTAAACGACGCTACTCAAAAAAAATGACGTAACGACGTTATTTCGCGCAATGCACGGCGGGAAATTTCAGAACGAAGCATGCGCAGTTCGATCGCCGCGGGAACGCGCCTAATTTAAATGCTTCACGCCCCCTAATCGCGTATTTCGATTCCGCCACGAGAAATACACTACTCCGCCGTACCTTACGGGCCGAAATATACCTGAATTCGTCTTAGAGCCAGGTAAAATATGGCAGCGTAGTGTATCTCTGATCCTCTGCGCCAGGGCAATTGTACCTCAATCTGGCCCTATGTTTTTACTATCTCATCTTGTATTGTATCCCATACATTGTTTCTGCTATGTATGCTGTATTTTATGCAATAGTGTACTTATTGAGGTCTATTTCTGTTGTTTTGTAGTTTCACTTTACTTGTTCTAATAAACTGAGATCAAAGAAATATGGTATCTGAAGTTTATGGGATAAGAATGTTTAGCTGTCTGCCCTAGAGACAGAACACTAATGCCCTGTAAACACGATCGGCTCGTCTGGTGAAAACAGTCGAACGGACCGAATGGTCCATTTTCATCCGACAAACCGATTGTGTGTGGGCCATATTATTTTTTTCCCATCTTTGAAAAAAAATAGAACCTGTTTTAAAATGTTCTGATGGTTAAAAAAAACGATAGAAAAAACGATCGGGGAAATCCATCGGTCAAAAATCCATGCATGCTCAGAATCAAGTTGACGCATGCTCGGAAGCATTGAACTTCATTTTTCTCTGCACGTCGTCGTGTTTTACGTTACCGCCTTAGACACGATTGGATTTTTAACTGATGGTGTGTAGGCACGAATGATGAAAGTCAGTTTCATCGGATGTCTGATGAAAAAATCCATTGGTCCATTTTCATCAGATGAACCGATTGTGTGTACGTGGCATAAGTGTTATCAGCAGACAGTTTGACAGATCAGTTCTATACTGTGCATGGGATGGCCAGGTCAATGCAAAGACAGGAGAGATTTTCACAAAAACTCCACCTTCCAGCACAGCACTGAAGGTAGGTGTTTCTTCTGCCCCTGCCCTGTCCTAGTCCTGGTTACATGTTAAAAACGATTTTAATTTTGAATTGTTCTCAGTACATAAATTGTAGGTATATTCAATATTTTAAATATTCAGATATAAATAAAAGTCTACCCTTTATTTTTAAAAGTCTTCCCCTTTATCTTCGACATGCTTTAAAAAATAAATAGAAAGGAAAGATGTACTCATACTGTAAGCTTTTGCTGTATAATTCTTTAAGCTGGTTTGGGGCCTGCACTAGCTATATGAAAATGACATACCAACTGAAACAATAAAAGAAAAAAGCAATTTTGAAAACTTGTCACAAGCAGGTCCATTTTAAGGGATGAGATATGTGAGTTAGAAAAAGAAAATGTAAGCATTCATCTTTACACTTAAGGCAGAAGCACAGCTAGAGAAATCAATCACGTTGTGATGTGAAAATATTTGCTCATTCCTGACACTCCTGGTGTAAATTATTAATAGCACCCTGCTGAATTAAGGACAGTGCAATAAAACAAGTTAATGCATGTTATGATGATAGCATTGAATGCTATGTGGGAGGACTGCAGTAATAAAGATGATAGAGATGACAGTCTGGATACCCAGGATCGTATGATAAGACGGAATTCTGCAGATTTATCTTCTTCCTGAAGATAAATGAAAGAACCAATGCTGATAATTAATTTCTACTCCAGTGATTACATCTTCAAAATGGAGAAATGGCTAAACTGACCAAACTGTCATTTGTACAAAAAGTAACACTTTGTATTTGTCATAAAAAATAAACTATTGTATACAAGAATAATATAAAGTTTGTACTCCTCCACTCTTGGTTGCTCAGTTGGGCACAGTTAGGCCTCGTTCACACATGGATCCGTTCAGGTCCGTCTGTCAGTTTTTCAGGCGGACCTGAACGGGCGCTCCATGCACCCCTATGGAGCGTCGGATGTCAGCGGAGACATGTCCGCTGACATCCGACCTGATCCGATCCGCTAAAAACAAACGTATGGGGCTCACGTCCCCATCCGTCCATGCGGATCGGATCGGGAAAGATCTGATGAAAACGGACATGCTGTCCGTTTTCATCAGATCGCTCCATAGAGGACAGCGGGACTCGACAAGCTCCTCCCCGCTCAGTGAGCAGAGAGGAGCTTGTCATCCGTCGGCTCAGCGGAGATCTGCGGACTGATCTCCCGCTGAGCTGGCAGACACAGGCGGACTCCGTCGGAACTGACTGCGACGGAGTCGGCTATGTGTGAATGAAGCCTTAGTAAAAAAAATTAATTGTCCAAAGTTTGTTTTTTTCTTTGTATAAATAAAAGCAAAATGTAACAGATAGATAAAGGTGACCAGACACTAAATATTGATAAATAATCCATTTGATGCTAATTATTTTGGATTAAATCACTTTGTAAATTTGACATGATGTGCCATTTTCCCAGAATTTTTTGCACCATACAAATTAGACATGTGCAGACTGAAATATTTTGTTTCGTAATTTCGTAATTTCGTTTTCGTCCGGAAAATAAATTTATTTTGTTACTCCCGAAAATCATTTTGATTTATTTTGTTTCGTTCAGATCCGACGATTTTCGATGCTTCGTCAAATTTTTGTCGTTCAATTTCGACAAAGCATCGAAAATCATCGAATTTTCGTCGTTCAATTCCTACCTATTCACTGAATACAGTGAATAGGTAGTAATTGAACGACGAAAATTCAACGATTTTTGATGCTTTGACGAATTTTCGTCGTTCAATTCCTACCTATATTCACTTGTATTCACTGAATACAGTGAATAGGTAAGAATTGAATGATGAAAAGGAGCCACTAGGTAATAAGAAAGAAGCTCATTGGGGCAGTACTAATGAAAGTAAAAATTTACGTTATTTCATTTCCGTTTTCCGAAGATTCGTAATTTATTTTTTGTTAGTTTTGCTTTTCGTTTATTATTCTTTGTTCGGCATTTCGGTTGTTTTCTTTTCGTTCTTCGAATATTAGTAAGTTTGCATTTTCGTTTATTTTTCGTAATTATGATTTTTTTTTTGTGTTCGGTATTTTCGTTATTTCTATGTTTTCGTTTCTTTTTTCTTTCGTTGTGTTGTTCTTTTACATTTAGTAGTTTCGTATCTTCGTAGTTTTCCATATTCGTTATTTTTGGAAATATCGTTATTCGTTATTATTTGCGCTAAACCATTTGTTTATTCGTAGGTTAACGAATCAACGAAAATAACGAATAATGACGGAAAACGTATTCATAATGAAAAAAATTGCACATGTCTACACGCTACCATCAATACTTTACTTGCTGTGGGAACATTCAAACATATTTACTAGGACTGGACTCTCACTACCTGAAATCATCAAAACTCTTCTATTACAAAGAAGCCTCATGCTCTGCAAACGGATAAGTACCATTGAACCTATAATTTCAATGCTTCTGAATTACCCTGTTCTCATACTGCATATACCATTTGTATATATTGAAAACAGACGTTTTTAAATTACCACCTAACTGTAAGTCAGCGTAAGTGGAAGTGGGCTGGAAGTGGGCGTGATACATTCAAATAAAGCGTGACCCCATGCAAATGATGGGCCGAGCGTCAGACAAGTACTTAAAACGAACTGTGCATGCATCGTGCCCTGGACGGATTCCAGTGCGCATGCTCACAATCACGTCGAAACAACTGCCTAAGATACGTCGAAACATGCCCCGGACATAGCAAAGGACTTGGACAGGTCGCTGGACATTTCAGAGGCCCTTATCGCTCTTCACCAACTTAATGTGGGTAAAAGTCCTGGCCCTGATGGTTTTTCTGTCAACTACTACAAGACGTTTAAGGATTCCCTAATCCCTCAGTTTATATCGACTTTTAATTCCACACCGGCCCATTGGAAGTCTTCTACTGACCTTCTTGAAGCCCACGTAGTAATGATTCCCAAACCCAATAAGGATAGAAATTATGTGTCTAATTACAGTCCCATATCTCTCCTAAATGTAGATGTTAAGTTATACGCAAAAAATTTAGCAAATCGTCTTCTACCCCTTTTAAAAGATTTGATTTCATTAGACCAAGTGGGTTTTCCCCCGGGAAGAGAGGCTAGGGATAATACCATTAAAGCCCTATGCATTCAAAATTGGCTCATCGAATCGGGGTCTCCGGGATTCATGCTTTCCCTCGACGCAGAGAAAGCCTTCGATAGGATTGCGTGGGACTACATGCATGCAGCTCTGGAGTCTTTAGGACTCCGAGACCGTATGTTACAATTCATTAATCTTCTATACTCGTCACCAACGGCAAAGATCAAAATTAATGGGCACCTGTCGGAGGCTTTCTCTGTGTCGAATGGAACGCGTCAGGGATGCCCACTTTCACCAATCATTTTTATTCTAATATTAGAACCACTCCTTTGTAGACTACGTTCCAAACCATGACATAGTAGGTATCACGATAAGGGATAGGCAATACAAAGTAGCAGCATTTGCTGATGATATACTGTTATTTTTGACAAATCCCATAATTACGCTTCCTAATTTGTTGAAAGACTTTTCGAGGTTTGGTGATATATCTAATTTAAAAATAAATCTAGCAAAATCCAGAGCACTCAATATCTCACTATCCACAGATACAGTGGCACTGTGTAAACAGAACTTCCCTTTTCTTTGGGTAGACAAAACATTATCCTATTTAGGAGTTAATTTATCGTCCAACATCAATGACTTATACATCAACAATTTCTTACCCTTATTGAATACGATTCGATCGGACTTATTAAGGAGGGATAAGGGAATGTTTTCATGGTTCGGTCGTGCAAATATTCTAAAAATGAATGTTCTACCTAGATTCTTGTATCTGTTCCAGACCCTTCCTATTTCCATTCCGGGATCTTTTTTCAAATCATTTAGACGTCTTTGCTTGAGTTTTATATGGGGAGGTAAACAACCAAGAATTAAATGGGATAAATTGGTTACGCCAAAACTCATGGGAGGCATTGGAGTCCCGGACTTGCGCAAATATTATTGGGCGAGTCACTTATCCAGAATAGTTGATTGGCATGTGCATAACCACTCCAAAGATTGGATAGGTTTAGAAGAGATTTCTTGCCTCTCGTCAGTGCCCATAAAGCACCTACCATGGACCATGCCAAAAAAAATCCCACGCAGCGCCAAATCGCATCCCGTGACGGGATCATCCCTGAAGATCTTCAGATCTTTGTGTAAATCAATTAATTTATCCTCTATATACGGGCCATTAACTCCAATCACCCTTAGTCTTGAAGTGCCTCTCCCAAAATCTGTCACGCCACACACAGACAACTCTCCAACATTAAATCTCAGGGCTGCAGACTTCTTTGTAGATCATTCTCCCATTTCTCTTGAATCCTTTAGGTCAACTGATCCTGACTGCAATATTTCCGACTTTAATTTTAACAAAATAACTGGGTTTCTTATAAAAATGAATCCCATGAATGGTTGGGATAGACCTAAAACACGGTTTGAAACTATTTGTCTCAGGGATTCCCCTCAGAAGCATCTGATCTCTCTTATGTATGCCCTTCTAAATTCGAACATTGACCCTCAAGAAGATAGTAATAATCTCAAATGGGAATTGGAGCTTCAGGTCTCTATATCATCTGATCAATGGGCAACCATATTCAGAAGAATACATAAAGGCTCGCTAAACATCCTAACTCAGGAAAACGGCTACAAAATTTACTCAAGATGGTATAGAACCCCTTCAACTATCCATAAATTCAATCCAGACACCTCTCCCTTATGTTGGAGATGTAATAGTGCACCTGGTACTCTCTTACATATATGGTGGGAATGCTCTGCAATAACAGCCTTCTGGAAGGAAGTTCATAGATTGATTGCCCAAATTACCACTTTTACACCAGATTTCACTCCCGGTCAATACTTGTTACACCTTTCTAGCCTCTCTCACTCCACCTATAATAACACCATACTTATACACTTGATTAACGCAGCAAGATTATGTGTCCCCATCAAATGGAAACAAATACTCCCGCCGACCATTTCAGATTGGGTCCACAGAGTAAATCACATTGCCAGCATGGAAGAATTAATACACCAAACCGAGACTCGACTGGTGTTTATCTTGATAAATGGGCATGTTGGTCACACTTTACGAAATCAGCCGAATATACTATGTTATTAAAACCTTAAAATGTTATTCTTAGAACTTCGAGTATATTGATATGTTGAAGTCATTTGTATGTTTCTAACCTTTTGATGAACTAATCTAAACTAGGAAGATATTCCCAACTATAGCCTAGTTAGTTTATTGGCACACCCCTATCTGTCCCACTTTTGTCCTCTTCCCTTTCCGATACTTATTTGTTGTTCTGATTATCGACGCAAGTCGTGAAATATTTTATGCCTTTTAAATTGAAATTAATGCATTGTAACTTGACAACATTTACTTGATGCAATATATTATACATGATGTTTTAATGAGAATGTTTGTAACCTTATAACTTAAAAACCTAATAAACACATAAAAAAAAAAAAAAAGATACGTCGAAACACTGCCTATGACGTGAACGTAACCTACGCCCAGCCCTATTCACGTACTACGTAAACGACGTAAAATACGACGGCTGTGTTCCTTGGTCCATACCTTTGCATGAGTTGCGCCTCCAATATGGGGAATAACTTTACGCCGGATGTACGACTTAAGCAAACCGCGTATATTATGCACCGGGCGCAAGTACGTTCGTGAATTGCCGTATTTGCCTCATTTAAATAGGAAATCAATGGGAGCGCCAGATGCGTCCAGCGTAACTATGCGCCCACGATACGCCGGCGTAGGCAAGTTACATCGGTAGACTGAAGCCTGTTTTTAGGTGTATCTTAGTTCTGTGGTCACGGCGCACAGATATGACGGCGCATATTTACACTTACGCAGCGTATCTCGAGATACGTCGGCGTAAGTGCTTTGTGAATCGGGGCCTATATGTATATTACACTTCTTAGTCTAAATCTTAAAGGGACATGGTTTCTTAAAGCATTTATATAATTACCAATTACTCCAAAATGTATTATCCTAACATAGTACTTTCTTAAGCTACGTGCAAGACATTTGTTAACCGTTGAATAAGTCATTCTGCTCTGTATATGAAACATGTTCGCATATGTATTTTAAACTAGTGCTTGTCATCAGTGCTGAAATGCTGACCTCCGAGGACACTTTTAGGCGTTTTAACAGGTGAAAATCAGTCGGATCGAGGTCTGGGCTGTCAGGGGATGTGTCAATACCTCCCAGCCAAGTTGCTGTAGCACGCTGAGCAGTATGAGCTTGTGCATTATCCTGGAGAAACAGGACGCCGTCCGTGATCAAGCCAGGTAGTTTTTCCGCAGACACTCATGCACATCACTTAGCCCATGAAAGTAATATTCACTGCCGATAGTGGCACCACAGGGTAGAAAATCCACATGAGTAGCGCCACATTTGTCCCAGAAAATGCTTGACATCACTTTACCTGCAGACACAATTGTTCCAATTGTTTTTGGTGGTGGTGAGTCTGCATGCTTTCACTGCTTTGATCTTCGTTTTGATTCCCGAGTGAAATGATGTGCCCAGGTTTCTGTCTTGGTACCCAGTGTTTGCTAACTTTTCGAAAATGTAAATGTTCATGAATTTTTTTTTTTCCCCCTTCCTCACAGAAATAGTTGTCTCTTGTGCAATTTCACGAGGTTATGCATTGATTATCCAGGATCATGCATTCCACATGCTGAATAACACCAGGCATGACTGCTATGGGCTGGGAACTACCACGGCCCAGATCATCACTGACTGACGTACAGCCGTCTTTCCAACATTTACACCATTTAAATATCTGACAGTGTCTGAGTGTCCCATCATCGAACTGTGCTTGAAGCCTTCTGTAGATATTCCGGGGGTTTTTACGCCTTCTTTTACAAGGAGCTTTCCAATAAACCAGTGATCTTGCAAGTAAATCAGAGTTAATAATTGAAAGCCCTGATTAAATCAGCTGCTGACACTGCTCACAATCTCATTTAATCATGCTATACAAAAATACATTTAAAGTGCCCCGCTAAATATACCAATCATACATGCCTATAAATTAAACATAATTATCAGTGCTATATGCATATGTTAAATAATTCGAGAGTTCTTCGGGCCAGAGGATTGCCATTTCACCCCAAATCTGCGTCCTCTATGCCAAGGTCCCTGATATCCCTGCCCCATGCTCTAGGCTGTTCCACTCCCTCTGCAGTTCCATCCAATGGATGATAGCATTCAATTGGAAAACTGACAATCTGCCCTGGTCTCAAGTCCTAGACAGAATGGAGATGCTTAAGCTTCTTCGGGCCAGAGGATTGCCATTTCACCCCAAATCTGCGTCCTCTATGCCAAGGTCCCTGGTATCCCTGGACCATGCTCTAGGCTGTTCCACTCCCTCTGCAGTTCCATCCAATGGATGATAGCATTCAACTGGAAAACTGATAATCTGCCCTGGTCTCAAGTCCTAGACAGAATGGAGATGCTTAAGCTTTCGGAGAGAATATACCATACTCTGAAGGACTCTATCCATATCTTTGACACTAAATGGTCTTACTGGTACAGCCATAACATCATCACTCTCTCCCTCATTACCTAAAATTATATAAACCCCCCCCCTTTTTTTTTTTTTTACAGTCTAAATACCAATATTGTATTACCTCACCTTCACAAATCATATTCATATATCTTCTCATGTTATTATATATGACCTGTTATTCTTATAATATTTTGATTTTTGTACTATATACTTGTATGCAATGACTCTGTATTCCTATATTATTTTAATAAACTTTTGTAAACAAAAAAATAAATAACAATTAGGTCTGTGAGATGCACAGACTAAATATAAAGTGCTCCAGTGCATGTGCTAAATCAAACAATCTGTGGGTTCTGTGAATATGGACTCAATGGGATCCTACAATGTCCAGTATTGTGTTCCTCTGTGCATGTAAAAAATCAGGTCTGGCTAGTGTTTTACCTTTTTACATACTTCTTTATTAAAATAAGATCATTCAGAGTACTCACATGTTGTAGGTGCTAAAGCATGCCACTCTATAGCAGGTAATATCAAATCAAGTAAATGTTACGTCTCTCGGCAGCAACCAGAGCCAGCTGCCTCCTACTCTATCTTGTCCCCTCCCCAATGTGTGTCGACACAGGGAATAGACACATGTCTTCCTCAGGGGAATTTTGATTGGACTGTGCCTATGACTGGTTTAAATAGTGTGTTGGCGGCCATTTTGTTGTAGTTTAAAGCCGTGCCATCTTACTGTGGGTCATTAACACAATGTCAGATGAAATAACGATGCCTATGACTGGTTTGAATTTTGTGTCAGCAGCCATTTTCTTGTAGTTCAAAGCCACGCCATCTTACAATGTAAATGTTGAACCGAATAATAACTAAATGGACCCCACATCATTTAAATTCTAGCAAGACGATAGTAGGACAGACATAACACTTCTAACAGTCAATCTAACTAATAAACAAATAAATACATAACTTTAGAAACTTTATCCCCACATGCTGTTCCATGCATATACTAACACTGTTATCTGTCAGCTTGATAAACGGTCTCTGGACTGACCTGCAACATGTGCACTGCCTATCAGTAATAGGCTACTCTTGCCACTTACTACTGCGTGTAGTACCACCACGCTAGCATCCCTTTTTATAACTGTAAGATTAAAAGTCTGGGTTTGACTTGAATTCCCCTTCTACTTTTAATAGAAAGTCTTATGCTGCATACGCACGATTGAAAATTCTGACAAGAAAAGTCTGATGTGAGCTTTTGGTTGGAAATTCCGAATGTGTGTATGCTCCATTGGCCCCTTGCTTTCGGAATTTCCACCAACAAAACATTGAGAGTAAGTTCTCTATTTTTCCAACGGAAAATGTTCCTATCAGAAAATCTGCTTGTCTGTATGCAATTCTGACGCGCAAAAAACACACATGCTCAGAATCAAGCAGAAGAGCCAAACTGCCTATTGAGCTTCATTGATCGTACGTCTTGACGGTTGGAATTTCCGACAAGATTTGTGTGACGTGTGTATTCAATACAAGTTTGAGCCAACATTCCGTCAAAAAAATCCACGTGTGTACGGGGCATAATAGCTAAGTCTGGTGTGTCATGAATATGCAGTAATGTTTGTCTGTCAGCTTACCTCTCCATGTGTTCAGCTTAAGAGGCCAGCCACTCTCACCTGGGTGATTAAGTAATCTCTCCTCAAAGCATGGCTCCACCCCAGGACCTATCTGGGAACTCTATATTAACCTGTGCAGTGCAAGCCAGCGCTGCTGATCAATATTGTGTTTTTGGCATCCGTGTGCCACTTGCTCTATGTTCTACAGCTGATTCCAGTTACCGATCTTAGCTTGTTCTTGACTATCCTTATCTGCTTGTTACCCCAAGCTTTGGCTATCTCCTAACTATCCATAACTGCTTGTTGCCCTGACCTTTGGCTATCTCCTGACTATCCTTTGTTGTCGCAGTCTGTTGCTTTCTCTCTACCTCCCTGTAGTCTGAGTGTGAGCTGGGAGGCCCTAGGGGTCACAACCTGGAGCCAGACTGCAGCTGGGAAATCTCATGCTCAAGCTCCCAGTGTCATTTTTGTTGGTACTACAGAGTACCTGCTCTCCTGTATCATCTAGAGCTCCATCCACAGCAGTCAGCCGTAGGGTCCACCAATGCTGTATCCTGGCCTAGGCCAACAAGGCCCAGGCCTAGGGCAGCACTTTGCAGGGGGGCAGCACGGACAATGTCTCCACCGGCTTGCGCTACACTGTTAGACAAATTAGTTTAGCGCCCCCCATAAATCGGCCGCACTGCTTCCAGTATGTGGGCGGTTGGCATTCTGCAACTGTGGGGGGGAGGGGGGGGGCGTTGCTTAAATTTTTTTACCATCCCTGTCCCATTGCAGAGATTTCCCTTCACTTCCTGTCCCATAGCCAAACAGAAAGTGAGAGGAAATATATGCAAATTAAGGGAATCCATAGCCCCCCCAGGCCATCAGAACTGGTGTCCCCACTTGAAAATTTCAGGGTGGGTCTTTAACCGCAAGGGTTGTGGCCTTGACAGGAAGGGGTGGGTCATAGTTAAATTAGGCGAGTTTAGTCAGGCCTAGGGCAGCACAAAACCTAAATACACCCCTGGGGTCCACTACCTTCCCGTGCACTCCAGACCCCAGCAGGGTGCATGTGTCACCTGGACTCAGGTGACCTGACATGATGACCTCTAAGATTGTTCCTATTCTAATCCGGTGGTTGTGGTAGTGGTGGGTAAATGACGAATGGTGAACTAGCAACATAAGTAAGTATGATTCTAAAAAAAAATCCCATATTTCTCTTTTAAGTTTTTATTGCTGTTGATGTCTGTGTATGAGATTTACCTTAATTTCCTGTTAGTAGAACCCTCGATAATGTATGAAAAACAGTGTGGTGCATTAATTTTCAATGAATCGGAACATTAATAGGAGTGTGGAAAAGGTCACGCCTGAATTAGCACATATAGGGCCAGATTCACGTAGGTTCCGGGGTAGCGTAGCGTAAGCCATTTACACTACGCCACCGCAACTTACTAGAGCAAGTGCCGTATTCTCAAAGCACTTGCTCCGTAACTTGCGGCGGCATAGTGTAAACGGCCTGGCGTATCCCCGCGTAAATCGAAGGGGACGGCTTGTATTTAAATTAAGCGCGCCTCCGCACCGATCGAACTGCGCATGCGCCGGCCATAAAAATAGCCCAGTGCGCATGCTCCAGCTCACGACGGAAAATGTCAATGAAGCCGACGTGAGCATCATAGACGTAAAGCCCTATTCGCGAATGACTTAGTAAAACGACGGAAAAAGAGGACACTGTCCCGACGCCATACTTAACATGGCATACGGCGGACTGACGTAAGGTTACTCCTCATATAGCAGGTGTAACCTTAAGGTTACTCCTCATATAGCAGGTGTAACCTTACACTTACGGAAATGACGTAAACGGCGACGAGGCGGTGCAAAAACGTTCGGGAATCGGCGTATTAGGCTCATTTGCATAGTCAAATGAGAAATCAAAGTAAACGCCACCTAGCGGCCAGCGTAGATTTACATCTAAGATCTGACGGTGTGAGTGTCTTACACCTGTCGGATCTATGCCGTATCTATGCGTAAATGATTCTAGGAATCACACGCATAGATACCCGGGGCCAAAAACAGAGATATGACGGTGTATCTTGACATACACCGTCATATCTCTTATGAGAATCTGTCCCACAGTGAATAGATGTGAACCATTTGTATGTTGTGGTGTGCCGTGTGCTGCATGTGCATCAGCATCACATTCAAAGTATACCATAACACAATGTGCATTAAACCATTTGCAGTAACCCTACTCATGAGTCTCAAATTCTAGAAGATCCCTTGCTGCTAAAACCTTAGCAGTGATACAGAACTTTTTTGTTGGCCCTTACCATAGGCCAGTAGGGACACCAACCAGAGCTTTTATCTAAGAAAGGTATTAAGGGTCAGACCATATGTACCCCTGATGTATGGAATTACAAAAGGGATGTGGATGGTTTTACATTTCAAGTAAATCCTAAAGCCATCTTCAAGGATCAGGAAGGCAAAAATGCCCCACAGCAAGCCCTCACATTTTCTAGAACTGCCAGTAATCTAACAGATTTTTCTTACCTAGTCCAAGTAATCAGTTGCTAGTCAGTGGTTGAGAGAGCAGGACTGTTATGACCCTGCGAGATATTGGGACACTGGATAGTGGTCTGGATCTCAGCTGCGGAGGTTACTCAGGTCAGAGCCACCAGTTACTCTATAGAAACACAGAGGTTATGGGGTCTTGGTCATCACAGCCTCCAAAGAGAAACAACCTTTGTACTGGGGTAGCTATATAAGCAACATGCACATATAGGGAGCGAAGCAGTATAATGTATGGTCTGTAGGCGGCTGGGATGGTGTGTGGATTGCAACAGGAATAGATCTGTATGTAAACAGTAGGGGCACCCTGCAGTCCTTATGGTGATACAGCTTACACCAATAGATAACAGCACACACAGAAAGATCACAGTCCTAAAGATACTGCAGTATAGGCAAAGCTTAGCAAGACAGTATTAGCCACATGGGGTACTTGCGGTACTGAAGTGTAGATAGTTGGAATCCTTCCTTCTGGGTACTGAGGTCCCTGTAGGCTTGTGGGGGTCCAGGCAGGTTGGATGCGGTGAAATGGGTACAGGCTGGCTGGTGCTGCGGTCAGTAGGTTGTGGCAGATTGCTGAGGTGCAGGTGCTGGAGACCTGGGTCTCTTGGGCTTGGTGTCCGGGTCCCTGGTGGCGGCAGGCGTCCAACAGGAATAAACGAACACCCTGCCGCCACATCAGGGGATTTAAATAGCGCGCCTGGAACGCGGAATTGTGCGGGTCGCACTTCCGCGTTCCAGCGTGGAGCGCAGACGTCCGCGCAGCGGAAGTGACGCGGACGAGATGTAGAACGGAGCGCGGCTGTCAATACAATGTACAGCTGCGCTCGTTCTATCAAGAGTAACGCAGATGGCGTTACAAGGACGCTCTCAAACGAGTCACTCTCTCAGGGATAGCTCAGCTAGGCAGGATCCTCCCACTGTGCGGCTCCAGGCCTCACAGACAGGCAGGGCTTCCACCTCCCTGTTCATCTGCTGCCGCCATCCTCTAGCTCTGATCACCTCTGCCCGCTGACCCAGGCTCCCCCTGGCTCCTTTTCAGGTAAGAGCCTCACTGGGACCATTGGCGGCCGTCCTTGTTAGGACAAGCCGCCGCAAACATCTACGCCCCACGGCTCTCCCCTGCTCCTTTCCCCTCGGTTGCCCCCTCATCGCCATTACCACCCCCACAACCGGCCCGCCGCAATACGCTATCTCGGGTGCTTTTTTTCTGACACCCACGCCAGCCTGTGGGGAATCGCGGGCACCGCGGTCTAGAAAAGATCACGGCTTCACTTGCGGCCTAACGCCGCGCCGCTTCTCCCACACACTGCCAGCACCCCCTAATAGGTCAAGGAACCCCCCATTACCCCAAGTGGATACCTTTCTCCTCCTGGGTATTGATCCAGCACCCCCTGGCATCCCCGATCCATCCAATCAGCAGCACTTAGGCTGGAACTTGTGATCGGATCGGCAGCCATCTTGCTACACCCAACTGTCACCCCCACTTAACTACCGTCTCAACATAACAGAACTTGATCCAGGGTTCACCCGATCGCCTCTCAAAGGGGTCAGGAAGGAATTTTTTTGCCCCTGCCGCAGCATATTGGCACAGCACAGCCAGGGTTTTTTTTTGCCTTCTTCTGGTCCAAGCCAGGAGAGAGGATTAAGCTAAACTCCTCTCTCCGTTGCCCAGGAATTGGTGATTGGCGACCATGGCGAATCGGCAATATTCTACAGAAACCATTTGCGGTCTCAGGCCATTTGCCGCTTTACTGCCAGCCAGCACCAAAAAAAAACTAAGAACTGAGCGACTATTGAGAGTCGATCGACGATCGACTCTCAAAAATTTCAGCCGTTTACCCCAGCCTAAGCACATTTTATGTGCTTTGATCAACACGAGATCGGCAGTAAAACACAGACTTGAAATGCGTGATTTCATTGTACAAACACAATCTAGATTGCCTCTTCATTACAGAGAGCTGGCTCACAGCCGACTGTAACACCGTTCTAGGAGAATTTGTGCCAGAAAACTACCGTATTATAACGGAAAACAGAATAGGACAAAGAGGAGGAGGCCTGGCAGTGATTTGCAGGACTCATCTTGCAATCACCAAACCAGTCCTTCAACACCCTCTTCCATTCATAGAAACCCTTACTCTACAACTCCAAGTAAACTCCCAGGAGACCTTCCGGATTCTACTCTGCTATAGGCCACCTGGCCCAAAATCGCAGCTTCTCCCATCATTGACGGACTTTATCTCCACCTATACCCTGAACAGCAAACACCTTTTGCTGCTCGGGGACTTCAACCTCTAGGCCAACTCCCCGCAAGATCCCGTTGCCGACGCCTGCATCGACCACCTTGAAGGATTAGGGCTACAACAACTAGTATGTGGGCCCACACATGCTTCAGGTCACACACTCAATCTCATTTTCAGACAAAATCTGGAAATGAAAATCTTGGAAAATGAACCGTTGCCATGGACAGATCACCATGCAATTAAATTCATTATTTCCAAACTCCCCTCCTTATCAAAAACATCTAATCCAGTGACAACACACTGGACCAGATGTCAGAAGCGTAGAAGGGCGGAATCCGCCTGGAAAAGAAGCTCTTCAGATGAGAACCTCCTCATCTATAAAGCAATAACTAGAAAATATTACAAATAAATCTTCAAAGCCAAGAAAAACTATTTTTCTGAGGCTATCAACAGCACCCTAAACCGCCCCCGCGAACTCTTCAAGCTGGTCACTCAGACCATGAATCCAGCCTGTCTTGAAGCCCCCAATTCAGACACACAAGAATTTTGCAATGAATTATCGGATCACTTAATTAATAAAATAGAGGAAATCCGGCAAAGCATTCAGCAAAACAATCCCCCCGTATTCCCCCCCGTAATTATTCACACAACACCTGCAGCAACTCACCACAACCTGGTGAATTCACGCTGGAATCTATCTCTATCTCTACCTATGCCACTGGAAATATCATCGGGGCTCTGCGTAACAGCACTGCTGCGAATGATATCATCCCCACTAAACTGCTGAAGGAATGCGCCGACATCCTGGTGCCTCCTATCATGCAGCTTATCAACCAATCTTTCAGGGAGGGCACAGTGCCCTCCCGGTTGAAGGAGGGCATAATTCGACCCATTCTGAAGAAACCCACCCTGGACCCCAAGGACCCACTCCACCGCCGTCCCATAACAGACCTAAAGGTGCAAGGTATGCTTGCACAATATCCATCGTAAGAAATTGACGAATTTTCGATCCTCTGTTACAGGAGTGGAATTCCCTATCAAGCATTTTTCCACTTGTGCAACCAAGTATGTGGTCTACCTTATTACCTGCCCTTGTGGAAAACAGTACGTGGGTCGTACCAAACGTAGTTTTTCCACAAGGGTAGGGGAGCATATTGCTAAAATTAAGAAAGGGTGCACTAAACATACAGTACCAAGACATTTCCTGGAAAAACACAATAAAAAGTTAGAAGGAACAGCTTTCCAGATTATAGATCACTTTGTCCCTCATTGGAGAGGGGAACCAGGTATTAAGCCCCATACACACTATCAGTTTTCCTGACGGTTTTCTCTTCAGGTTTACCAAAACCATGTAGTACAAGGGACGGCCTGATTGCATGCAAATTGAAACTCTTGAGGTTTGACCTCATATTAGATGGTTTTGGTAAACCTGAAGAGAAAACCATCAGGAAAACTGATAGTGTGTATGGGGCTTCAGAGGTGTCTCCAGATTAGAAGTTTTCTGGATCTATCAATTGAAAAGCCATGTGCCCTTGGGCCTCAATGTTGATTGGGATTTAAATGCTTTTATCAATCAATCCTGATCCAATTGGTTCTAGATACTTCCAGGTCTATTTTGGATGATTAAATGGGTTTATATATATATTCTTGCTTCATTCATTCTTGAAAGATTATATGTTTAGTTCCCATTACTTCCAAGAGACCGCTTTTTCAAGTTTCCCCTCCCTGTTCTGTCCACGGTTAATCCGTGAACATATACAAAGGGGTCTGCATTCATGCTAGCCCATCCCTAGTTTGTAAGGTTACATGTACCGTTCCAACTGCATAGATCTTTATTTGTGAATTTTGAACATGTTGAAAAATAATGATGGAGTGCAGACACTAGGAGACGCCTCGTACACAGGGAGGTCGGTGCATACTATATTAACATAGTGACATCCGTCTGTTTGCTGAGTTGGTATCGACGATATGATTGGCGCTGCGTTGTACAGCGTCAACTGTCTCCTCCCCCTAGACGTAAACTAGGTTTCCCATGGAGTTTGATTTTAGACCCCTCCCCTCGATAATAATGGGACCAGTAATTGAAATGGATATGGGGAATTACAACACCGCATCACGAGCGGTCACTTCCGCACGCCTCGATGTGCTGATACGTGTCATTTCCGGGCGCCTGGAACGCATAGGACAGGAAATGGATGGCTATAGAGTGGGAGCCGTCCTTCCATCAGGGGGCCGTCCTATTGGATTATTTCATCGCAATATGTGCGGTCAGTTCCGTGCGCCTCATGTGTCACTTCCTTGCGCCTGGAACGCGTGTGATTAGGCTATGGAACGCACGCCGTCTTCACATCAGATGGCAATTATGGTCTCATGGAATTAATGGGGATTACTATTTATAGCGCAAAGATACTCATGTTATCCAGTTCTACACCCCAGTTGATGTCTTGTTAGATGAAACCGGTCGGGTTATTACTGGAACTTACCTGAATTTCTTTGCGCTTCTTGGATTTATTATATACAAAGAATTTTTTTGTTCCTTGATGTGAATTTTGCTGTGGTATGTTAGGACATGTATACTTGAATTTTATACACCCTACCCAATTTTTTCCCTGTTTATAAGGGAGTTTGTTTGGATTGCCTTCCTGTTTTATTTTTAAATGTATTTCCATTTTTAAAATGAATTTTTTTACACTATGAGGAGACGATTTTCTCCCTTTTTTTCATATCTCCTACTTCCTACCTGGATCAACCTTGTATGAGGATTCAACTCCATTTGAAGAACCTTGGCTGTTTTCCTGTGATGATTCCTGGAATATCCATAATCAGATCTGCACTGTGATAGTGACCGGGTATCCAGCCCATCCAAGCTCAAGGGACCCCCCACCGTATGGTGAGCTGCGGGTCTACACCTGTTGGTAAGCGTATTATATCCAACTGTACTTTACGCCTTCTATACATCAATGTGGAGTTTGACAAGAAAGTGGAGTTTTAGGAAATATTGCATGACACCGACCAGTACTAAGAGCCCTCTTCTGGTTACATATAATCCCTAGAAGCCGGAAAGCTATCTAACAGAGGACTTTACCATTTGCATTCATTCATCATTTGGACTGTTTAGAAGATTTGTATGATTGTCACAATTTAGTATTGGATTAGTTCATTTTTACCATTAATGGATTGCACCATGTTTGTATTATTGACAGCACTGTTATTTTGATACTTGTCACTTTTTTGAATAGTTTTTTTTTGGTGGGGATTGACACATTCACACACCGGATTTGCATATCCTAGTTAGGACTATTATTCAATTTTGTTGGGCATTCCCATTGAGGGACTTCTGGTTCATTTGGCGCTACACTTTTTTTCACAGACCTAAATGTACTCTCAAAAGTAATGGAAAAAGTAGTGGTAAAACAGCTGCAACTGCATCTAGATACCCACAACCTACTTGATCCATTCCAATCGGGATTCCGGCCCGGACACGGGACAGAAACAGCACTGCTCAAGATATGGGACGACGCTCTCGAGGCCGCAGATGAAGGAGAATCTTGTCTTCTGGTTCTGTTGGACCTAAGCGCAGCCTACAGTAGACCACAAGCTTTTATTGACTCGGCTAGCTGAAGTAGCCAAAGTCGCAGAAGGCGATTTATCTTGGTTTTCCTTTTTTTTGGAAAACGCAAATAGTGAAGTTAGGACCTTTCACTTCTGAAAAACGCACATTATCGTGCGGAGTCCCTCAAGGATCCCCTCTGTCACTGGTGTTATTCAACATCTATCTTCGTCTGGATGACAAAGAGTTATCTCAAACTCAATGGAGCGAAAACAGAACTTCTCCGGTTTCACGCCAAGCGTATGAATCAACCTGCAACAATCTGGACACCCCCGCCCATTCTGGGCAAAATCATCACCCCTAGCGCCAAAGTCAAAAGTCTTGGGGTCATCTTTGACTCCTACATGACAATGGACGCACAAATAGGGTCAGTAGTCAGCGGATCTAATCATCTGCTGCGCCTACTACACAGACTTACTCCTTTTATTCCCAAAGAAGATATAGCGGTCGTGGTGGGAGCAATTGTAAAATCCAGACTGGACTATGCAAATGCCCTTTAACTTGGACTCCCCAAGTACCAAATCGCTCGTCTACAAGTCGTTCAGAATACGGCCGCTAGACTTGTGACTGGGAAAAAACCCTGGGAATCAATCTCACCTTCACTGATTACCAGTAAAAGACAGAATCACTTTTAAAGCACTCTGTCTAACCGGGGGCGGACTGACCATTCGGTCATTCAGGCAGTGACCGAGGGCCCGTGCCACTAGGGGGCCCCATCAGGGTGGCCAGCCTCAGTAAAACGAAGGACAGAATGTAAAAATCTGTGTATTTTTACATCTGTTCTTGATATGTCTGGCACCGACATTATTTTGATGTGAAATTCCTGAGATTATAGCTGCCCCGCCTCTGCACTGCCCCCTCAGCCAATAGGAACACGCTGTACACGCCCCCTTCCACAGCGCGGCTTTTTTGTCCTGAATGTCTCCCCCAACCTGCCTACTCATTAGCTGCCCACCACTACACAGGCACAGTCCCCTCCTCTCCTATTACCAACTAATGTGCCTGTAAACTGCTGGGGCACTATAAGTCCCAGCATGTCAGGAGATGGGGCAGCAGTGCATTCAGTCATGCTGATTTTTGGGTGAAAGATGCTGGTGTGTGTATGTATAATGTGTGTATATACTGTATAGTGTGTGTATATACTGTATAGTGTGTGTATATACTGTATGTGTGTATATACTGTATGTGTGTATATACTGTATAGTGTGTGTGTATATACTGTATAGTGTGTGTGTGTGTATATACTATATGTATAGTGTGTGTGTATACTGTATGTGTGTATATACTGTATGGATAGTCTGTGTGTATATACTGTATGTGTGTATATACTGTATAGTGTGTGTGTATATACTGTATAGTGTGTGTGTATATACTGTATGTGTGTATATACTGTATAGTGTGTGTGTATATACTGTATAGTGTGTGTGTATATACTGTATGTGTGTATATACTGTATGTATAGTGTGTGTATATACTGTATGTGTGTATATACTGTATGTATAGTGTGTGTATATACTGTCTGTATAGTGTGTGTATATACTGTATGTGTGTATATACTGTATGTATAGTGTGTGTATATACTGTATGTGTGTATATACTGTATGTATAGTGTGTGTATATACTGTATGTGTGTATATAGTGTATGTATGTATGTATAGCGTGTGTGCTTATACTGTTTGTATGTGTGTTGTATAGTGTGTGTATATACTGTATGTGTATGTATATACGGTGTGTGTATATACTGTATGTGTATGTATATACGGTACTGTATATATAGGTAGGATGGAAGGTGGCACACTGGGGGGGGCTCTGCCGTAGGGTGGCACACTGGGGGGGCTCTGCCGTAAGGTGGCACACTGGGGGGCTCTGCTGTAAGGTGGCACTCTGTGGACTGTGATGTATAGGGAGAATGTTGGTACTTTGTTGTAAGGGAGGACTGATGTGAGATCCTGACTGTTGTACTATATATGTTGTTTTGTTTGTTACTTACTCCTGGCGTAACGGCCATCTGTAAACCCAGGGGCCCCATAATCTTCTTTTGCCCGGGGGCCCCATGAGTTGTCAGTCCGCCCCTGTGTCTATTGCATAGATATATCCATGGGAATGCCCCCCATTATCTATGCGAAAAAATAAAAGTTCCCAATCGCGTTCTGCGATCCACCAACCAAAATCTGCTGCAGATACCGAAAGCTAGATTCAAGTCCAAGGGAGAAAGAAGATTCGCTGTCAAAGGTCCCAGACTATGGAACGCTTTACCAACCAGCGTTGGAGGAGAACCACTCAGCATTCAGGAGAAAGATCAAAACTCATCTCTTTTGATACCAAAGGAGACAGGAACAACAAGCGCCCAGAGGCGATTTAATTAGCATGTGCTGCGCTATATAAGTTTTCATTCATTCATTCATTCATTCATTCAAGTGTTACTACTTGCTCCTCAGACACACACCAAAGATTGGTCAAGACCAGGGGTGCCCAACCTTTTGTAGAGCGAGGGCCATCTAAGTGACTTGGTATCCGGTCGTGGGCCACAATGAGAGGAGCGGGTGCATGGCAGCCCACTCTACTCTATAGAGCCCACTCTATGTTTTTTTTGTGTGGATCGGATTGGAGGTATGCGTTTGTAAATGTACACAAGTCCATTTATATCTGCTACTCCTAAGAGGTGAATGGAATGTCCAATTGGGTCGGACTGACCGTGTGAAAAGGGGCTATGGCTCAGTGCAGGTAACCCGCAGGTGCACTGCTCTGCACCTGCGGATCAGTTTGAAAGCAGCCCGGTAACCACTGCAGAACAGATATGCCCATATATACTGAACACTGTGATTTTAGTAATAAACGTACCTTTTAATAACAGTATTCTATTCTATTCCATACCAGAGCAGGAGGTCGCAGGCCACATCAGAGGGCTCCGCGGGCCACATGTAGCCCCCGGGCCACTGGTTGGGCACCCCTGGTCTAGACCCATGGTATCTTGCATGTTGAGATGTGATATCCCTCTGTATTGTGCATTGCTGGTTTACTATGTTTTGAGCCATCATGTAATGCATATTGGCAGCAAACTCATTGTTTATGCTTTTATATACAATTCATAACAACCCCTCATTAAAATATGTATCCTGGCTGGCTGGAAAAAGGAGGGGAGCAAGTGTGTGTCCACATGCCCCCTTTAAAAAGAATGGGGTGCCTACATATCGTTTTTTCAAATGCCCAAACTTTCAGGGGGGGGGGTTGCCTGGTTGATCCCAGGCTGAGGTTGTCTCTACTATTACCACCATAGGAATCCGTGGATGTGCAGCATCAGGGGTTTTTCCTCTTTCTTCTAGTGACATGTTTCTTCCATGGTTGTGAATCCCTGACCATGTAGACAAAGAGTGGGGATGGTAGTAACATCACTGTTTAAGTATGGTCACTGTCCATGTTTGGGCAATGACAGTAATATCAAAACTATACCCTCCACTTCTTTTATAAAGCGGATAGCAGCTTAAGCAGTACCATCAGTTTTGTGTGCCAGATTCATTGGGCCAGATTCTCAAAAGAGATCCGACGATGTATCTCAAGATACACCGTCGTATCTCTGTTTTTTGGCCCAGGTATCTATGCGCATAGATACGGCGTAGATCCGACAGGTGTAAGACACTTACACCATCGGATCTTAAATGTAATTCTTCTCTGGCCGCTAGGTGGCGTTTACGTCGATTTCTCATTTGCTTATGCAAATGAGAAAGATACGCCGATTCCCGAACATTTTTACGCCACCTCGTCGTCGTTTACGTCATTTCCGTAAGCGTAAACCTACCCCTGCTATATGAGGGGTGATTTTCCAAAGGTCCGTCGTATGCCATGTTAAGTATGGCGTCGGGACTGCGTCGTCCTTTTCTGTCGTTTTACTAAGTCGTTCGCGAATAGGGCTTTACGTCAATGACGCTCACGTCGGCTTCATTGACATTTTCCGTCGTGAGCTGGAGCATGCGCACTGGGCTATTTGTACGGCCGGCGCATGCGCAATTCGATCGGCGCGGGGGCGCGCTTAATTTAAATACAAGCCGCCCCCTTGGAATTAGGCAGTCATAAGCCGGGCCATTTACACTACGCCACCGCGAATTACGGAGCAAGTGCTTGGAGAATACGGCACTTGCTCCAGTAAGTTGCGGCGGCGTAGTGTAAATGGCATACGCTACACCGCCGCGGATTCTACGTGAATCTTGCCCATTGTGAATTTGACTGGCCTGCACAGAGTCCTTACCTCAACTATAGTGGGGATCGAAAGTTTGGGCACCCCAGGTAAAAATTTGTATTAATGTGCATAACAAAGCTACAAAAAGCGTTTACAAGCTGTGATACTTGCCAAAGGGGGCAGTACAAGATATTTACTCTGCAGGGTGTCCAAACTTTTGCAGACACAATTTTTATGTTTTCTGTTATTTTGAAAGTGTAAATGATGGAAATAAAATCTAACTTTTTTTTGACATATTATAAGAATGTCTAATCTGTAATTTGATGCCTTTTGGAGAATTTTCCATCTTTCCTTGGCTTCGTTATGCACATTAATACAAATTTTTACCTGGGGTGCCCAAACTTTCGATCCCCACTGTAGATAGAACACCTTTGAGATGAATTAAAGTGGAGACTGCGAGACCAGGTCTTCTCGTCCACATTAGTGCATGACCTCACAAATGCACTTCTGAAGGAATGGTCAAACATTCCTATAGACACTCTCCTAAACCTTGTGGACAGCCTTCCCGGAAGAGTTGAAGCTGTTATAGCTACAACCGGTTGGCCAACTCAATTTTAAACCCTATGGGCTAAGACTAGAATGCCATTAAAGTTCATGTGAAGTAAAGGCAGGTGTCCCAATACTTTTGGCAATATAGTGTATCATTTTGTAACAGATCTGAGTACAGTACACCAACGTCTTGTCACTCATTAAATGAGAGTCCATGGCTTGAATTTTATAGCCATGTATATTTGTTTGTGCATAACATTTTAATGGCATAGACTTGCACAGAGGTGTTGTCATGGTTCTGATCATAAAGAAGGTTCTGACTTGAAAAAGGCGCAGGGCCTAGGACTATAATGTCCCTGTTCAACAGGATGCCCAAGGGCTTTTTGGCAGAGATAAGAACATTAGAACTGTTAGTTACACATAAAAATACAATGAATGACAACTTGGTGAACATCACAGCAAATAATGGCTGCAAGGTATTGAGATTAATGGTAGTAATTGCATTTGCATTGAAGACTTTTAGCAGCATGTTGAACACAAACATGAGTTATATTAAGCCACTATATTACCATTAACACACTGGAGGCATGCTGCTGATTTTATTACCTTCATTTGCAATTTCAATGGCGTAATAAATAAAACCCTTTCATGCCTTGCTAGAAGAACGCGGCTGTCGAATAGAAAAAGTGAGATTGCTGTGTACGTTAGAGGAAATAAAAGGAAATGTTCTGGATTATATTACATCCTATTAATTGTAATGAAACTGCTAAACTGGAAATGTGCATTCATATTTACTTTGAAACTAGCAAAATATTCGGTACAACAAAGATTATGATAATTTTCAATAACTGAGCCCTTATGTGAAGCCCCAAATCAGTTTTTCTCATTCTGTCACTTACTTTGCAGGTCTGTTGTCTCTGGATTATTTATAATGTATGCTGTATTTTAAATTATTTTGTATTTATATTATAAATGTGTCTTAAATCTCATTTTAAATAGATATGTGGCTCATACATTTTAAGAGGCTTTTTTTTTTCTTGTTATGTTTGGCCACTGTTGCAAATAATGGTTTAAAAACAATTAGAATCCTCTACATTAAAAATGATGCGTTATTTCCCAATTTTGCATTTATCATCACCCACTAGTGGAAAGGGGGTGATGTTGAACTGTGCCACATGTATTTGACACAAAGATGAGTTTAGTTAAAGTATATGTCAAGCCAAAGTTTGTTTCCAGTTTGAATAACACAGGGAAGAATAAGATCTCCTTTCCTCTTTACATCAGTGTCCACAGCATTCCCACGGGCACTGTAAGGGGGAATCCAGCAGACTCTGATGTAAGGGGGAACTCTGTGGACTCTTGTGTAAGGGGGGCTCTGGTGATCAGAGATCCCCTTACATCACAGCAGGGGTGGATCCAGGGGGGGTAATTGCCACCCTCGAGAAATTAGCTCCGTGAGTCCGCGTGCGAGTGACACAGCAGGTGGGTGACAGCGTGGCCTGCCAGGTGCCTTGGTGTGTGGGCGGGCGGTGAGTGAAAGTCAGAGAGTGGGTGGTCAGCTGGTCGGCTCTGTGGGTGAGCTGGCTGTTGGCCAACCAACAAGCTGGTGGCCGGGGAACACAGAGATGACATCATCTCTCACCGCCCCCCACCCTGCATCCCTGCAGTAACTTCTGCCCTCACTGTGCAGCAGCAGAAAGATTACATAATTTCTCTGCTGCCTGACTCTGACAAGCAAAACATCACCTTAGCACGTGACAATCCACAAGGTGTGGCAGGTGAGGTGGCAAGTGACAATCTGCATCTGGTGGCAGACAAGTGGCATTCCGCAACTTGTGGCAGGTGAAGTGGCAAGTGACAATCTGCAACATGTGGCAGGTGATGTGGCAAGTAACAATCCGCAATATGTGGCAAGTGACAACTCGCAACATGTGGCAGGTGATGTGGCAAGTGGAAATCCACAGCATGTGGCAGGTGATGTGGCAAGTGACAATCTGCAACTTGTGGCAGGTGACGTGGCAAGTGACAATCTGCATCTGGTGGCAGGCAAGTGACATTCCGTAACTTATGGCAAGTGACAATCCGCAAAATGTGACAGGTGTTGTGGCAAGTGAAAATCTGCAACTTGTGGCAGGTGACATAGCAAATGACAATCTTGCTCTGGTGGCAGGCAAGTTACATTCCGCAACATGTGGCAAGTGATGTGACAATCCGCAACATGTGGCAGGTGATGTGGTAAGTGACAATCTGCAACTTGCGACAGGTGACATGGCAAGTGACAATCTGCATCTGCTGGCAGGTGATGTGACAATCCGCAACATTTAGCAGGTCACGTGGCACGTGACAATCTGCATCTGGTGGCAGGCAAGTGACATTCTGCAACTTGTGGCAAGTGACAATCCACAACATGTGGCAGGTTATGTGGCAAGTAACAACCCGCAACATGTGGCAGGTGATGTGGCAAATATAAATCTGCAACTTGTGGCAGGTGAGGTGGCAAATGACAATCTGCATCTGGTGGCAGGCAAGTTACGTTCCACAACTTGTGGCAAGTGACAATCCGCAACATGTGGCAGGTGATGTGACAATCCGCAACATGTGGCAAGTGACAATCTGCAACTTGTGGCAGGTGGCGTGGCAAGTGACAATCTGCATCTAGTCGCAGGCAAGTGACATTCTGCAACTTGTGGCAAGTGACAATTTGCAACCTGTGGCAGGTGATGCGACAATCCGCAACATGTGGCAGGTGATGTGGCAAGTGACAATCTGCAACTTGTGGCAAGTGGCAATCCGCAGCATGTGGCAGATGATGTGGCAAGTGACAATCTGCAACTTGTGGCAGGTGACGTGGCAAGTGACAATTTGCATCTGCTGGCAGGCAAGTGACATTCTGCAACTTGTGGCAAGTGACAATTCGCAACATGTGGCAGGTTATGTGGCAAGTGACAACCCGCAACATGTGGCAGTTGATGTGGCAAGTGACAATCTGCAACTTGTGGCAGGTGACGTGGCAAGTGGCAATTTGCATCTGGTGACAGGCAAGTGACATTCTGCAACTTGTGGCAAGTGACAATTTGCAACATGTGGCAGGTGATGCGACAATCCGCAACATGTGGCAGGTGATGTGGCAAGTGACAATCCGCAACATGTGGCAGGTGATGTGGCAAGTGACAATCCGCAACATGTGGCAGGTGATGTGGCAAGTGACAATCTGCAACTTGTGGCAGGTGACGTGGCAAGTGGCAATTTGCATCTGGTGACAGGCAAGTGACATTCCGTAACTTATGGCAAGTGACAATCCGCAACATGTGGCAGGTGATGTGGCAAGTATAAGTCGGATCTTTCGGTTTTCGTTTCTTGCGCTTTAGTTTTCGTTCGTTAAAACGATAATGAAAATACCCGATTTTCGGAGGAAAATGCATTCTAACGAAAACGAATGCACATGTCTAATAAAGAGCACAGAAAAAGACACCTGTCATGGACATTCCATTACTACTATTTTCACCATACACCCTTAGATGGCTGAGGAGCCATTAGGTAACATGCCACCCAAAACAAACCAGCAGCTCCTTCGGGGGTAGTGCTACATTAGAAAAAAAACATCTTGATTTCTGCCTGTGTTGATGTTGGAGAGTTATGCCGCGTACACACGATAATTTTTTGTGATGAAAAAAAACGACGGCCCAGATTCAGGTACATCTGCGCATTATTGGACCGGCGTAGCGCAATTTTGCCGCGTAATCACCCTATTCTCGTAGCTTTTGCGCAGGAAATTGCGCATACGTAACGTTTTTTCAGAGGCGTAAGGAGGAGTAATACAAATTGGGAAGGACGTGGGCGTGTTACATTGAAATGAGCCGTGACCCCATGCAAATGAAGGGCCGGCCGGCTCGCGCATGCGCGCTTGAAGGAGACCATGTCAGCTCCGCTGTGCGCATGCTCACAACTCGGGAGCGGCGCAATCAGTGAAATTGGAAATGGACTAGGGCAACGTTGTGAACTACGCAGACAGCATAAATAGACACACACAAACACACTTCCTTTGCAAAAGTACATCCCTTTGTCCCTTCCCATTTAACAAAGTGCTTTTGTCCTGTTGTTCGTTGCGTTGTGTTTTGTAGTTGTCAGATTAGTGTTCTGTGTGATCAAGTGTTTGTTAGTAGATTTTTGAAAGTGGTTTTTGATAAGTGTTTGAGAGACTGTTTGTTTGATTGATATATTTGTGTTTGTTTCTTTTCCTGCTGTATTTTTGTTTTGTTTTTTGGTGACTGTTTCTTGCTCAGTAGTTTTCTCTCTGTGTGTGTGTGTTTTTTTTTGATTGGTTGTGCTTGTTTGTGTGAGTGAATTTTGTTGACTGGGACTGATTTTTTTTGGAAGGATGACTGAGAGCAAACGAAAGCTGAATTTTACAGTTGTGGAAAAACAGATTCTTGCCCGGGCCATTAGCGAGTATTGGCGTTACCACGGCCCACAGAGTGCCAACACCACCCCGGCCAGGAGGAGGGAGATTTTGGATAGGATCACTGACCAGGTGAATTCAGCGGGGCAGGGGGAGACACGGACCAGGTCTGGGATTGACAAAAAAATCAATGACCTCCGGCGTCTGGTCAAAAAGAAGCTGGCCAGAATGCATGCCCATGCCAGGGGCACAGGAGGGGGCCCACCATGCCGTATTAGCCTGACAGCGGAGGAGCGTGCGTTGGCCCTGACCTTTCATCGGCATGAAGTTGCGGGCCTGCCCGGCTTTGACTCAAGTCCGGAGCCCGTGGTGCCAGGTAAGTTTTATTTTTTTTTAATATCAGGTGTGTAGCATGTGTGGGGGAGGGGGTGAAAGGGAATATGTGGCAAGTGTGTGGATCCTCCAACCTGTGAATGTTTTGTGTCATCCACAGATGTGCAGGAGAGTGCAGGGCCATCTGGCCTGACCGCACCAACCCCAGGACAGCAGCCTAATGAGGCCCCCCCAACAAGGCCGGAGTCCGCGGAGGAGGTTCAAGAGGAGCAGGAGAATCATGAGGAGGAGGAGAATCATGAGGAGGAGGAGAATCATGAGGAGGAGGAGTCCATGTCAGGCACTGGACGTTTGGGTTTTGAGGACTCTTCCCCTCTGCCTGGCAGCAGGCAGGCCTCCCTAAGGGGGAGCCTCCCCCCTCCTCCCCCAACATGGCTCCCCTCACAAGGGCCTCCCCTTCTCCCCGGCCACAAGCATCAGCTGGAGGCAGGATGTCATCCCAGACCACCAGGGGGTTGGCCGATCTCCTGCCCGCCACCCTGAGAAGGGACCAGTTCCTCCAGACCCGCCATCTGGGACAGGTCAGCCAGACATTGGTGCGGATGGAGGAGAGCCTGTCCTCCATCAAGGATACGCTGGGGAACCTGGACTCCCACTCCCGGGCTTTCACAACCTGCCTAAACGAACTGCAGACGACATCAGCAGGCGTTGGGCAGGATGTGAGGGCCCTTACCCTGGCTATCCAGGCCAACACGGCAACACTTGGTGCTGCCCTGGACAGAATAGCAGTGGCCTTGGAGGGCAGGCCGCCAGGTGGGCAGAGATCAGGGGCTGCTCCTCCTTCCCCGGTTTTACCCCTCCCCCATGAGTCTCCCCTGAGAAGCCGGGGCCGTGGCCGGGGGCGCCCCAGGCGTGGCTCACGCAGAGGGCACTAATTTGTTTTTCCCCATTTTTTTTTTTTTTTATATATTTTTTTTTTTTTTCATTTTTTTTTTTGCTGGAAATTTTTTGCTTTGGCAGGTCATTTTTTTGGGTTATTTTTTTTTGTGTTGTGAATGCTGTGTGAATGTGGGGGTGACATTCCTGCCGGAAAAGGGGTGTCACCCTCTATTTTGGTGGAGAAGGGTTCCCCAGGACCAGGGAGAAGTGATCCCCAGGTCCGTGTGAATGGTGTATGAATGTACAGTGACATAATTGGAGCCTTGGCGTGGCGTTGCTGCTCACAAGTCCAGCATGGTGGACTGGTGCCAATCCAATTTGATGAGGATGTGATGTGTATGTGCTAGGGACCACAGTGGTGTGCATGCATGCATTCTCATTGTGCCATGATTAATGTGTGTGTTTAACGTGCAAAGATGCATAATGTGAGCTGGCATGAGATGGGGTCATGAGATGGGGTACCAGTGCATATGCAGAGTCACCTTGAAGGGAAAAGACAGGAGGATGTTAGTCATGCATGTGCCACTTGTGAGGTGTGCATCATGGGAGGGGATAGTCATGCCTGACTCCCATGTCACTCACCAACCAGCCAGCTGTCCCCATACATGTTCTGTTCGAAATCTGTGGGGATGGGGCTCTGATTGGATATGTAGCTGTCATGGGTGTCATGGGTGGTGCCATGTGTTGGGCTGCTGATGTCCTCCTGCGAGGTTGTGGTCATTCCAGGATGACATGAGGGGTGAATCTGAAGATGCGAGACACCACAGAATCACTCATGCCAAAGATGTCTATGCGTGTGTGATATATCAAGTGAAGAGTGAGGGGCTTGTATCAGATAATAATATTGTATTAGATTAGATTAAATTGTAAATTTTATATAAGCAAATAAAAAATAAAAATACAACATCTCCCGTGCCCTCCTTAGTGCCCTCCTCAGTGCCCTCCTCAGTGCCCTCATCCTTCTTTGTTCATCTAAAGTCAGTAGTATAGCTATGCGCGACGATGCCCCTGGCATGTTGGCATACAGATTGTTGTGCAACACGTGTGACTGCTGAACTCCTCACTAACAGTGTTGCTTTATCTGACAAGTAGACTTTTTTTCTCTTTTTAGACCAGCTTTTATATGCTCTAATTTTAGACAGGACATTTTGCTGTTGCGCACACTGCGTCGCCTGCGCTGCCCCAACGTTGTTTTGTGGATCCCCGTAAGTCCCTCATTAGCATATTTGACTAGCAAATCAATGGTGTGTCTAGCGCACTTTTGCGCGGAAGGATGCGCCAGTCTAACGAAATTACGCTGGAATTTTTTGCGTATCTCGTTCTGGGGATGCCGCGCAACGAAACGCACGCGCACATTTAGACTTACGCACGCGCATCTCCTGTTGCGCAGGCGTAATCGCTCTGTGAATCTGGGCCGACGTTTTCTGTGAAGTAAAAAACGACGGGGCTCAGACAGGGAAGGTCATCGGTGTGGCAGGATGGGAGGACAATTACAGAATAATGCACTGTGTCTGTGTCACTCCCACCAGCAGCTGAAAGCTGGTTTCTCCCCTTTCAGCTTTCAGCTGCTGGAGGGAGACCCAGACAGAGTGCATTGTTTTATAATTGTCCTTTTGTTCCGCTACACTAATCCTCCTTACTGTGCTGCCCACATCTGATTCCCCCCTGTGTTCCCTGAGTGCAGGCAGAGTTCTACAGTTCAGCAGTTAAGGCTGACATGCTATTTTACAAAAAAATGTACTGTCATTGTCAGCCCAAGCAGAACGTTAGGAGTACAATGGAATTCAGGGTATTTTTCTATAGTTCAGCATTTTTTTGGTATTATGGTTCTATCTGGCCATGCCTCTTAGCAGCCTGTGAGTTTTCCCAAGTGCCTTTCCCTGTAGAGGGCAGGAGGTGTGGCAGGTGTGGACATAAGACAGAGGCTGACCAACTTTTCAAGTTAACCACTTTAGCCCCGGACCATATTGCTGTCCAAAGACCAGAGCACTTTTTGTGATTCGGCACTGTGTCGCTTTAACTGACAATTGCGCGGTCGTGCGACGTGGCTCCCAACAAAATTGGCGTCCTTTTTTTCCCACAAATAGAGCTTTCTTTTGGTGGTATTTGATCATCTCTGCGGTTTTTATTTTTTGCGCTATAAACAAAAATAGAGCAACTATTTTGAAAAAAATTCAATATTTTTTACATTTTGCTATAATAAAAATCCCAAAAAAGATATCAATTGGTTTGCGCACAATTTATAGCGTTTACAAAAAGGGGGTCGTTTTTAAGGCATTTTTATTATTTATTTTTTTTACTAGTAGTGGCGATCAGCATTTTTTTTTCGGTACTGCGATATTATGGCGGACACATCGGACACTTTTGACACATTTTTGGGACCATTGGCATTTTTAGAGCGATCAATGCTATAAAAATGCATTGTATTACTATAAAAATGCCATTGGCAGTGAAGGGGTTAACACTAGGGGGCAGGGAAGGGGTTAAGTGTGGTCCTGGTGTGTTCTAACTGTATGGGGGGGGGGGTGGCCTCACTAGGGGAAATCACTGATCTTCTGTCCATACATTGTATGGACAGAAGATCAGTGTTTCCCCCGCTGACAGGAACAATCGCTGGTGCCCGGCGGCGATCGTACCCGCCGGGCGCACGCGCCCTACAAGCTGCTAAAGGGAGGACGTAGAGCTACGTGCTCCCGCGTAGCAGTGCCACCGTCCCGCAGTAATATGACGGCGGGCGGTAGGCAATTAGTTAACAAACTGGTGACTGGCTTTGGGTGCTTTGGGTGCTGACGGAAAAAAAAGTGGGGTTGCCCTGTGGACCTCTGGGCCCCTTACAAAAAAATAAAAATAAAAAAAACATATATAAAAAAAGGGGGGCCCTTTAATAAAAAAAAATATTAAAAATGTTTTATTTTATTTTTAGAAAGGGGGGGGGTTGCCATCTGGGCCCTGGGGACATATAAAAAATAATAAAAAAGAACAAATTTACAAATATATATATACAAATTAAAAAATGTTTTTAAAAAAAAGGGGGGTTGCCATCTGGGGCCCCGGGGATCTCCGGGCCCCTTACAAAAAAAAGGGGTTGCCATCCAGGCCCCTTACAGGCGTACTGGCTGTACCTCCCTGATGGTGGCCCTGCTGGCAACCAATTACCTGCCTGTTAACATGGAAAGTTGTCCAGACCTTCTGTGCCCCCTGCCCTCTGTCTACTGTGTAAAGCTGGGTACACATTGTCTAAAAATCAGACTTTAAGTGTGTACAGCAGTCTATCTGACAGAATCTAGTCTAACTAGATCTAGGCTTTTGTCAAAGGGACATGCTGGAAAACCAGCATCTGATCAGCGCTTGCAGCCAATGACTGCAAGTGCTGATCACTGTATTCAGAAGGGGGGTGTCCTCCTCTTACAATATATCTATTGTAATTGTAGAAAGAAATGTTTGGACAGCCGCACTCTGGAAAAACCTTCTCGGTTGCCTTTTATTGATAAAAGTTTTCAAACATCACAGCAAAGACAGGGGCATACAGCTGACGTTTCACACTACAATCAGTGCTTACTCATAGCTAGCATGTAAGAAAATGCACAAAGACTATATAGTATCAAACAAAACACCATGTGATCAACATCAACCAATAATACAGACTTCCCAATTGAATGAGAATCCGTTGTGTGTATCTGCTGATTGGATACCACTTATGGGTGTGGACACACCTGAAAACCATACTACACCAGCTTAACCCTTTGAAACAAAAGACTTTGGACTAGATGTGAAAAAGGAAAAAATCCTTTTAGGGTCCTTTCACATGTGCGGACCGTTTTTTAGGTCCGTTTTTTTTTTCATCAGTTGATTCGTTTTTTATCTGTTTTTCATCAGTTGTCATCAGTTTTTCCATCCGTTTTTCATCCGTCTTTTCATCCGTTTTTTTTTAGAACTTTATTTTTATTACATATTTTGATGAAAAACGGATGTTAGCGGATCGGATGTTAAACGGATCCTCCGCTCCATTTTTTTGACGGAAGAAAAATAGGGTTTTCTTCTGTTCAAAAAACGGACCTTAACGGAGACGGATGTAACGTCCGCTATCCCATAGGGATGCATTGCAGTCCGTTTGTCATCCGTAAAAAACGAACGAAAGGTCCGCATGTGTGAAAGGGCCCATAATGTGTGCATGGAAGGTGAATGGGCCACTTATGGGTGTGGACACACTTGGAAACCATACTACACCAGCTTAACCCTTTGAAACAAAGGACTGTGAACTAGATGTGAAAAGAAAGGAAAAATCATTTTAATGTGTGCATGGGAAATGGATAAAATGTGAAGGTAAAATAGAAATAAATGAATGAACTGTGTTGATATTATAGTGACATAGTGTAATGAAATTAAATTCAGTTAAATGAAATGAAATTAGATCCAAATATATGTGATAGTCAATTTATACAAAAAGAATAGAGTATATATATATATATATGTGTGTGTATGTAAAAATGGAGGTCTGTCCCATAGGGACAATATAGACGCACTAATACTCGGAGAAGTGATACTTGTGAGAAATCTATATATGTGTTTTATTATCCAAACAAAACCTGTATAACAATATAAATATAAGTAGTGATGTTGAGGATGTGAGGAGATGTATATATCTGTGTGTGGCAATTAGCGACAGTGCCACTATAGTTTTATGTAAGTGTCATCAAAAGCCTCTATAAATACTAGGGATGAGCTTTGCTTTCGAAACAAACGTATGTTCGACTCGAACATCGTCTGTTCGTCGAATTTCAAAGAAACGATCGTTTGCGGCAAATTCAAGTCCATTGATACTACTATCAATGGAAAAAAAAGTTTTAAAAACGACTGTTTTTAAGACTTTCCATTGATACATGTTCCCTGGGGCAAGACCCGGGTTCTGAAAGACGTTTTCCAACAATAACTTGAATATTGGGCTTTAAAATTATCGTTTTTGAATTCGAACGTTCGAGTCCCATAGACTTCAATGGGGTTCTAAATGTTCGTGCGAACGATCGGACTGTTCGAAGGTTCTGGTGCGAACTGAACGTTGGGGTGTTCGGCTCATCCCTAATAAATACAATAGGCGTGTCAATTTGTGAACTAAACTTATAAAAAGATATATGTTTGCATAAGAAATGAACAAATTCATGATGTATTGTGTGAGAGATTAGCTGGAAATTGGTTAGATGGCTATGTTTTCCCTGTGTATGTTTGCTATATGCAATGCATTATATTATGTTATGTGTGATATGGACATCATTTCTAAAATATAATAGTTTTTAGTCATAAACACTGGTATATAATTCATACATAAAATTGAAATGGGTACAAAGGAGTAAGATGTTACCAATATATTAATCTCTGTATGATCAAATCGCCCCATTAACCACTTGCCCACAGCGCCATAGGCATTTTACTGCTACAGCGCGGTGCAGCTATTTTGGGACGTCGTCCTTCACTTCTGCGATTGCGCGTTCCCTGGGATGCCTAGATGCCTAGAAGACCCAGCGCATCACGGATCACGAAAAATTGCCGCTGATAGCGGCCATTTACCACGTGATTGCGCCGTCAAATGACGGCGCGATCACTTGTAAACAAACCGGCGTCATTTGATGACGCCAGTTCCTCCCTCTCCTGAGTCTCCTCTCTGTACCGTTCGGTACAGTGTGCGAGGAGAGGGGGGGCAGGGTGTCAGCAGCTGCGCTGTGGCTGGATCTGTGACAAATGCAGTCACAGATTCAGCCATCCCTCCATCCATCCCAGCTCTGCAATACCCCAGTACCCTGCAGTACCCCAGTACTCTGCAGTACCCCAGTACTCTGCAATACTCCAGTACCCTGCAATACCCCAGTACCTTGCAGTACCCCAGTACCTTGCAGTACCCCAGTACTCTGCAATACCCCAGTACCCTGCAATACCCCAATACTCTGCAGTGCCCCAATACTCTGCAGTGCCCCAATACCCTGCAGTGCCCCAATACTCTGCAGTACCCCAGTACCCTGCAATACCCCAGTACTCTGCAGTACCCCAGTACCTTGCAGTACCCCAGTACTCTGCAATACCCCAGTACCCTGCAGTGCCCCAATACTCTGCAGTACCCCAGTACTCTGCAGTACCCCAGTACCCTGCAATACCCCAGTACTCTGCAGTACCCCAGTACCTTGCAGTACCCCAGTACTCTGCAATACCCCAGTACCCTGCAATACCCCAATACTCTGCAGTGCCCCAATACTCTGCAGTGCCCCAATACTCTGCAGTACCCCAGTACCCTGCAATACCCCAGTACTCTGCAGTACCCCAGTACCTTGCAGTACCCCAGTACTCTGCAATACCCCAGTACCCTGCAGTGCCCCAATACTCTGCAGTACCCCAGTACTCTGCAGTACCCCAGTACTCTGCAATACCCCAGTACTCTGCAGTACCCCAATACTCTGCAGTACCCCAATACTGTGCAATACCCTGCGCAATACTCTGCAATACGCCAATACCCTGCAAGATTCTCTGCTATACCTCAATACCCTGCAGTACCCCAATACCCTGCAATACCCTGCGCGATACTCTGCAATACCCCAATAATCTGCAATACCCAGCGCGATACTCTGCAATACCCCAATACCCTGCACGATACTCTGCAATACCCCAATACTTTGCAATATCCTGCACAATACTCTGCAATACTCTGCAACACCCTGCGCGATACTCTGCAATACCCCAATACTCTGCAATACCCAAATACTCTGCTATACCCATTTTTTTAAAGCACCCCTGTCCCCGTTTGCTCGCATGCAGGAGTGAACGCATACGTAAGTCCCGCCCACATATGAAAACGGTGTTCAAGCTACACATGTGGGGTATCTCTGCGAACGTTAGAGCGAGAGCAATCATTTTGGCCCTAGACCTCCTCTGTAACTAAAAAAATGTAACCAATAAAAGTAATTAAAGCGTCACCTATGGGGATTTTTAAGTAGCAAAGTTTGGCGCCATTCCATGAGTGTGCGCAATTTTGAAGGGTGACATGTTGGGTATCTATTTACTCGGCGTAACTTCATCTTTCACATTATGAAAAAAATTGGGCTAACTTTACTGTTTTGTTTTTTGTTTTAGCACAAAACTGTTTTTTTTTTTAAAAACACGCATTCAAAAAATTTCTACGAAAATACCATGCGAGAAATAAAACGTTGTAACCACTGCCATTGTATTCTCTAGGGTCTTTGCTAAAAAAGCATATATAATGTTTTGGGGTTATATGTAATTTTCTAGCAAATAAATTATGATTTTTACATGTAGGAGACGAATATCAGAATTGATCTGGGTGCTCCAGAACGCCTGATGGCGCTCCCTGCATGTTGGGCCTCTGTATGTGGCCACGCTGTGTAAAAGTCTCACACATGGGGTATCGCCATACTCAGGAGGAATAGCAGAATGTGTTTTGGGGTGTAATTTGTGGTATGCATATGCTGTGTGTGAGAAACGAACTTTCAGTCGTTTTTCTTTTATAGTGCAAAAAATAAAAAACCCAGAAGTGATCAAATACCACCAAAAGAAAGCTCTATTTGTGTGAAAAAAAGGACAAACAATTCAAATGGGTACAATGTTGTATGACTGAGTAATTGTCATTCAGATTGTGAGAGCACGGAAAGCTGAAAATTGGTCTGGTTAGGAAGGGGGTTTAAGTGCCCAGTGGTCAAGTGGTTAACGTGGGTATCAATGATTATGGTGTAATTTCACTGTAACCATAAATTCTCCATTTGCAACCCAACTATGGGATTACCTATGGAATATTAGCCAAATATCAATAATATATACACCAATCCCATCAGTTAAAAGAAAATACATCAAATATAAAAAAATATATATATATTCATTATCTCAATGTTTATAGCATAATGCATATTCCTGCACATATGGATAAAAGTGCATAGAGAAACAAAATATTGTGTTTAGTGTGTTGGCCTCATAGTCGTATGGATACAAGTCAAGATGCTCAATGATTTGGCTATATGATATAAATATCCCGACATATATAATATATACATATATATATATATATATATATATATATATATATATATAATGTCCAATGTGGCTAATCTTTTCTGTTCCATTCCGGAAAATGTGAAAACTATAATAGAAAAAGAAAGAAATCAGAACAGAAAAAAAATGTAACACTTATTTTTACTCAATATTGTTTCTATTCTGAGAACAAGGCCCTCAATGTTAGTATTTTTATTTTTATTATTGTTTTATTCTATTTTATGAGATCATTGAGACTGCCAATGAACAAACGCACAGACCAGAGCCCAAATGTATACAATGTATTTTGTTTCTCTATGCACTTGTATCCATATGTGCAGGTATATGCATTATGCTATAAACATTGAGATAATGAATATAATTTTTTTTTTTTTTATATTTGATGTATTTTCTTTTTCTTTTAACTGATGGGATTGATGTATATATTATTGATATTTGGCTAATATTCCATAGGTAATCCCATAGTTGGGTTGCAAATGTAGAATTTATGGTTACAATGAAATTACACCATTGATACCCACCTTAATGGGGCGATTTGATCATACAGAGATTAATATATTGGTAACATCTTACAATTTCCAGCTAATCTCTCACACAATACATCATGAATTTGTTCATTTCTTATGCAAACATATATCTTTTTATAAGTTTAGTTCACAAATTGACACGGCTATTGTATTTATAGAGGCTTTTGATGACACTTACATATAAACTATAGTGGCACTGTCGCTAATTGCCACACACAGATATATACATTTCCTCACATCCTCACCATCACTACTTATATTTATATTGTTATACAGGTTTTTTTTGGATAATAAAACACATATATAGATTTCTCACAAGTATCACTTCTCCAAGTATTAGTGCGTCTATATTGTCCCTATGGGACAGACCTCCATTTTTACATATATATATATATATATATATATATATATATATATATATATATATATATATATATATATATATATATATATATATATATATATATATATATATATATATACTCTATTCTTTTTGTATAAATTGACTATCACATATATTTGGATCTAATTTAATTTCATTTAACTGAATTTAATTTCATTACACTATGTCACTATAATATCAACACAGTTCATTCATTTATTTATATTTTACCACTTTACCTTCACATTTTATCCATTTCCCATGCACACATTAAAAGTATTTTTTCCTTTCTTTTCACATCTAGTTCACAGTCCTTTGTTTCAAAGGGTTAAGCTGGTGTAGTATGGTTTCCAAGTGTGTCCACACCCATAAGTGGCCCATTCACCTTCCATGCACACATTAAAAGGATTTTTTCCTTTCTTTTCACATCTAGTCCACAGTCTTTTGTTTCAAAGGGTTAAGCTGGTGTAGTATGGTTTTCAAGTGTGTCCACACCCATAAGTGGTATCCAATCAACAGATACACACAACGGATTCTCATTCAATTGGGAAGTCTGTATTATTGGTTGATGTTGATCACATGGTGGTTTGTTTGATACTATATATTCTTTGTGCATTTTCTTACATGCTAGCTATGAGTAAGCAATGATTGTAGTGCGAAACGTCAGCTGTATGCCCCTTTCTTTGCTGTGATTAGGGATGAGCCGTACACCCCTGGGTTCGGTTCGCACCAGAACCTGCAAACAGACCTAAAGTTTGTGTGAACTTTAGAACCTTGTTAAAGTCTATGGGACTCGAACGTTTGAAATCTAAAGTACTAATTTTAAAGGCTAATATGCAAGTTATTGTCCTAAAAAGTGTTTGGGGACCTGGGTCCTGCCCCAGGGGACATGTATCAATGCAAGAAAAAGTTTTAAAAAATGTCAGTTTTTTAAGGAGCAGTGATTTTAATAATGCTTAAAGTGAGACAATAAAATTGAAATATTCCTTTAAATTTCGTACCTAGGGGGTGTATAGTATGCCTGTAAAGTAGCGCTTTTTTTCTTGTGCTCAGAACTGTCCCTGCACAAAATGTAATTTCTGAACGAAAAAAGTAATTTAAAATCACTCACCTTAGGGTCTGGTATGGATATTAAGGGCAACCCTGTGTCAAATAAAAAAAATGGTATGGATTTTAAGGGGAACTCCACCCCAATTTTTTTTTAAAAATGCCGTGGACCCCCACACAGTTTTTTTTTTATGAATGACTTTTCTCTGTATTACCGGGAGCCGACAATTCATTATAGCCGCGAATGATTTTAAATTACTTTTTTTCATTCACAAATGACACTTTGTGCAGGGACAGTTCTAAGCATGGGAAACTTTACAGGCATACTATACACCCTCCCCCAGGTATGAAATTTAAAGGAATATTTCACTTTTATTGTTAACTTAAAGGAATTATTAAAATCACTGCTGCCAAAAAAACTGCAGTTTTTAAAACTTTTTTTTGCATTGATACATGTCCCCTGGGGCAGGATCCAGGTCCCCAAACACTTTTTATTACAATAACTTGCATATAAGCCTTTAAAATGAGCACTTTAGATTTCAAACGTTTGAGTCCCATAGACTTTAACAGGGTTCTAAAGTTCACACAAACTTGCTGCGAACACCCCAAATAGTTTGCTGTTCGGCGAACAGGCAATGTTCGACTCGAACATGAGTTCGACTCGAACTCAAAGCTCATCCCTAGCTGTGATGTGTGGTGTTTGAAAACTTTTATCAATAAAAGGCAACCGAGAAGGTTTTTCCAGAGTGAGGCTGTCCAAAGATTTCTTTCTACAATTGCTTTGTGCATTGCCGGCACCTGGGTTTCTCTGAGAGGATATACGGATTGATCCACATACCTAATTGGAGCGGTGACTATCTTCTCTCAATATATCTCTTGTGTTGGTACAGAGATTAGTCACGTTTGCTGGGTTGGGTGAAAAAAACTTGCACTGTGTAGTTGGTTTAAGGAAGGACTGCAAGGGAGGTCTGAAATTGGTGTAGCCCCCATTGACTTTCAGATACTGGTGCTGTTCTAAATTTAAGGGGAATAGGAGAAATTGTTGGCTCTTATCCAGTTGATTTGTTAAATTCGGTTTTTACCTAGGCTCGGCTGTGTGTTGGATTTACTCTGTTGTTCTTGGGGTGCTGTTTTCCCCCCCGGGACGATAGGTGGCAGCAGTGGAGTCGAGGAATGGAGTGCTCTCTCTCGGCAGCCAATGCGGAGGGTTGAGCCTCACTGGGCTTGCCAGGAGAGGGTATTTAAGAGATGGACATTTTGGGCCAGATTCAGGTAGAGTTAGGCTGGCGGATCAATGGATCCGCCAGCCTAACTGTCACTTTAAGCCGGCGTTTTTGTTTTCTGTAACCAGAAAACAAGAAACGCCAGGTTGGAGTTCCGATGCGATCAGCGCAATTGAATTTAACCATCGCATCGTTACTTCAACGTAAAAATGGCGCCGGGGGCGTTCCCGCCGATTTACGCTCAAAAAATATGTTAATGAGCGGAAATCGGCAATTCACGATCTTTTTCGGGCGCGACGCAGTGACTTTACGACTTTTCCGGGAGCGATATGCGGCGTATAGATAAAGCAGCCCCCTAGTGGAGTATCCTATGTTAAGTATAGGCGTCGTCATCGCGTCGAAAAAAAAAAAATCGCGTCGCTTGCGTAAAACATTCATGACGTTCACTGACAGAATTTGGAGCATGCGCACTGGGATGCATTGACACTCGACGCATGCGCAGTACGTTCGCCGCGGGATCGCGCTTAGTTTGAATACTACACGCCCCGTACCCGCCCAATTTGAATTCCGCCGGATCATTTGCGATGCACTGCCGCAACTTTAGGAGCAAGTGCTTCCTGAATAACAGCACTTGCTCCTAAAATTTCGGCAGAGTAACGTAAATGAGAAGCGTTACTCCAGAGCAAAGATGCTCTGATCTACCTGAATCTGGCCCTTTGTGTTCGGGGTTCTTCTGAAGTGCGTCACCCACCTTCAGGATGTCTGCACCACGCGCCCCGGTGTTATGGCCTACCGGGCCAGGGTGCGCGTGCCACGCGGAGCTCTCGGGTCTGAGACTACGTTGGTTCAGGACATCGGAGCTGTGGCTGGGCCCCAGTGATCATCTGGGTCCCGGAAACCCACTGGGATTGAGGTAACCGGACACTGAGAGGTGTGACATCGGTTGCCTATCAGTCGGTAACCTAACTGCAATCTACCTGAAGTCGATTCAAGCCTAAAGTCTATTGAGGAGGATTGTCTCCATGATCTAAGTTCTAGGGAGGGCCTGTGTCAGAGGTTCTTTCCCTCAAAGTGTTCCGAGTGATACTCTGCCTGCCGGGTCTGTGGCAGAGGCCTGTCCGGGTACGCTAGGCCTAGTCCGGCTGGAGTGGCGATGAAGACAAAGTGTCCTTTTGAGAAGCAGGATTGCTTCTCCTGTCTACACCTGAATCTGCTATTTCCTTCTACTGATTCATCAATACTCTTCACTAAAAGTTATACTGTTTTATCCTGCTGGGTAAATAAAAGCACAAGATAAAAGACAGAAAAGAAAGAAATAATTCCGCGCCAAAAACTGAAATATAATGATCTTCACCTGTGTGAAGATAGTACCATATACTTAAATGGTGTGCTGCTCCTCAGTTGTATAGTAAGTGACTATAATGGGTGAAAGTAAAAAACGATAGAGGGCGCCACTGGGACTATAAGGAAAACCTCATTCACAATTCATATTGTGGATACCCATGTACCATCAGTGCAAATAAAACAACAATTAATTATAATACTACGATGGATAGCAACAAAAGCTAATTAAAAAATGTTGAACAATGCAATCAACCTCAGTGAAGTGAAAGAAATTAGTTCTGATGTGCTGGAAGTCAAACAAAAATAAGTCCAACTAGTGTCCCAGAGACAGGATAAATGAAAAATATAAAAATATAAATGTGAAAATATCAAGATGATCTTCCTGTTGCAAGGTGCAATCTTGATTGAGCAAGGTCTGTGAACAAATCTGTGACAAAAATGAAATATAGAAAGGGTATATTTATGCAAGTGCATGTGTAAATTGGGCTAAGATGGATGTCCGATGCATAAATATACCCTTTCTATATTTCATTTTTGGTTTTGTTTGTAATATGTAAATTTCTTTTATCAATAGAGCTGATTTAAATTTTTCGATCCCAACCCAGCCCCTGATGCAGCCGGAATCTAGGCGAAATATATTGGGCATAACATCACTCTGGTTGTGACTGTTCGCAATATGCTCCTTATACACACTCAGGATTTACAGCTGCCTGGATTAATTGTTAATTAGACCTATGTAATTGTCATAATGTGTATATTGTACTATGTCTTTTGATAACCTTTTTTAATAAATCATTAAAAAATATTCATTATTGTATGTTGTGAATAAGCACCGATATAGTCCCTTACCGTCCATACCATACAATCTACTATTATATGGGATGAGGTGCAAATTTCTGTTAAAATAATTAGACCAAGCGGACCCCACTCTCCCCCTTTCTGTACATATGTTTTCGTCAGTTTAAGCCGATACAGTATGTATTCTTCTAATATTTTTGGTAAAAAAATAGCAATAAGCGTATATTGATTGGTTTGCGCAAAAGTTATAGCTTCTTCAAACTATGGGAAAGATTTATGGCATTTATATGGCGTTTTTTTTTAACTAGTAATGACGGTAATCTGCCACTTTTTGCGGTATTGCAATGTTGTGAAGGACAGGTCAGACACTTTTGACACATTTTGGGGACCATTCACATTTACAGAGCAATCAGTGCTATAAATATGCACTGATTACTATGTAAATGTCACTGGCAGGGAAGAGGTTAACACTAGGGGGCTAGCACGGGGTTAATTGTGTTCCCTATTGTGTGTTCTAACTGTATGGGGGATGGGACTAACTAGGAGATTTGACAGATTGTGTTTTCTACTTTTTAGAAAGACATTATCTGTCTTCTCTCCTCAGACAGCATTAGGGTTTGTGTGTTTAAACACAGAAACCCCCGTGCTGCCGCTCGTGCACGAGATAGCACGTGGCCAGTGGCGAACGCGCTCGCCGGCCACATGCATTGGGTTCCCCACTGTGCAGGGGGCCAGCGTGCACGCCTCTGCCCTCTGGTGGCTCTCCTGGGAGAAGCCGTATATGTACGGGATCTCGTCCAGGAGAGCCATTGTGTCACAGTATATCTGCGTGAGCCGGTCAGAAACCAGTTAAAGAAAAAAAAATCCTGAAAGCTGATTTGTTTCTATGTAGAGCTGCAACAGATTTTTCGCTCTCTAGTTTTAAGAAATTTTATTTTTTTTTTTTTTTTAATGTTTTAATTAGGTGGACTTTTTTCAACCTAACTATTTAACTATTTAATGTAAATGCAGTAAAATTCCGCTCAGCTTTTTTCGATTTTTTTTTTGGCTTTCTCAACAAATATGCACCTAAAATACTGCATGTAGTGTATAACAGGTGCTGTATTTTATCACAGGTGTCGTCATATCCTGCAGGTGCTGCTTCGTTTCCAGTGCACACTTCTCACACTGCAAAAGTGAGTGATGGTGAAGGAGAGCTCAGCAGAAGAGAAGCCAAATATTCTGGATTTGGTAGAGCACATGGTAAGCTTTTCAAAAGTTTCACATGTTGCTCATTAAGGTGAGAATACTGGGAGCACTGATGTCTTTATGTTGTCACACTGAAGCTGGTTACATGGAAAGAAGAACACTGGGAACCTTATTTACCATCTGTAACTGATACTTTTTATCACGTGCACTTTATTTTAATTGTATTAACCTCATGCACTGTTTTGTGAATTGATCTGTTTGATTATTTGATTATTTATTTTTATCTCAGATCATTTGAGGTTATTGGTTTAACCACTTAAGCCCCGGACCAATATGCTGCTAAATGCCGAAAGGCGTTTTTACAATTCGGCACTGCGTCGCTTTGACAATTGCGCGGTCATGCGACGTGGCTCCCAAACAAAATAGGCATCCTTCTTTCCCCACAAATAGAGCTTTCTTTTGGTGGTATTTGATCACCTCTGCGGTTTTTATTTGTTGAGCTATAAACAAAAATAGAGCGACAATTTTGAAAAAAATGCAATATTTTTTACTTTTTGCTATAATAAATATCCCCCAAAAACATATATACATTTTTTTTCCTCAGTTTAGGCCGATACGTATTCTTCTACCTATTTTTGGTAAAAAAAAATCGCAATAAGCGTTTATCGATTGGTTTGCGCAAAATTTATAGCGTTTACAAAATAGGGGATAGTTTTATTGCATTTTTATTATTTATTTATTTTTTACTACTAATGGCGCCGATCAGCGATTTTTTTTTTTCATGGCTGCGACATTATGGCGTACACTTCGAACAATTTTGACACATTTTTGGGACCATTGTCATTTTCACAGCAAAAAATGCATTTAAATTGCATTGTTTATTGTGAAAATGACAGTTGCAGTTTGGGAGTTAACCACAGGGGGCGCTGTAGGATTTGTGTGTTCCCTGTGTGTGTTTACAACTGTAGGGGGGTGTGACTGTAGGTCTGACGTCATCAATCGAGTCTCCCTATAAAAGGGATCACTCGATCGATGCAGCCGTCACAGTGAAGCACGGGGAAGCCGTGTTTACATACGGTTTTCCCCGTTCTTCAGCTCCGGGAGCGATCGCGAGTGGGCGGCTAGAAACGAATAGCCGCGCTCTCGTCCTGGATCGCTCCCCACGGGTTTCCGTCCGCCGCATGTAGCGGGGGGGGGGGTCCCGATCGGACTCCTGACCCGCGCAAAGGCAGGGACGTATATATACGTCCATCTGCCTTAACGTTCCCTTCTGTGTACGTATATCTACATGCGGCGGTCGAGATGTAGTTAAAGCAGGGGTCTCCTAACTTTCTAAACAAAGGGCCAGTTTATTGTATTCAAGGTTTTAGGGGGGCCGGACTATGGCCAGCGGGAGTGTAAAGCAACAGTGGGAATAAACTTCATCACATCTGGAATTGAGGGGAAGGAATAGTGCCCCAATTGTTGGTGTCATTAGAATGACTAGTGCACTGTTGTTGGTGTTAGTGGGAGAAGTGGAGCCAGTTGGCAGAATAGTGTCTCCATCAGTGGGAGGAATAGTGTCCCAGGTGCCAGACAAAGACAAACAAAGGGCCACATCCGGCCCCAGGGCCACAGTTTGGAGACCTCTGGTTTAAAGTATCAGTTTTATTTATTTTGCTTTGCACAACACTTATTTGTATTTACTATACACCACATACAGTATAAGCTTTTATGAAATGCAATATGTTCATTTTTTTTGCTTTGGATTTAGATACACTTTCACCTAATAGGACTGTATTTTATCATTTTCCTTTCCTCTGTGAAGATATGCTATATGATATTTTTACTAGACAGCTGGTTTATGCAGTTTCTTATATTGAAAAGAAAAATGTACGGTAACATAACCGGTTGCTGGCTGGTCTTCATGAAGTATCATGTGCAACATCTGGTAATTCTCACAATGGATTTTCCCAAGATTAGACTAAAAACAGGAACATCCATGCTTAGTGATTTGTGATTCCCGGTCATACAGATTTGTAGACCTTTCTCACTATGTAACCTTGAAGAATTGTTCTCTTGTAAATGATTTCTTTGCAAATCTATATTTTATTAAAAAAACAAGCAAATAGAATATCCTGATTTGTAAGTGTATCTATTTAAAAGCTTTCTTATATTGATATACGTATTTATCACTACCACCTTAAAAATGTCTGTAAAACCACATAAGAAAAGTACAATGTGTTCCAATTTGTTTATCAAAATAGCTATTTCTGTTAATAAAATACTTCTTAATCTGGACAGTTTCATATTATTCCTGGTTAGGAGTGACAACATACATACACATCCCTCCTGTACCCATGCCATTATACACATTGTAGGCATGGTGTTCTCTACTTTCCTGTATTTATTTTCCCATGTAACAGATGGCCATGCCTGCTGTGGCGGTCAGAAGCAATTGATTGACAGTGGTTCCAGCAGGGTAGTCTAAATCTTCATACACACTATCAGACTTCCAACAAACTTTTACATGGATTTTTTGTTCGAAGGGCGTTGGCCGTGAACTTTGTATGCACACACATGACAGGACTTTTTCAGCAAACTTTCCTAAAATCACATGTTTTTTTTCAGCTCTTTGGTCAACTTCTGTATTGTTGTCTTATCTTTTGCATTGGTTCTGAGCATGTGTATTTGTACTTTGGACTTAAGTCCAATGGATTTCTGTACACAAGGTAGGACTTTGCACCAAAAAAGTTTGTCAGATGGAGCGTACACGGTCGGATTTTTTGAAAAACCTGCTCATTTTGAAGTTTGTTGTCAAAAAGTCAGATTGTGTGTATGGGCCTTTAGAGATGTTCAATAGTAGTGAGAGACTGCGAGGCAAGAATTAAAGTGCATCAGAGCTTCAGTACCTACCTGTCATAGAAGGGAATGCAACACATACTACAAAAAAAGTTTTTTTTGGTAAAATGTTGTTTAAATTAGGCAAGCATCATGAACTGGCACTAAGTAGTGCCCCCAGGTCTACAAAGCGCTAGAGATGCATAACATCGAAATGATGAAAAAAGGGTATTTATTATTACTGTATTATTATTATTATTGGATGTAAAAAGGGATGGTGACCATATTGCATGCTCTAAAAAAAAAAAAAATAGAGAGAGAAATGCTGAAGTTTTACATATACTTTATAGTAGATCTGTAGACTGCAGATCTTATTCAAAACTGATTTTGTAGACAGAAGTCAATGTAGTCTTCTGTCTACTTTAGATTTTGAGCTGCTCCTCCAAGTGCATCTCTACAACACATGCACAATTTCCCATGTTTTATATCTTTAAAGTCCCTGCAAGTTTAGAAAGATGCCTGTCGGTCTGCCAGAAAAGTTCTTATCTCCTGAATACTGTTGTGGGCTCACAATGCACAGCATTTTAGTGAGCTAAGTGGTGTCAGCCCTCCCAGTCTCTTGCTAAACTACTTATTCCATCGCCATTTTCTATTTTACACCACATACAGTAAAAACTAATTGGTCTGTAGTCCCAAGACAAGAACTGAGAGAGCTAATTAGTCTCTTGGGATAAGGAGTGCAAAAGACACAGGACATCTCTGAGTTTCAGACAGCATCAACAGGTATTTTATGTATTTATCAAACAGTTATAACAAAACACTTTCATTGGTATATTTAATAGACCAGAGGGAGCAAATATGAAAATATCATTGTTAAGGTTTGCAAACACGTTACGTTTTTTCCAGACTCTGGAATGTATCGTGCTGCTTCGCTTTTAAGCTTCAGTTGGGCTATACCTATCCAAACAAATGTGTGCAAACATTTATGAAATCCCGAAATTGTCTGATAATTACAGCTTTACAGCTGTTCTAAGAAACCCTCTATTATAAAACACAACACCTGTTCCTAGGATAATTACCCACAATAATCTTCACACGACCAAACACGTCTTTAGAACTCTTAAGTGGTGTTCACCAAATGGATTTAAAGCATGTATCATTTTAGTATTCTTTTACAAGGTGCAATATTATTTTCAGTTAAAATATCCCAGGCTATCATTTCTTTCTTTCGTCATATCACAGATGTGTTAGACAACATGTGGTATATTTTAACACAGAATTTAGCATTTAGCAAGATCTAACACAAATGCGTCCCCCTACTGTCCTAATAGACAATACATCTTTACAATCAAAACTATTTACAGAGGAAACATTCTTGGGTCTCAGGAACATCACCCTGAGAAGAAAGGTCAGCTCATCTGACCTATCTATGGAGGTCCTCAGTATACTCCAGAGTGTAAGCCTGCTACTGTTTTTAATTGTATTATTATTATTATTTTTAAAGGATTACAATGCTATTAAATGGTGTTGTATACCTACTTTAACCACTTAAGGATCAAGCCTCTTTCTGAGATTTGGTGTTTACAAGTTAAAAAAAGTTTTTCTTGCTCATACATCACGGGACACAGAGACGTAATTACATAATGGGTTATGTAGTCACCACAGGTGATTGGACACTGGCAAACCCAATTAGAATTGAGTTCCTCCCCTATATAACCGCTACCAAATGGAGAGTACCTACGTTTTTTCCGCAGTGTCTAAGGTGGTTGGTCACGTTGAACATGCTAAGAAGAAAAAGCACTTTTGATGGTCTTCTGCGGGAGTTTAGGAGCTATAACTGGATCCATACTTTGGGCCGATATCAAAAGCCTAAGATGGATGGTACCTGGGCCTTGTGTAAAGAAGAAACAAGGTTTGCATGTAATGTCTCTCTGCAGAGTTCTGGGCTCTGGGATCCAGGCTTTGGTGTACTAATGCAACTGTGGCACAAAAAGTTACTGGCAGAGTCTTCTAAAGGTCCAGGTACGAGGTTCCTCTAAATAGGAACCCATGGAAGCCTAAAGGTTGGCACATCATTACCCGCCGTAATAGGTGCAGGCTGGATCTACTATTTTTTAGTAGCTTTTCTGCAGCGGGGATAAAAGTAAGAGAGGATCATTTAAAATAAATGTTATCTTCTGTGAGTAGGATGTCTTACCTGATTTTCACAACTAGAATGAGTAAGTTACATACCTGGTGTAACCTTACAAAGCCATCCAGGACACGCTCAGTAAAGCCGATCAGTTAAACACCACTCACCTCCTCCGCTGCAGGATCTGCCACAAAAACACATACAAGGGTCCCCCCAAAGCCCCCAGTGGTCTGCTCTCCTTCCTCTTTTGCCTTAGGGAGCCACCATGACGGTCAGCGTGCGCGTGCCCGGGAGCACGTTCATCACTGTCTATAGGCAGGTGGAGAGGGGGAGGGCCGTGGTTGCTCGTGCACGCGAATGGTGCACTTGTGTGCAGGCGCCAAGAGACTTGTTTTAAAAGGCCCAGCACGCCGGAGCCTTCTGTAAAGCGGCATGGACACAGAGCTGTGGGCTGTAAGCATTCCTGTGGATTGAACCAGGCAAACCTAAGACTCCTACTCAGCATCAGGTTGTGCAGTGAGCTAATATTTGTGTATTGTAAGACTATAGCACAACAGTGATTGTTTTTGTGTGATAGTACCTCTGCTTTGCAGTAAGGACTATGTCCCCTAGAAGAGGTGCAAGTGTTAATAGAAGGAAGGATTGCTACTATAATCGCAACCTCCTTAAAAGATGGCAGAAAACAGGGTAGATCCCCTTCATCTGCTCTGGCCCTGCAGGGATCTGCCGCCGGCTCCCGGCGCGCCCCTGGTGTGCACGCGCTCGTGCGGCAGGAGCGCGCGTGCACGTTAGCGCGAGTTTGGAGCCAATGTGCCTTTAAAAGACAGACAGATGCAGCAGCCTCCTGCTGTCTGATCTGCCGTATTTACCTGACTAACCTGTATCCTGATTAACCAGTTCCTATACCGACCCGGCTACGTCTGACTATCCGCATCTCTCCAAACCCAACCTCGGCCCGCCTTGACCCTGCCTTCTGCTTACTGCTACTACTGTTGCCAGACCTTCTGCCTGAATACCGACTACGCCTGCCTGCTGAACCCCCTGTCTGCTCACGTGTCTGACCCGGCCTGCCTGACCCAGCTTACGTCTAGTCCACTTGTCTTACTCCGCTCTGCACCAGTTCCAAAGTCGCTTGCCGTCCGCACCAAAGTTGCTTGCCAAGACGCATTAGAGTCGCTTACCATCCGCATCAGCTCCGGAGCTGCTAGCTCCTGCTGCTAGCTAACGAAGAGCCAAGGCATCACATTGATCGTGAAAGTCATTGTCCAAAGAACAGTTTCTCCTAATCCTAAGGAATTGACTATAGGGGATTGATTTTTTTAGAGGTTCCGGATGAAAACTGGTAGCGTGTAGTATTGTGTTGCCTGCTGTCTCTTTTCGAAAAAGAGTGGAATTGATTATACCTTCTAAATCTTTTTTGATGGTAATGTCCAAGACTATATATGGACTATATCTATTGGATCACTTTTGAATCTCACTTCCTTTAATCACACTACTCTTACTTTATTTACAAGTTATTTTACATTTAATTATTATCCCCTTTCAATATTATTTATGTCATGTTTTTTCTAGCGCTGTACCTATAGTTTTTTATATTTTCGTGGATTGCTTTGGTTTAAGTAATTGGTACTAGCAGCTTGTATATTCAATATATTTTCAATAATTTTTCACTTATTCACGTTAGCGCAGTGTTTTTTCTCCCCTAGGGGGGATTTTTATGTTTTTTGTTGTCTCTTTAACCACAACATTGCAGCTTTCAGTCCATCATGGACATCTTTGAGTTCCGCTCCCAACATAACATCAATATAGAGGGTGTTTTTGACGGGAACATCGATCTGATTGATGAAGTAGGAGGTGTTTTTTTGAGATTAAAAAATCTTCTTGTTTCTGAGTTACATACAAATTGGGATATCGCATATCTTGAACAGTATGTGAGTCAGAAAATGGTTCCCCGTAGCCTCAGATGGGAAGTCAGCCCTCAGAAAGGGGAGACTGATCTTGACGGTTGGTACTCATACTTCAATGACACAGGGGTTAACTTCTTACAATTTTTGATCATTAAAAAACGGAACAAGCTGAAATCTCTTAATGAGGAAATTACTCTTCTTAGAGAAAAATTAATTCCTTTTAAGGATCAAGAAGTCTACAAAATCAAATCTGACTTCCTCAAAACTTTTCTTGAGAAGGAAGAACTTGATCAAAAAGCCAAAAAAAAGAAAAAATATAACCGAGACGTTATGGATTATTCGAATAGTATGGTCTTTAAATGGCAAGTTAAAGTTGAGGAAGACATGGAGGTTGTTTCTGCCCCTATATCATCTTCAGAGGGCACCAACCCCCCCATTTCATCCACTCACCCACCTCCAGTTTCAACTACTCTGAGGACTACTGTGAGAGGTGAACAGGGAAACCATAACCTTCCACAATATGTCCCTCTTGGCTACACTTCGGTCAAGCCTAGGAACACTAGAGGGAAACCTAAAAAAACAAAGGGACCTCAACCGGGTCGTCTTGATACTCATTACACACATCAGACCAACAATAATTATTCACAAAGGGGTAAAACCATACGTGATCCTTCAGGCTATGCTAATGATCAGGCCTACTATGGACCTATTGACCCTAGAGGCCAATACCGTTCCCCTCAGGTCAATCATTATATGCAGGCTAACACTAGGAATGATCTGAGAGACTATTATCATCAGTCATCCGGATATACCCCTAGAGGCAATTGGATCCCTACATACAACAGGTTCACCCCTCTCTCGCATCAACAAGGTGATAGATTTGAGGATGAGCCTGTTGTTTCTAGACATCCAGGTGACTTCATTGATCACTCTACAAGGTTCAGACAGGATCTTGATTCCCCTTCCAACCTCAGAAGGAATGAGACTCCACGTCGTTTTTTTCCTATAGCCAACATCAGACCCAAAAGGGGTCACGACGAAAGAGAGGGTCAAGAGGGGGAGGAGGATCAGGGCCAAAAAAAAGGAAACGATAAACATTAGTGGCGTCTTTAACTTGAGCAGTGCTCAGCTTTCAGTAGGTGAGCAGTCTGTTCTCAGCCAAGGCCTAAAATATGCACCTCCTCGCTCTCTGAATAAATTTGAAACTTTTATTGACGCACACAAATTTATTCGGAAAATGAATATCAAGAGGCATTTTATTTTAAATCCTATTGGCAATCGGAGTCAGATTTCAACAGCTTTGACTACCCAGTTGTTGCTCATATGACTCCAATTGACACCACGGATACTGTTCCTACTAGACACACTAAGCTATCAAATGCTTCTTTGTTTAATCCACCTGGGTTTACTGCTCCTTCTATCCAGACCTTCAAGGAACTGGTTTTGAAGGACATAATAGATCTTAAAATTCCCAGATTTAGAAATAACCATGACTTCCAATCAAATTTGAAGCAGATCTGTGCACGTAACGACATAGTAATACGGCCAGCAGATAAGGGTGGTGGCGTAGTAATCCTTAACAAATGTGACTATATGGAAGAAATGAACAGGCTTCTATTGGATGCAGACACTTACAGTCAACTAACCATTAACCCTACAGTTACATTTAAGAAAGAGCTCAAAGTTTTAGTTAATGAGGGTTTTTCTTTGGGCCTTTTAAACAAAAAAGAAAGGGCCTATCTTGTACCTTCTGCACCGAGAATCCCGGTGATTTATTACCTTCCTAAGGTACATAAAAATGTAGATAAACCACCAGGCCGCCCAATAATTAGTGGCATAGATTCTGTGACTGCCCGAATAGGAAAATACATAGACGAGTTCTTACAGCCTTTGGTTACTAGTACCCCTTCCTACCTGCGGGATACTACGCAGGTGATTAACCTCTTAACAGAGGTTAGTTGGAAGGAGGGGTATATTTTAGCCACGGCAGACGTTAATTCCTTATACACGGTCATCTCACATGCTCATGGGTTGGAAGCAGTGCTTTTTTATTTGGAACAGGACACAACTTTATCAGTTATACAGAAGGATTTTATTATCAATCTGTTAATTTTTGCCACAAGCCATAATTACTTTTGGTTTGACGGCAATTTTTATATTCAAAACTGCGGAGTTGCCATGGGAGCTAAATTTGCTCCGAGTCTAGCTAACCTTTTTATGGCATTCTGGGAGAGGGAAGTTATTGATGTTAATCCCCCCAGCCAATTAAGGCTCTGGAAAAGATATATAGATGACATTTTGGTGGTGTGGGAAAGTGACCTCCCCTCCCTGGATATATTCTTTTCCAGCCTTAACAAAAATAATAAGGGCATCTTTCTTAAATATGAGATGAGTGAATCACAGATCCACTTTTTAAATCTTAACATCAAGGTGTTTGATGGCTTGGTGCAAACCACCACTTTTTTTAAAGACACAGATCGCAATGCGTATATACCTTTATCCAGTTGCCATCACCCTCAGTGGCTCAATGCTGTACCCAAGGGCCAGTTTCAAAGAATTCGGAGAAACTGCACTACGTCGGCAGATTATTATCAACAAGCCCTTGTGTTGAAATCTAGATTTCTAGAAAAAGGGTATGATGAAGTAAAAATTGATGAAACCATCAATTTAGTGAACAATATGGATAGGAACCAGATGTTGAATGGCACTGTGAAGGCCAACCGGAATAGTACTATTAATTTTGGGTTTTCTATGATTACCAGCTATTCTAATCAACATTTCTCGGTTAAAAAAATATTAAACAAACACTGGAATGTCCTAAAAAATGACAGGATATTAGGTCCAATTATCCCGGAGCGTCCATTGGTCATTTTTAGGGGAGCACCCTCTTTGCGGTTTAAAGTGGCCCCCAATGTGATCAATCCTCCCAAAACACTCCAATTTTTTCATAATATGAAGGGGTTCTTTCCGTGTCGGAAGTGCAAGATTTGCAAAATCAATGCCTTCCAGGGACGGAAGTTAGAGACTTTTCAGTCAACTCAAACCAATAAGACCTACAACATTGACACATTCATTACCTGTTCAAGTGAATGTGTCATATATCTCAATCAATGCCCATGCTCCAAACAGTATATAGGGCGCACAAAAAGAGCGGTGCACGTTAGGTTAGAAGAACATGTGGGGAAAGTAGGAAGTGGGTTCCCCAAGCATAACCTCTCGAAACACTATGCTAAACATCACAACAAATCAATCAAAGGGACTCTTTTCGTTCCCATTGAGAAGTTGTGTCCCAATTGGAGGGGTACTAATAAAGTTAGGTCAATATCCAGGATTGAAACCAAATGGATATTTGAGATGAGATCTTTTATTCCTTTTGGGTTGAACGTAGATTGGGACATTAATTGTTTTTTAAACAATACTTAAGTATTTTTATCCAGTATCATATATGTTCTTTATGACACATTATTTACGCATTTTTTAATAATATAAATAAGATTTTATAAAATTTCTTTCTTATTTATTTTTATATATAATACATGTTTTTAGATTTAGATATATTTCTATTAATTTATTAATTTTTACAGTATATTCATGTTATGTACTGAGTTTATTTTTAATTTGTCATTAATAGGCATATTGTGCGTATCGCCTATTGTCCTTTTATAACTATGTCAGATATTTCATGTATTGGCGTTTGTTAAAGGCTGCGGCACCTCCTTTCTAAGCTTCTCTTTGCTTTAATGTGGGCCCGTCTGTGTTTTCCTTTTTTTCCACAAGATGGCAGTCTTTCTTTTTTTCTAATCCTCTTTGCTCCGTAAGTGTAGATAACGTTGTATGCGGTTGACGCGTTGACGTCGACGTTATATGTTTTCCTATCAAGCCCGGACTTCCGCCTTTATCAAAGATGGCGCAGTTATATTATTTAAGGGCATCGTGATGGCGCGATCGGCCAGCCAATCCCCGACGACGTCTTTTGATGACGAAACGCGTAGGTGTGGCCTAAGCAGTGGTGCGTCATCACGTCCACCAGATACGGATTACACAGCACGGAGCCCTAACACACTAGCACGGAGCAGAGGAGACGCCGCAATCTTACTATTTCGCGCTATATTTGCAACTGAAATGTGAGTGCATTTCCATTCAATTCTTCGTTCAATAAACCTGTTATTTTTACGTACTACACCATGGGTCTTTTTGTTTTCTCTCCCATGAGCCTTTGAAAACATCCCTATACCTTGTTCAAACAACGCCGTGGAACCATCATATGTTCTGTCTGTTGCTCTGGAGAGGTCTGTCTGGGAAGACTTTAATTATCCCTAGGCTCATCTGACCGGTGTATATACGGTCTATCTTTGTGGTAAGGAGCCAACCTTATTCACTGGGTGTCGTTTGGTGGAAGAAGATATTATGTTTAATTTCACAGATTATGGACTATATCTATTGGATCACTTTTGAATCTCACTTCCTTTAATCACACTACTCTTACTTTATTTACAAGTTATTTTACATTTAATTATTATCCCCTTTCAATATTATTTATGTCATGTTTTTTCTAGCGCTGTACCTATAGTTTTTTATATTTTCCTGCATCAGAGTGCCTGCTCTCCTCTTGTTCCAGCGACCCATAAGGACCAGCGCCGTGCTGACCTGCACCATCATCCAGGCACCCTTACCCCACTGCGCCCCCGAGTCCGCTGTTCCCAAATCCAGCGGCTCCCGAGCCAGTGCTGTACGAGAGGCCGCCTCCTGCGACTAGGCTCTGACGACCAGGTACACCGCCATACATAACAGTATCAGACAGCCATCATGTCAGATCCTGCAGGAGTCGCCCCCGCTGTGGATGAGATTTGCAAACACCTGGCAGCCCTCACACAAGCCGTCAAGAACCTACAAGAAGGGTATTGAAGTTAGAAGGACAAGTCCAAAACCTGTCCGGCTCCAGCGATGCAACCCCCTCAACCTCTGCTAGATCCTCTTCGACGGCCTCCGCCCCCTCAGTGGTGATGCTTCCACCCGAACCCAGAGTTCCTATACCAGAACGGTTCTCAGGCAATCGGGCGAAGTTTCGGGCCTTCCGCAACGCCTGCGAGCTGTATTTTGCTTTGCAACCTCGGACTTTCTCCTTGGAAGCCACCAAGGTGGGGTTTGTGATCTCCCTCCTCCAAAAAGAGCCTCAGACCTGGGCCCACCGACTGTTGCAAGAGGACAATGTTCAGACCCAGTCCCTGCAAGCCTTCTTTGAAGCCATAGCCCAGCTTTACGATGACCCTCAACGGGCCGCCACCGCTGAGTCTGCTCTACTCACGCTCCAGCAAGGTCGTAGGGCAGTTGAGGACTATGTTTCGGACTTCAGACGCTGGAGCACGAATACGCTCTGGAATGACGCGGCCCTTAGACACCAGTTCCGCTTGGGCTTTTCCGAGGGTCTCAAGGATGAACTTGCCCGGGTAGGGGTACCAGAGGCTCTTGAAGACCTAATCACCAAGGCCATCCAGATTGACCGTAGACTTCGTGGACGTCGGGCCGAGCGCTCTTCTCAGCCAAACCGGCCTGTGTGGATGACCGCTAGGGCACCGATGCCCACTTCCCGCTACCTACCTCCCACCAGCATGAGTCCTCCCAGCGCCCCTCCAGATACTTCCGAACCCATGCAACTCGGCCTCATGCGACCAACGCTGCCACCTGAAAAACGGGCACGTCGCCGCCAGCTAAATCTGTGCCTCTACTGCGGCGGGGCCGGTCACTACGTGAGCAACTGTCCCACCAAGATGCGTAAGTGCCCTCCTCCGAATCCTGTTAACCTGTCAACCCTGCCTACCCATGCCTCCCATCTTGCTCTTCTTCTTTCATTTCAGCTCCAGGAAAAGACAGTGTCAGTCAACGCCATCATTGATTCGGGGGCTTGTAGCTGCTTCATCGACTCTGCCTTCGCTGACCTCCACCACATTCCGTTACGTAAAAAGACTCATGGACTTACCGTTTTCTTGGCCGATGGCTCCCGCATAAGCTCAGGACAAGTTACTCAAGAGACTCTTCCCTTGCTTACCACGATTCCTTCCCTACATAAGGAACTACTTACCCTAGACGTCATCTCTTCTCCTCTGTTCCCGGTGATCTTGGGCCTACCCTGGCTCCAGGCCCACGATCCCCTAATCAACTGGAGGTCCGGAGAGGTGTCATTTGCTTCTTCCTACTGCCAACAATACTGCATACCGGCTCCTCCTCGCTCACCCACTGCTCTACTCTGTATGGACACTGACCCCAACCTGCTCCAGTCTATCCCAGAATCCCACCATGAGTTTGCAGATGTTTTCAGTAAGAAAGGAGCCGACTCCCTTCTGCCTCATCGTCCATACGATTGTCCAATCAAGCTCCTCCCAGGGGCCGAGATTCCCTTCGGACGCATTTTCCCGCTGTCTGAGAAGGAACAGGAAGCCCTGAAGGAGTATATTGACGAAAATTTGAGTAAGGGGTTCATCCGCCCGTCTACCTCCCCAGCAGGTGCAGGAATATTCTTCGTCACTAAAAAGGACCAATCTCTCCGCCCATGCGTGGACTATCAGGAATTAAATAATATTACAATAAAGAACCGTTACCCATTGCCCTTGATACCCAAGCTTTTTCATAAACTAAGATCTGCCACCATCTTCACTAAGCTGGACCTGAGGGGAGCTTACAACTTAATTCGCATTCGGGACGGAGACGAATGGAAGACGGCCTTTCGCACCCGTTTTGGACACTACGAATATCTGGTCATGCCCTTCGGTCTGTGCAATGCACCCGCGACCTTTCAACACTTTATCAACGACGTGTTTAGGGACTTCCTTGACATTTTCGTCATCGTCTACCTAGACGACATATTGGTCTTCTCCGGATCGCTGGACAAACACCGGGAACACGTCCGTAGGGTCCTAAGTCGCCTCCGTCTACACAGACTGTATGCCAAGGCCGTGAAATGTGAATTTGAACGAACCATTCAGTTCCTTGGCCTGATCATATCCTCTACAGGAATTAAGATGGATCCCAATAAGGTATCCGCCATACTAGACTGGCCAGTGCCCCTGGACAAGAAGGGGGTGCAACGATTTGTGGGATTCGCAAATTTCTACAGAAGATTCATCAGAAATTTTTCCGCAATTATCTCACCAATCACACAACTAACCAAGCAGAACCAACGTTTCCAGTGGAACCCAGAAGCCCAAGGGGCCTTCGATACGCTTAAAAGACTGTTTACATCAACCCTGATTCTGAGCCATCCTGACCTGTCACTACCCTACCTCCTTGAAGTGGACGCATCCGAAGTAACAGTGGGGGCTATCATCTCCCAACGCCAGGGGAACAAAGATCTGATGCATCCCGTGGGCTTCTTCTCCCGAAAACTCTCCCCAGCGGAGAGGAATTATGATGTGGGCGACCGGGAACTACTCGCCATCAAGGCCGCACTGGAGGAATGGAGGTACCTTTTGGAAGGGCGCTGCACATCCGCTCTTGATCTATACTGACCACAAGAACTTAGAGTACTTAAGATCCGCAAAACGATTGAAACCCCGTCAGGCCGGATGGGCACTATTCTTTTCACGCTTTTCCTTTCACATCACGTACCGCCCCGGTTCAAAAAACATCAAGCCAGATGCATTGTCACGGATGCGCGACAATCCCAAGGACTCACCCGTTCTTGACACCATTCTCCCGGCCGGGAACTTTTTACTTCTGCAACACGATCTGCTTCCTCGACTTAGGGAGGCATCCACGGACTCTTCCAAGCCCCCTGGTGTCACCCTGACACCCAGAGACGGACTCTTTTGGAGAGGGAGACAAATTTTTGTTCCGGCAGACATTCGGGTAGAAGTCCTAAAGCTACTTCATGACCATCCATTGGCAGGACATTTTGGAGTCCGTAAAACCCTTGAACTGGTACGGCGTACCTTCTGGTGGCCAGGTTTGGAGGAATTCTGTAAATCTTACGTCAATACCTGTCCAACTTGCAATCAAAACAAGACCACAAGGAATCGAGACTGGGGTCTACTAAAACCTCTGCCTGTACCTGATAGACCATGGCGGATGATCGCCATGGACTTTATAGTAGAGCTTTCATGTTCCGAGGGGTGCACAGCAATTTTCGTAGTCGTGGACCGCCTATCTAAAATGGCCCATTTCCTCCCATTGAAAAGTACCCCATCAGCTGCTGAGACTGCCCGTGTCTTCATCAGGGAAATTGTCAGACTCCACGGGGTTCCTTCAAACATCGTGTCAGATAGGGGGGTCCAGTTTACATCACGTTTCTGGAGAGCCCTGTGTGAGATCCTGAATATTGAACTTGCTTTTTCCTCGGCTTACCATCCCCAAACCAACGGACAGACTGAACGCACAAACCAGACCCTTGAGCAATATATTAGATGTTTTACTTCCTTTTCCCAGGATGATTGGGTCTCCCTGCTACCTTTGGCAGAATTTGCCTACAATAATGCCAGCCATTCGGCAACCGGACAGTCCCCCTTCTTCGCCAATTATGGCTTTAACCTAACCTTCTTACCTGATTTTCTTCCAGAATCCCCAGTTCCGGCGGTGCAGAGCACGGTGGACTTCCTCAGTCGCAACAACCGGGTGCTACAGGAAGCGATAACGAAAGCTCAAGCCGACAGCAAGAAAGCCTTCAATAAAAAAAGGAGAGGTGAGCTGGACCTGCAACCGGGAGACCAGGTATGGCTTTCTACTAATAATCTCAGATTGACTTGTCCTTCCAAGAAGCTGGCACCTAGGTTTATGGGACCCTTCCCGGTAAGAAGAAGAATCAATGAGGTTTCTTATGAACTGTCTTTACCAGAGTCTCTTAAGGTTCATCCGGTATTCCATGTATCGTTGCTGAAACCTGCAGCCCCTGATCCAGTGGCGTAACTAGAGACTTCAGGGCCCCGGTGCAAGAAATCATGAAGGGCCCCCCCCTCCACAGTGGCATGACAGTCAGGTGGACCCCTCACACTGGCAGGCGGCAGGCGGGCACCTCAAACGGGCAGACTTGGCGGAATTATAGGGCCCAGTCGCAACGGCGACTGCTGCGACCCTGATAAATCCGCCATTAGTTAAAGGTGTGCTATGTACAGAGTCCGGGGGTGTGCTGCGTACAGAGTCCGGGGGTGTGCTGCGTACAGAGTCCGGGGGTGTGCTGCGTACAGAGTCTGGGGGTGTGCTGCGTACAGAGTCTGGGGGTGTGCTGCGTACAGAGTCTGGGGGTGTGCTGCGTACAGAGTCTGGGGGTGTGCTGCGTACAGAGTCTGGGGGTGTGCTGCGTACAGAGTCTGGGGGTGTGCTGCGTACAGAGTCTGGGGGTGTGCTGCGTACAGAGTCTGGGGGTGTGCTGCGTACAGAGTCTGGGGGTGTGCTGCGTACAGAGTCTGGGGGTGTGCTGCGTACAGAGTCCGGGGGTGTGCTGCGTACAGAGTCCGGGGGTGTGCTGCGTACAGAGTCCGGGGGTGTGCTGCGTACAGAGTCCGGGGTGTGCTGCGTACCGAGTGCAGATTTCAGAAGTGCCACATTTCTGCGGAAAAAAGCCTGGAGTAAAAGTATACAGTGCAAACACTGTCTACAGCCATGAAAGATACAGCCACAGCACCTGTGATCATCATTATCATGCTGATAATTACACTGTACTTCATGTGACTGTACTGTATATAGCCTATATACAGTACAGTCACATGAAGTACAGTGTAATATAGGCTGTACAGTGTGATCATCAGCATGATAATGATGATCACAGGTGCTGTGGCTGTATCTTTCATGCCTGCAGACAAAGTTTGCTCTGTATACTTTTACTTCAGTATACTATAGCAACCACTGCAGTCTGAGTCTCAATACATGCACACTCACATACATACATACATATTCACATGCACACACACATTCATACATACATGGCATGCACACACACACATGCAAACACACACACAGTACATAAAAAACGGCAGCCTTTTACCTTAGCAGCTCTTCCTGCCGGGTACTGCACTGTAGGGGGAGACAAAGAGCACACACTTTGCTTTCACTTTGTAATGACTGTGACGAGCTCCCCGCACAGTGCTGATTACAGTTCGGCTTGGGATCGGGGAACTTGTCTGTGCTGCTTCTATCGAAGCACTGTATACAGGGGGCCCTCGGGGCCCCCTCCAGCAAGGGGCCCGGTCACCATGGCAACCTCAGCACCCCTATAATTCCGCCACTGCCCTGATCCCTTTCTGATAGAGGGGCTGGCCCACCTGAACCTATTTTGGTCGATGGCTGCGAGGAGTATGTGGTAGAGGCCATCCTCGACTGCAGGAAACGGCAGGGGCAAACTCAATTTTTGATCAAGTGGAAGGGGTACGGGCCGGAGGACAACTCGTGGGAACCCGAGGACAATGTTCATGCCCAAGAACTAATTTGTGCATTTTTTTCTGCTCACCCTGAGAAACAGGCCCGGCTTGGCATCCGGAGGCTGCTCCTTGGGGGGGGGGGGGCAATGTCAGGGATCTGCCACCGGCTCCCGGCGCACCCCTGGTGTGCGCGTGCACGCGCTTGTGCGCATGCGCCGGTGGTGCGTGCACGTTAGCGCGAGTTTGGCGCCAATGTGCCTTTAAAAGGCAGACAGATGCAGCAGCCTCTTGCTGTCTGATCTGCCGTATTTACCTGACTAACCTGTATCCTGATTAACCAGTTCCTATACCGACCCGGCTACGTCTGACTATCCGCATCTCTCCAAACCCGACCTCGGCCCGCCTTGACCCTGCCTTCTGCTTACTGCTACTACTGTTGCCAGACCTTCTGCCTGAATACCGACTACGCCTGCCTGCTGAACCCCCTGTCTGCTCACGTGTCTGACCCGGCCTGCCTGACCCAGCTTACGTCTAGTCCACTTGTCTTACTCCGCTCTGCACCAGTTCCAGAGTCGCTTGCCGTCCGCACCAAAGTCGCTTGCCAAGACGCATCAGAGTCGCTAACCATCCGCATCAGCTCCGGAGCTGCTAGCTCCTGCATCAGAGTGCCTGCTCTCCTCTTGTTCCAGCGACCTGGAAGGACCAGCGCCGTGCTGACCTGCACCATCATCCAGGCACCCTTACCCCGCTGCGCCCCCGAGTCCGCTGTTCCCAAATCCAGCGGCTCCCGAGCCAGTGCTGTACGAGAGGCCGCCTCCTGCGACTAGGCTCTGACGACCAGGTACACCGCCATACATAACAGGCTCTCTCACCAGATGAGCATTTTGTGGGTGAAAAATTCCTCTCTGGAGATGAGGATCAGGTGTAGTCTGAGGACTTAGAGAATGAAAGGATTCCTTCTCCCTCTCTGTCGCTAAAGATGCAGGTGCAATATTATGCAGAGATGGTTCATGCCACTTACAAATTGCCTCCTGTTGAAGCATCTATGTCCCCTGTTTCCTTTTTGGGATCCCGGAAATCCCCACAAGCTGCATGATCCTTTCCAGTTCATCCCTTGCTGGATAAACTGATGTTTGATGACTGGGTTTACCCAGATATACTGTTTTCTTCTCCTAAGCAGTTTTCCCTCATTCATCCTAATAAATGGCGGGTACATGCTATAGATGCAGATTTTTTTGTGCAAACAAAAGCCTGACCTTTCCTATAAACAATGCTCAGGGCTGTAAGGATCCAACTGATAAAAAGCTGGAGTCTTTATTGGAAGCCTCCTCCTCTATGGCTGGTGCTGTAGTACAACCTGCAGTTGCAGCGATTGGCATGTGTCAGTTCCTCAAGGAACAAATGAAGCAGATGATTAACCTCCTCCCTACAGAGGAGACCTTCCTAAGGCCCTGTGTTTTACGATTAATGCGATAATGGACTCTGTTCAGAAAGCATCCCGCTTGAATCTTCTCCTGCAGGTACACATGCGCAGGTCCCTTTGGTTGAAACATTGGGAAGCTAGGGTTTCTTGCAAAAGATACTTGGCGGCGTTCCCCTTTGGTGGAGGACCCCTGTTTGGGGATGATTTGGATAAATACATCCAAAAGTCTACTCTGTTGCCGATTAAAAAGAGGAGTAAACGGTCTTCATTTAAGCATTCTCTTTTCTCAGTCCCTGGAACCTCATTCTCCAAGAAGTGGCGACAGTCTCCCTAGTCTAACACTAGGGGAAGGGCCCAGAGTCAAGCCCAAGGGCAGAAAAGGACTTGGGGTACAAAATCTTCTAAGCAGAACCCTATGAACTTCTCTATGAAGGGACACCCCCGCTTGGTCGAGTGGGGGGAAGGCTGTTGCAATTTGCAAGCGCCTGACGGGAAGAAGTTCAGGACAGGTGGGTCATCTTCACAGTGTCCTCAGGCTACAAGCTGAAATTCAGAGAACTTCCGCCACCCCGTTTTCTGAGATCAAGATTCGCCAAAGATCCGGAAAAAATAAGGCCTTTGTTAGAGTTAGCCTCAGAAGATCAGGGATCAGGGTACTCAAAGCTTTTCACGTTCCAAAACCAAACAGGGACGTCAGACCTATTCTAGATCTGAGAAGCCTGAATCAGTTTCTGAACATTCGCTCCTTTTGCATTAAGTCTGTCCGTTCAGTTGCCTCCACCCTGCAGGGAGGAGAATTCCTGGCATCAACAGACATCAGAGATGCATATTCACATGTGCCTATATTCCCGACTCACCCAAGATTTCTGAGGTTTGCGGTGGATCAGCGCCACATTCAGTTTTTGACCCTTCTTTTCGGGCTGGCTACGGCACCTCGAGTGTTCATGAAAATACTTGCTCTGGCCCTGGCAAGGCTGAAGGCAAATGGCATAACAGTAACAGCCTATCTGGACAATCTATTGCTCATAGATCAGTCCGCTGCATGGTTTGGCCACAATGTGCGCATCACAGTGGAGTACTTAGAGTACCTAGGCTGTGTCCTCAATCTGGAAAAATCCTCCTTACAGCCTCAGGAAAGGCTTGAATATTTGGGCATGATTATAGACACATCCCAAAGCAAGGTATTACTTCCCAAACCAAAGGCAAAAGCCATAAGAGACTTGGTCCGAAGGATAAAGGCAAAAAGAAGGCCTTCCATCCGTCTATGCATGAAATTATTGGGAAAGATGGTAACCTCATTCGAGGCTGTCCCTTATGCCCAGTTTCACTCAAAGCCGTTAGAGGGCAGAATTCTGTCCTCTTGGAACAAAGATGTTCAGGCCCTGGACCTTCCTATGAGCTTATCTCCAAAGGTTCTCCAGAGCCTCAACTGGTGGTCGCTCCCCCAAAATCTATCAAAAGAAAGATCCTTTTCTCTGGTTACCTGGAAAATGGTAACCACAGACACCAGCCTTCTAGGCTGGGGGGAAGTTCTGGTAGAGACATCTGCCCAGGGGAAGTGGTCCGGAGCCGAAAAGCTCCTACCCATGAACATTCTGGAGATTCAGGCAATTCACCTGGCCCTCAGAGTCTGGTCTTACAGACTACAGGGTTGTCCTGTTCGGATACAGTCCGACAATGCTACAGCTGTGGCTTATCTCAATCACTAAGGGGGCACCAGAAGTCTGGATGCTCAAAGAGAGGTGAATCACATCCTGTCCTGGGCAGAAAGGCATATTCCTTGCCTGTCAGCAGTCTTTATTCCAGGGGTAGAAACTTGTCAGGCAGATTTTTTAAGCCGCCAGCAACTGAGTCCAGGAGAATGGTCTCTACACCCCGACATATTTCAATGTCGGATGCCCTGACAATTTTGTGGGATCAATATTCTCTGATTTATGCATTCCCTCTAGTTTCGCTTCGCCCACGATTCCTTCAGAGAGTCAAGAGGGAAGGAAAAAATACACAAACGGTCACTGGCGCTAGGAGGGATATAGGCCAGTCAATGAAGCAAAAACAAACCCTATGGTGATTGCTGTAGAGTTCAGTGCAGCGGGAATGACGGTACCCGGAAGTACCCAACACAAGTAATATACACAAAACAAGTCCGCGCTCGTAAATGTCTGTAAAATATATATAAAATATATAAGCCCAATGTTGTTGGGATAAAAGAAAATAATCATATAAATATAGAGAAAAAAGAATCCATTTATTGCAGATCCACTTCTAAAAACAAGGGAGAAAACAGTCCATATAGGATAATATACAGGGCTGTAGAGTAGTAAGCAATGTGCACAAACAGTTCCACCAGCAGACACTAGCAATTCATTGAGTTAAACCTCAACGGTTCCATGCACAGGCCATCATGAGGACAAAAAACACACGCTGACAGTACCTTGATGGTAGATGGTATAAAGTGGTACACAGAGAGCCGCCGTCAGATCTTAGGGTGAGGACCTGACATCAAACAGTCCACAATGCTGGAGTGTCACCACGAAGAGAAAGGGACGGTGCCATCCGACGGGACCATCCGACGGGTCTCACAGCCGGAAATGCGGCGCAGTAGGCTCTGCGGGGACACACGCTCTTCCCGTCCGATCGCGTGGACGTCACACGTCTGAGACGCCACTTCACGTTCAGACCAGTGGAGCTGAAGTATCCTGGACGCCCTCTGGTGGAAAATCCAAAAATGGCATGTGACTAGTATAGGATGGTGGAAGCTGTAAGCAAAAAAGACAGGTGTGTAATAAAATCCCATAAATAAGGGGATCAGGGGGGTCCTGACGACGCGTTTCGCGCTTCCAGGTGCTTTTTCAAAGTCAAGGATATAAGGCTTATTGCCAGGATTAAATAGTCTAAAATAAGGGGAGGGATAATGATGAGAGGAAGGGGAAATGGAAAAAAAATGGGCATGTCCACAGAACCAAAAGGTTTAACCCCTTACAGGGACTGAAACACCAGAAACACAACACACATGAATATATAGGTTAAAAAAGCCTGCCACCTACTGGAGTATTAGGAATATGAAATAAGATAAAATAATTTTCTAAATATACCCACAAATATTTAAAATTAAAACGTAATCGTTAGATCAAAGTGCTAGTTTCAATTTCTTCGTTTAACCCCTTGGGAGCCAATGAATTGAGCATAAAAATCCAGAAGACTTCTCTTCTGCAAAGAAGGGAAAATCTCTCGTTATTAGTAAGGGTGCCTTTCGGGATGTGTTCAATCACAAACACTTCTAGATCTTTAAAATTTTTGTTATGACAGTAATTAAAATGGCGTGGCACACTATGTTCAGTGCACCCTTTTTTTATCAGACGGCGATGGTCATCTATTCTCGCACGTAGTGCTCTTATGGTACGGCCTACATAAAAGAACCCACAAGGGCAACGGAATACATAAATAACAAATTCCGTTGAGCAGGTAATAAATTGTTTGATAATAAACTCTTTCCCAGAGCGCATGGTTATTCTGTCAGTACCATGTGTAATAAACTGGCAGGTTAAGCACGCTCTTTTTTTACACTGAAAAATGCCCTTTCTATCATTAAAATAGGTTATTATGTCTAAGGGGGAACCTGAAGATTTCTTTTTTATTTTGCTGGGGTCCAAAATATTTTTAATGGTTCGAGCTTTCCGAAAAGTGACTTGGGGTATGGCCGGAAGTACTGGGGCCAGTCTCTGGTCCAAAAGGAGGATCTTAAAATGTTTTTTAATAATGTTAGTCACTGCCTTATATCTATTGTTAAAGGTGGACACAAATCTGATCGCATAGGCGTTATTTTGTTGTTCTTTTGGTGATTTCTTAGCATGACTTGGATCTAAGAAGAATGAAAACACTTCATTTATAAGCTCTTTAGGATAACCCTTTTCTTCAAATTTTTTCTGCATTAGTCCACTAGATTCCACGTAGTCCTCTTTCTTGGTACAATTTCTCTTGAGTCTGTTAAACTGACCTTTAGGGATATTTTTCTTCCATACGGGATGGTGACAACTCTTGAAGTGGAGGTAAGAATTACCATTAGTGGGTTTAATATGGTTTTTGGTGATTATCTTCTCCGACTCGTGAGTTAAAACTAGATCTAAGAACACCAATTCCAGGGGGTCTAATACGTGTGTAAACATTAGATTGAATGCATTGTTGTTACAATGAGAAAGAAAGGAGAAAAAAGCCTCAGTGGTCCCACTCCAAATGAGTACCACGTCATCAATATAACGTCCATAATAAACTATATGCTCAGCAAAGGGATTGTTCATCCAGATATTCTCTTCCTCCCATAGACCCATGGTGAGGTTGGCATAAACTGGAGCAAAATTAGCTCCCATTGCAGTCCCTTTCTGTTGTACGTAAAATTGTTCACAAAAAGTAAAGTAATTGTGCTTTAGGCAAAAATCAACTGCCTCAACCAAAAATTGTGATTGAAGAGAGTTGAAGTCTCCACTTTTATTGAGCAAATGTTGTATGGCTCCAATCCCCATTTCATGGGGGATGGAGGTATATAGAGAGGCCACATCAAGGGAGGCCCATAGGTAATTTGGTTCCCATGAGTAGTATTGTAGGGCATCAATAACCTCCTTAGAATCCTTAATATAGGACGATAATTGTACCACCAAAGGTTGTAACATATAGTCAATATAGGTGGACAATCCACTAAGGAAACTATTGGTACTGGCTATAATGGGACGCCCTGGAGGGTCAGTAAGGGATGTGTGGATTTTCGGCAGGTGATAAAAGTGAGGAGTACTAAATTCAGATGGTAGGAGAAATTGTCTCTCTTTTTTCGTAAGGACTCCTTTTTCCCAAGCTGTATATACTAGTGTTTTTAATGTCTGTTGGTAACCAGGAAGAGGGTCTTTAGATAGTTTCAGGTATGTATCGGCATCGGTCAATAGGCGACTAGCCTCATTTATATAGTCAATTTTATTTTGGATGACTATACTGCCCCCTTTATCAGCCTGTTTAATAATGATGGTAGCGTTAGTCTTTAGATCTCTAAGGGCCTGAGTTTCTTCTCTCGTAAGGTTATTCTGTTTGGGATTTCTTGGTTCATCGCAGAGGGCTAACAGGTCCTTGTATACAGCCTGATAATAAGTCTTAATAAATGGTCCCTTTGAATAACTGGGAAAAAACGTAGACTTCAGTTTAAAGGCAGTATTTACCACAGGGGGTTCTAATTGAGAAGTGGGGACATAACCCTCTACCTGTCCCTCTGACCACAGGTCTTCCAAGATATGTAATATATCTTCCTCCAACAAAACTGAAGGTGATGTAGTAGGTACAACCAATTGGTTTGTATCATAGGACATGTGGATAGACAAGGGATTTGGGGCAAAATGATGTTTAAAGGTAAGCTGTCTAATAAACACATGTAGGTCCTTAAATAGTCCGAATTTGTTGGGACCACTAGAAGGAGAGAAACAACAATGCATTCAATCTAACGTTTACACACGTATTAGACCCCCTGAAATAGGTGTTCTTAGATCTAGTTTTAACTCACGAGTTGGAGAAGATAATCACCAAAAACCATATTAAACCCACTAATGGTAATTCTTACCTCCACTTCAAGAGTTGTCACCATCCCGTATGGAAGAAAAATATCCCTAAAGGTCAATTTAACAGACTCAAGAGAAATTTTACCAAGAAAGAGGACTATGTGGAATCTAGTGGACTAATGCAGAAAAAATTTGAAGAAAAGGGTTATCCTAAAGAGCTTATAAATTAAGCGTTTTCATTCTTCTTAGATCCAAGTCATGCTAAGAAATCACCAAAAGAACAACAAAATAACGCCTATGCGATCAGATTTGTGTCCACCTTTAACAATAGATATAAGGCAGTGACTAACATTATTAAAAAACATTTTAAGATCCTCCTTTTGGACCAGAGACTGGCCCCAGTACTTCCGGCCATACCCCAAGTCACTTTTCGGAAAGCTCGAACCATTAAAAAAAATATTTTGGCCCCCAGCAAAATAAAAAAGAAATCTTCAGGTTCCCCCTTAGACATAAGAACCTATTTTAATGATAGTTTAATGATAGAAAGGGCATTTTTCAGTGTAAAAAAAGAGCGTGCTTAACCTGCCAGTTTATTACACATGGTACTGACAGAATAACCATGCGCTCTGGGAAAGAGTTTATTATCAAACAATTTATTACCTGCTCAACGGAATTTGTTATTTATGTATTCCGTTGCCCTTGTGGGTTCTTTTATGTAGGCCGTACCATAAGAGCACTACGTGCGAGAATAGGTGACCATCGCTGTCTGATAAAAAAAGGGTGCACTGAACATAGTGTGCCACGCCATTTTAATTACTGTCATAACAAAAATTTTAAAGATCTAGAAGTGTTTGTGATTGAACACATCCCGAAAGGCACCCTTACTAATAACGAGAGATTTTCCCTTCTTTGCAGAAGAGAAGTCTTCTGGATTTTTATGCTCAATTCATTGGCTCCCAAGGGGTTAAACGAAGAAATTGAAACTAGCACTTTGATCTAACGATTACGTTTTAATTTTAAATATTTGTGGGTATATTTAGAAAATTATTTTATCTTATTTCATATTCCTAATACTCCAGTAGGTGGCAGGCTTTTTTAACATATATATTCATGTGTGTTGTGTTTCTGGTGTTTTGGTCCCTGTAAGGGGTTAAACCTTTCGGTTCTGTGGACATGCCCATTTTTTTCCATTTCCCCTTCCTCTCATCATTATCCCTCCCCTTATTTTAGACTATTTAACCCTGGCAATAAGCCTTATATCCTTGACTTTGAAAAAGCACCTGGAAGCGTGAAACGCGTCGTCAAGACCCCCCTGATCCCCTTATTTATGGGATTTTATTACACACCTTTTAAAAGAAGATAGACTATATCCTGTCTTTTTTGCTTACAGCTTCCACCATCCTATACTAGTCACATGCCATTTTTGGATTTTCCACCAGAGGGCGTCCAGGATACTTCAGCTCCACTGGTCTGAACGTGAAGTGGCGTCTCAGACGTGTGACATCCACGCGATCGGACGGGAAGAGCGCGTGTCCCCGCAGAGCCTACTGCGCCGCATTTTCGGCTGTAAGACCCGTCGGATGGTCCCGTCGGATGGCACCGTCCCTTTCTCTTCGTGGTGACACTCCAGCATTGTGGACTGTTTGATGTCAGGTCCTCACCCTAAGATCTGACGGCGGCTCTCTGTGTACCACTTTATACCATCTACCATCAAGGTACTGTCAGCGTGTGTTTTTTGTCCTCATGATGGCCTGTGCATGGAATCGTTGAGGTTTAACCCCATGAATTGCTGGTGTCTGCTGGTGGAACTGTTTGTGCACATTGCTTACTGCTCTACAGCCCTGTATATTATCCTATATGGACTGTTTTCTCCCTTGTTTTTAGAAGTGGATCTGCAATAAATGGATTATTTTTTCTCTATATTTATATGATTATTTTCTTTTATCCCAACAACATTGGGCTTATAAAAATTTTTATATTGTGAAACATAATCTTATGCTGAGTAAATTGATACCCAACATGTTGCGCTTCAAAGTTGCGCCCGCTCGTGGAATGGCGACAAACTTTTACCCTTAAAAATCTCCATAGGCGACGTTTAAAAAATTCTACAGGTTGCATGTTTAGAGTTACAAAGGAGGTATAGGGCTAGAATTTTTGCTCTTGCTCTAACGATTATGGTGATACCTCATGTGTGTGGTTTGAACACCGTTTTCATATTCAGGCGCTGATCACGTATGTGTTCGATTCTACACAAGAGCTCATTTATATACATGCATGGTATTGTCAAAAAAATTGTTAGGAGAACCGGGTTCTGCCTGTATCAATGCAAAAAAAATATTTTAAAACTGCATTTTTTCCGGGGGCAGTGATTTCAGTAATGCTTAAAGTGAAACAATAAAAGTGAAATGTTCCTTTAAATTTCATACCTGGGGGGCGTCTATAGTATGCCTGTAAAGTGACATATTTTTCCTGTGTTTAGAAAAGTCCCTGCAATAAAATGAAATTTCTAAAGGAAAAAAGTAATTTAAAACTGATTACAGCTGTAATTAATTGTCGGGTCTTGACAAAATTGCTAATTTTAAAGGCTTATATGCAAGTTATTGTCATAAAAAGTGTTTGGGGATCTGGGTCCAGCCCCATGGGACATGTATCTATGCAAAAATATGTTTTAAAAACAGTAATTTTTTTGGAACAGTGATTTTAATAATGCTTAAAGTGAAACAATAAAAGTGAAATATTACTTTAAATTTCGTACCTGGGGGGTGTCTATAGTATTCATGTAAAGTGGCGCATGTTTCCCGTGTTTAGAGCAATCCCTGCCCAAAATGACATTTCTCAAGGAAAAAAGGTAATTTAAAACTACTACTATAATGAATTGTCGGATCCCAGCGATACAGATAAAAGTCATTAAAAAAAATGGCATGGGTCCCCCCCCCCTTTTTTTAACTGGCTTAGGGTCCCCCTCAAAATCCATGCCAGACCCTTCAGGTGGATTTTAAGGGGAACCCCACGCCAAAATTAAAAAAATGGCATGGGGTTCCCCCCAGAAATCTATACCAGACCCTTATCCGAGCACTCAACCTGGCAGGCCACAGGAAATGAGGGGGTACAAGAGAGTGCCCCCCCTTCCTGAACCGTACCAGGCCACATGCCCTCAACATGGGTAGGATGTCCCACAACCCTTGCCAGGTCCCCAAACACTTTTTATGACAATACCATGCATATAAGCCTTTAAAATTAGCACTTATGATTTTTCATGCTAGTGTCCTGTAGCCTTTAAGGGGGTTCCACGGCTTTCGAATTTTCCCCGAACTCAGCAAATTGTTCAGTGTTCGCCAGAACACCCGAACAACCAAAGTTCAGCCCGAGCTTATGCCAGGGGAAAACAGTAAACATCCCTTGTAATAGAAAAAAAAGCATGACAGGTCCTCCTAAATATGGGATCTGGGGTCAAAAAGACCTCATATTTAGTCTAAAATGCAATAAAAAATAAATTTGTCATTTAAAAAAATGACAAAAATAAAATGTCCCTTTAAGAGCTATGGGCGGAAGTGAAGTTTTGACGTCGCTTCTGTCCTGCTATGGTATGGAGATAGGTGGGGGCCATCTTGCCCTCACTCGTATCCATACCCAACTAGGAAGAGGAACCAATCGCCTCCGCAACTACTGACAACTCCGGTAAGCAGCGGAGCGGCGGGGGGGGGGGCCTATCCCGCCGCCGATAATGGTTATCTTGCCATGAATCCACCGCAGAGACCACCATTATCGTTAACCGGACCACCGCCTGAAGAGATCTATACCTTGGTTATGGCAGCAGCTGCTGCCATTAACGAGATATCTCTCTTCAAAGTGCCGATGTATATAGTCATGTGGTGGTCGGTAAATGGTTAAGCAACAGACAGCACAGATTCATAAAAGACAGGAGTTGTCAAACAAACTGATTTCTTTTTATGAGGAGGTAAGTAAAACCTTGGACAGAGGGGCAGCTGTGGACGTGCTATACTTGGATTTTTCTAAAGCGTTTTGACACAGTTCTCCACATGCGACTCATGTGTAAGGTAAAGTCTACAGGCTTGGAAAGATCAATTCAGAGAGTAGTGGTTAATGACTTTTGCTCTGAATGGTCTAAGAATATAAGGGGTGTACCCCAAGGTTTAATGCTGGGACCCCTACTTTTTAATAGCTTTATAAATGATATTGGGTCTGGGATCAAAATTAACATTTATGTCTTTGCAGATGACACCAAGCTATACAGTGGAATAACGTCCTTACAGGATGTCTCAAACCTACAAGCCGACCTTAATGCACTAATTGGGCAACTAAGTGGCAAATGAGGTTTATTATTGAGAAATGTAAAGTTATGCACTTGGGGGCTAAAAATATGCAAGTATCATAATAGCATGCAATGCCAAGCTGAAGTTTCCAAAGCAAGCAAAAAGGTGGGATAGACTCCCTCCAGGGGTGGTTCTGGCAAGCTCAGTAGCTTGCTTTAAAAAAGGCCTGGATTATTTCTTAAATGTACACAATATAACTGGTTACTAACATTTATAGGTAAAGTTGATCCAGGGAAAATCCAATTGCTTCAGGAAGGAATTTTTTCCCCTGCTGTAGAAAATTGGATCATGCTTTGCTAGGGTTTTTCACCTTCCTCTGGATCAACTGTTGGTATAGGCAGTGTTAATTTTGTCGACTAAAATGACTAAAACATTTTAGTCAATTAAATAAATACTATTTTAGTCGACTAAATTATGACAAAAACTAAAACAATTGAGACGACTAAAACTAAAATGCCATTTTAGTCAAAAGACTAATGCCTTTTACACACACCGAGAAACCTGCCATTTTTTATATTGGTTGTGAAAACTCATCGTATTTCCCTTCAGTCTTTTTCTCATTGCAAAAAAACGGTTGTGTGTATGCACGCATGCTCAGAATCAAGTATGAGACTGGAGAACTCGTTCTGGTAAAACTAGCGTTCGGAATGGAGATATCACATTCATAACGCTGTAACAGACTGAAAAACGCGAAAACTGAGAAGCGAGAATCGTCTCTCACTAAACTTTTACTAAGATGAGGATCAGCAAAAGCAGCCCAAAGGGTGGTGCCATTTGATAGAAACTTCCCCTTTATAGTGCTGTCGTATGTGTTGTACGTCACCGTACTTTGGTCGAAAGGCGAAAGGTTTTTTGCATGAACGCGTGTATGCAAGTCAGAGAAATCACGTCGGGAAAAACTACAGCTTTTTGCACATCAGGAAAAACAATGGCGTGTACGCGGTATTAGACTAAAACTATGACAATATTTTAGACTATAGACTTTAAAATGAACACTGGTCTGTAGTGTATGTTCTTACCTCAATACCATGAATAATGACATATTTGATTTTTCACTCCAGCAGTATATACCGTAATGAATTTGGAAATTGTAGAGAAATGTTAACTAATGCATTACAACTAAACTAAAATTAGTTTTAGTCCACTAAAATGTACTGGAGATTTAGTCTACTAAATATGACTAAAATTAAAACAATTGCAGAAGACTAAAATGGGACTAAAACTAAAATGCTATTTTAGTCCTAAGACTAAAACTAAATAGCAATTTTCTGCCAAAATTAACAGTGGGTATAGGTTTGTGTAAATTCCCCTGTACACACGATCATTTTTTGTGATGAAAAAAAACGACGTTTTCTGTGAAGTAAAAAACAACGTCACTTTTCAAAGACGATGTTGCATACACACCATCGTTTTTTTCACAAAAAGCGAGGTTACGTTCACCACTCTTTTCCATTGAAGCTCGCTTCATAACTAGCTTCTGGGCATGCGCGGGTTGAAAAACGTCATTTTAAACAACGTTTTTGCTACACACGGTGAGTTTTTGTGAAACAAAAAACAACGTTTTGAAAAACGACACAAAAAATTCAAGCATGTTGGAATTTTTTTTGGTCGTTTTTTTTAAGACAAAAAACGACGTTTTGCCCACACACGATCAATTTAAATGGCGTTTTAAAAAACAACCTTTTTTTTTCATCGCAAAAAACGACCGTGTGTACGCGGCATATGGGATTGTATTTTTTTATTAATTGGTTGAACTTAATGGACTTGTGTCTTTTTTTAACCTGACTAAGTATGTAACTGGTAAAGATCAGTAATACAGAATTAAGTACAGAGCAGTAAAACAGCAAAAAAAATAAAAAAATTAAGTTTTTCATTTGAGTGCAGTAATTTACTGGCATGTTTACTCATTTTGCCTCCTTGCACATGGGCGTCATAAGTATAAATAAGAATATTACAATACTCGCAACAACAAATTATATTTGTCTGAAATGAGTGTTTACAGGGTATAGAGACATAATAGTTTACTGATTCCTCTGATGTATAGATAAAAATCAATCATATAATGTGCCTGCAGTTTCAGTTTAGTTTTTCATCTAGTGTCATGCTTCTGTGAAGTACAGAGACCTAGAGCCAATACAGGGCAGTGTTTGTTTTGAAACTGATTGGTTCTGAGGGGTTTTAGACACAGTAATCACACCTCCTTGATTAGAGACCACAGAGAGAAGCTCCCAGTACTTTTTTCATAAGGAAACAGACAACCAGGAAGTGTGCAGAACGGAGAAGAATTGCAGCAACATCATAGCAAAAACGAACAATGAGGACATGAAACCAGGACTGCAGTAAAGGTAAAGGAAGCTATTTAGCTAAAAAAAAAAATCTTTTAGTGACCTTTTTAAGCTTACACATCTTTACTCACTTATATTTGCTAATACTCAACATTACTCAGATCTTTACACATTTTTGGGCCCCTTGCACATGGGCGTCGCAAGTTCCTGAGTAAACATCAGTAAATTATAATACCTGTGTGCAAGGGGCCCAATAGATGGATTAGTTATAATGCTATCCTAATAAAGCCCTGAATGTACATTTAGGATATCAATAATTAAGCATATTTTCTTAGGCAATAAGATCATTTCATTAATCTGTTCTAACTGATTGTAAAACAAGCTAAAACTTTAAATGCCCTCCAAAAAAGTTATATGTTAACTAAGTTACTCCAATTACATTAGCCCAGTTGTCTCTTGGTTAGAATAAACATAGAAGGAGTTAAAGTCTTCCAGTGATATCTTCAAAGGATGCTCAGCTGCATGCCCAATGTAACACATTCCCACAGTTCCCAGCCCCAAGGACCTTCATGTAATACATTCAGGTCAAACTGAAACACAGCATGGTGTCAACATAATCCACTATTCGCCTTGGTACAAAGATGCCTTGGTCATCTGAACTGTAAACATTGCTTAATACCGCAGTCATGAATTGCCATTGATCATTTATCATGTTTCAGGGGACAGCTGTACAATTCATTATCCACTCTGCGGTCATCCTGTCTTCAGTGTAGTTTACTGCAACTGATTCAATGCTCAGACTCACAAACACATATGATATGATGTAACATGTATTTACTTTGTTTAAACATTCTCATAAAATACATCAAATAATATTTATATACCAATTTTTTTCATTTGTTTTTTGTAAAATAAGTGAAAATGCTTGTTAAAAAATTCAGTGCCAGGTCTAAACTTCATTGAATCCTAGTTGGATTGGCAGTTTAATTTGCTAAGCACATTCAAGGCACATTAAAACAAGTGTTTAAAATGGGTTTGTGTTTTATTATATAGCAACCACAAACCCAAATAAATAAGCATGTTCCCTGCCATCATTCTGTAGAGAATGGCCTTTGCTTCCTGTGTGAAAGCAGTGTTCACTCTGTAAAGGTCTGATATATACCCTGTTGCGTAAGGTTCCTCTCAGGCTGTTGCTGTTTTTTCTGAAGAAAGTCAACTAAGACTTTAAATTCATTTTGTTTTGTTGCCCCTGGAATGTATTTCATCTGAAATTTGAACTGAAACTGAAAGTTTAGTGGGGTTTCAAGGTATCTGATGTTTTGTTTTCCCACCCTGCTTTTAGGCGTGTAATTAAAATTAGAAGAAAAGAGGTTTAACCTTAAAATGCTTAGATGGTTCTTTACTGTAAGAGCAGCAAGGGTGTGGAATTCCCTTCCACAGGCGGTGGTCTCAGCTGGGAGCATCGATAGTTTAAAAAAACTAGATAAGCACCTGAACGACCACAACATACAGGGATATACAATGTAATACTACTATATAATCACACACATAGGTTAGACTTCATGGACTTGTGTTTTTTTTTCAACCTCTTCTATGTAACTATGTAACATTATGAACATTACATTTTGATAATGATGCCAAGCTTGTACAGTGTTCCTGAGACAAACCAGGGAACAAAGAAAACTCTATTCCTATATTTCAATATATGCTATTCATAGCATATTAGGTTTGGGCAATGAAAGACAGAAAAAACAAGCAAACTCCTGCGCACGGGTGGATTGTCCAACACTTATTCAAGGATCTTCATAGAAAGTCATACAATTGTCAAGAATGGTAATAGCAGAGGCCTTGCTGCCCTTCGTGGATGGGGAAGTCCTGGCAGAAACAGAGAAAGAAAAGAAAGGCGCACCAGCCTAGTGTATTACCGCTTGACAATTTATTAAATAATAGCAATATTAAAAACTACTCACAAAAGACATAACAAACAGGCTTGTCAACAGGTAATGAGGTGTGTACCCCATGGACCGCACTCCACAATGGGGGGATTGGAAGTATGTTGCTGCTGGCTGACGCATTTCGAGGAGTCTGGGGACTCTTCATCAGAGCTCAAACAGTGTAGAGATCAAGTACCTGTCCCTCCATTGCTGTGAGAAAGGTAGCTTGTCTTAGATGGTGTACAAATTCCCGCCCCCACCCATAGACATGGTGACCAGAAAGTCCTAAGTATCATCCCTTCCGCATAATCAAAAGACATGGATAAAGTGGCTAATAGAGGTCGAAGAAATTGGTGTGACGAGGGAGAGGAAAGATGCAAATCCTCTCTCTCACAAAGCCTCCTGTCATTGAATTTTGGCTAAACGGCACAATTTGTCTTTCCCCCATCCCAGCGATCTGATGCTAGTGCATATGCGCTGGTCCAATAGGGCGGATGTGACACCTCGTGTGGGCACGCTGTGATCAACATTGCCATCCATAGCTTTAGTTAACACAGAGGCAGTCGAAGGAAGAACTGAGGCCAGCCCTTGTGCATCATGGTAATTGTCAGAGAATGACTAGAGAAATAAGAATACATGCCCCAGTCAAGAGATGGTAATTGAGAGTTATCCCGAAGCTACGCACCAGTCATACAAATAAGTGCTCAAGCCTCTTAAGGGCGATTGGTCAAACACCCAAGAAGCAAGTGACCGTATTGCTACCTAATGGAACCCAGAGTGGGGAACTCTCCATTCTATTGTCAAAACCTAAAATGTACAACATAAAATAAGATTGAGAACAGAAAGATTGTCCAGATGGCTGCACTCCAAAAATATTAAATGATAGTCCATACAAATATTGGATTAATACCGGTGCATAGTCATAGCTGCATACCAAACATTCTACAATGATATATATACACAAAAAGAAAATGAAAGCAGTCCTAATTGTCTTGCATATTGATGCCCACAAGCTCTTGTGAAAGGATGGGTCCAAACGATTATAGTGCTAACAGCTGTAATAAAAGGCCTTTACATATGTAATTATATGTAATAATAAGAAGAAGATTCATTTGACTTGTTTCTGCATCCTAAATAGAGGGCCCATCTAATTAAATCAATTGCATACATAACACAGTTGCATACATGAAAAGCAAAACAGATCAAATGTATTTACAGATATTGACATACATTGACATAGACCCAATTGAACTGACAATATCAATATGTCAGTCTAGTTATACAGGGGAGTAAACAATAGGCGATATGGAGAATTTGGATAAAACAATGGTCCCATTGTCTCAAAAATGGTTTGTAACTGAGAGCATCATTTAGTCCAGAATGTTTAATGGCCGACAGGTTGTAAATCCACTGAGCCTTTCTTTGCAGAAGCAATTTGTCATTATCACCCCCTCTTTCAATCTGTGGTATATATTCTAGGGCAAAGAAATGCATTTTTTAACAATCTAATCTGTAAAAAAGGCCCATATGCCTGCTGATAGGTTCTCCATATTTGACACATGATCACAAATGTCATGAAAAGGAGAGTTTAGGTGTGTGTCCAAGGAATTGGCCAATACTAAAGGAACCTATCCAACTACAGGATGAGCCTAAAACATCCAGAACTTCTTCTGAAGTGTCCTGTTTCCAGGTCAGTTTTGATGCTTCTAGATCTCAATCGGGTATTCCAGTGATGGTAATGATCAGTTGGGGACTGGCTGCAGCATTCCTTGATGAGCTGTGGTAGGCAGTAAGGTATTGCCATTACCCGTTGCAAAAGATTCCTGGGTAGGGCAACCTGGTCTCCCAGAGTCCTTATTAGACACCCTTGAATGGGATAGGTCAGCACCACACGAATAGTCAGTGTGGGATTTTCTGAAAGTTACAAGTGTCTTCCAGAACCAGATAGAGGGTATTTTAGCTTATCAGATGTTTCCCCTAAGCTACAAGGTGTTTAATTTGGGGAGACAATTTGAAAATCCGTGGGTTTGATTTAATAAAATTGGAACACTCAGAATCTGGTGAAGCTGTACATAATAGCCAATAAGCTTCTAACTTTAGCTTGTTTAATTAAGCTTTGACAATGAAACCTGGAGGCTGATTGGTTTCTATGCAGACCTGCACCAAATGTTGCACTCTCCAGTTTTAGTAAATCCACCTCCGTGTGTTGTTAGTTTGCCTTTCCATACTGGATATGAATGGTTTTATCCAGCTAGATCCCCAAAATGATGTTTGAATTGTATCAGGAAAATCCAACATATATCTAAAGGTGCACACAGAGCATAAGACCAACACCTGAACTGATATTTCCACGTCTATGGGCACCTTACAACACAAGAGGTAAGTATGCAATATGGAATAGCCCACCTCTATGTCCCTGCTCTAGATTCTGGTCTGTATGGCCTACTCATAAATCTAGTTCTACCCAGAGATAGGGTAGAGGGCACAGACATTGGCTGTAGTCATCACCCTTGATCAACCTTGTGCAAAGTCTCTTAAAAGAAAGATATAATGTTTTTTTAACAGGTTTTTGATTTATAACAGGTCTCAAAAGAATCCTTTTAAATGTTCCTGAGACAACCCATTAAGTAGTCTTATTTTATTTTGTTTAACTACTTCAGCTCCAGAAGATTATACCGCCTTCACAAACAGGCATTTTTTTGCCATTCGGCACTGCACTAATTTAAAAGAGAAGTTTAGGGTTTTTCTGTTTTCTAAAACATATTTACCTAGGTGGATGCAGCATTGCTATGATGCTACATCTGTCCGTTGCTGGCTCTAAGACTAATGCTGCGTACACACGATCACTTTTTGTGATGAAAAAAAAATGACATTTTTTTTGGGGGGGGGGGGAGGGTGGAACTCCACTTTAAATCTGAGTTTTAGCCTTTCTTTGTTTATTAAAAGTAATTTTATTTTTATAAACAGACACTTATCTTTCCCACAGTCCAGCGATGTGGCCACACAGAGCTTCGTTCCTCTCCCCGTCCTGTCCTTGGTGCCTTCATTGACACTGTGGGCACCCGGCCGTGACATCTTGTGGTTTCATGGCCGGGAGTGCACTGCGCATGCCCGAGACAGACCACGCTCTGTCACGCGTCCCAGAAGATTGCTGAGAGGGAGGGGTCGTCTAGGGGGAGAGGAGTCGCCTAGGCGGCCCATAGGCAGAAGCAGGAAGTAAGACAGGAAGTCCCACTCAAAACCAAGCACCCCCCAAAAACAAAAAATTGCATGCCAAGCGGGCAAGGCGTGCTTAACGTGGAAGTTCCGCTTTTGGGTGGAACTTCGCTTTAAGTCACCTTTTTAATCACAAAAAGTATACTTATATTGGTTTGTTAGCTTTGTGAAATGAGCCTACGTTTGCATATTTCTTTTTTTAGTGAAGGAGGAACTGTAATTGTCTAGGTGCAGTAGAAGCATGGCATATAACAGTAAGCAGTACTTTAAGAAGAAGCATGCAGAGAAGCAAAGTGCTCCTTTTGAGGTATTGTGTCTCCTCAATTCTCCTAGAAAACATTTAATCTCCACGATCTATTCATCTTTTTTTGCATCATTTAACCCCAAAGATAACGTGGTGAATCTCAAATGGGAGAGTGATCTTGGCATCTCCTCTCATGTGATGAGTGGGAACATGTTTTTCAGCATATCCATAAGGGATCCTTGAATGTGTTGACCCAGGAAAACAATTATAAATTGTACTCTAGATGGTATAGGACCCCTTCCATCATATATAAGTATAATACAAATGTTTCACCATTGTGTTGGCGTTGTAACTGTGCTCAGGGCACACTCTTGCATATATGGTGGGAATGTGATTTAATGTGATTCAATCAATCCATCGATTAATTTCACACATCCCTACATTTACCCCTGACTTCACTGCTGCCCAGTATTTGCTACTACATTCCTCAATTCCTCAGTACATTTATAAGAAATCGTTAGTGTTTCATCTTATCAATGCAGCTAAACGCTGTATACCTATTAGATGGACTCAATCCTCACCTCCTACCGTTTTGGACTGGTTTATTAAAATTGAGCATATAGCCGAAATGGAAGAATTAATTTCTCAATCCAAAGATTCACCAAAAGCCTTTTATGACAAATGGGCATCCTGGCTGGACTTCAAAAATTCCGCTGAATTTCTTTCCTTGAAGACTGCTTGATTGTAATGCAATTCTATGTCACCCTCTCCCGTCTCTTCTTCTATTGTGTTCCACTGATGTGCTTAGATTTTCCCTCTCTTCTATTTTTCTTTCTCCCTTCCTTTTCCTTCATTCAACCCTTCCCCACCTCCTCCTTACCTGTATCCTCTTTAGAATTAATGAATATCTGTTTAACATTTGTGTTTTTCACTTTTTATGGAATATTTTATACAATCTGCATATTCTGCAATTTGTACATCTTTAATTTTCTGTAATTATTCCTGAAAATTTTCAATAAAATATTTGAAACAGAGAAGCAAAGTGCTGTGTGGGAGAGCAGTCTCAAGACTTTCCACTGTGCACTTGAAAAAGTGGTGTAAAACGAAATCTCTGGAAGACTTTGCCATGTTAAATATGCTCTCCTAATATATAATTCTTCTTTCCATGAAGACCTATTTTGCCATTTTCATTAACCCCTCACCCCCTCCTGTCCTCATCAACCCTATTCTTCCTTCAACTCCCTACTCTGTTTCCTTACTACTTTCATCCACTGCCCAGAATATTGTCAATTATTTAAAAAAACACAATAAATTAAATTCATGATGAGGTCTACACTCTCCAGAAATTCCCCCACCCTAACATATCTACCACCACATTCAATATTTTCCTCTTTTGACCCTGTTATGGCAGAGGAGGTTGCAAAATGTTTCACTAATGCTATACCAACCCTCTTCCCCTACTAACCACCTGTCTCCAATCACCCACTTTCTCTATTCTGCACTCTCTGATTCACATTTTTTATCTCTCCCTCCCTGCTGGGATTTTCCCCTTCCCTCCAAAATATGCACTGGTCACCCTTATAAGTAAAAATGTCTGATAACAACCTTACTGGACTCCACCAGTGTGAACAAATTAAGACCCATCTCCTTGCTTTAGTTTACCTTCAAAGTTCTAGAATGCCTAGTCTACAACCATCGCTCTAAAACATTTGATAAGAACCTTCTCAGCCCCTTACAGCCTGGCTTTCATCCACTTCAGAGAAACTGTTATATTAAAGGGGATGTAGAGGAGAGGCTCTTGACTATTTACCCATCAAGAAAAGTCATTGGTTTAACTCAATGGCTTGAATTTAGCTGCTTTTTACAGAAGTGGAGGAACCCTAAAACAAAAGGTTCACCCAAATTGGGAAACCCACATGTAAGTCAAACAAAAAGAGGGCCAAATAATTGTCCAAAGATTTTATTAAAATTACCCATGCCACAAGAACACAAAATCAGCCAATTCATTTTGGGAGCTAAAAATCTCCTTTGGACAATGCCAAGGGTTGGGTGTTGGGTTCAAAGTATAATTTTCTGGATGTAAAACTCTAACAGGAATGGAAGCTAACACCAATGGCTGCTGCTCTGTACTCATACTATTAGACATTTCTAATGTTTTTGATACAGTTTCTCCACCAGTTTCTCCTCAAAAAACTCACTTCCATGGCCTCCAAGCCTCTGCTTTTTCCTGGCTCCCCTTACTTAGCTAAGTGATCCTATACTGTCCTTATACACGCAGCACGATGTGCAATCTGACATGTAGTTAAACCTTCTGTCTTGAAGAAGAGAAAACTGTACTGCTTAACTTTCTCTTTTTATTGATAGTAGATTGACAGGAAAGGTGAAACTACAGAATAAAAACAGTAGCATTTAGAACATAAATCCATGGTACATGGCCTAAGACACAGAATTATCTAATATCCATGCAGTACATGGGGTAATACAAATGATAGTAACGAGCAACACATATAAGCTATGGTAAATGTCACAAGATAGTGCTCTTACCGACTATGCTTTAAAAATAGCAGATGATGAGGCAGGAACCCAGTGAGAATGTTTTGGCTCCTGAGACACAATGTCAGGACCGGGATTTGAACCTGGGACCTCAGCTGCGTCTGGCAGTGAGCCTTCTCACTGAGCTATCTGGGATGCTGGACAGCTTCCTGTCTGTTCTGCTGGACAAACCCATCTGATCCATTGGACCTTGCTGCCTTGTGTCTTGATTGTCTTGAACCTTGAACCACCTGCTCCTCCCACGAACTTCCTGATATAAGCCATGTCTCTGCACTTCCTCCTTGCCAGAATATTGTGCTATCTCCAGCCTGTATCTCGCTCCTGTCTTCTCTGCTGCCATCCATATTTGCTACTGCTCGTTATTGACCCTTGGCTTGTTATCGACTACGCTTCTGCCTGATCCCAACCTACAGATACTCATTACCAAACTTTTGGCTTGTTTACCGACCACTCTTCTGTTTGATCCTTACCTGCTTATCTGCTATTGTACCCCGGCTTTCTCACCTCCTGGTGGGGCGATCCTGGGGACCGCGACCTGGTGCTAACATGCAGCAAAATCCATCTCCACCTTCAGGAGCTCTGGTGAACACCGGTTAGCGCTTAGATTCCGCACCTCAGGTGACCCTGTGTCATCAAACAGGGTGACCTGCTCTGCTGCTATAGCTACTGGCCTCTGAGCCTGACCTCAGACCGTGACACACAAGATGGTGACTGCTTGCTGTACAGGACAAGACTAGCAAGGACCAGGAACTACCCAGAATACACTGGGACTCCCATAATGCACAGAAAAACAGGCTGAATGAAATAAATGAACTGGTCAGTAGATGATGCTGTTACCACACAATGTAAAGTACATGAATTAAAAGACAGGTAAAAAGAATGCAATGTCAACTGATAAACACACAAACAACTGGACCTATATCTAGGGACAGAACAGATCCTTCAATGTCACCTAAAAATGTATCTCCTCCTCTTTTCTTCTACACCTCATCCCTTAGTCAGTTGATAACCTCCCACGGCTTCCAATACTATCTCTATGCTGATGACACCCAAATCTTTCTTTCTACTCCTCAGCTCACCCCTTCAGTTTCCTCGTGAATCACAAATTTACTAATTTACAAACCGGCTGAGATCTCTTCCTAAAACTCAATCTTTCTCAAATTCCAAAATGTAACTCTAATTTCTGAAGGTAAAATAACAATCAGTATCTCCAGGAGAGGATTTCAATGTGTATGACAGAAGTCAGAATGTGCAGGAGAGGAGATGCAACACAGAAGTGCAGATAGTAAGTTGTAATGTGTGCATTGCTGAAGGAATAATGTGTAGTGGTGACTTATGATAACAGAATGTCTCTATTATTGTGCTGCCTGTGAAGCTTGTTTTATTTTAGTCATTTATATTGTTTTGTACATTTCTGTTGGTCCCCAACTGCCCCTGTTTGTTTAATGGTTTAAGGCTTTAGTTTAGACCTGGGGTGCCCAACCTGCAAACCACAGCGTAAACTTACTTAAAAATATAAACTTACTTAAATATAAAAAAAATTTAAAAAAAATAAAATGTGTTTACACCTAGCAAACAAAATAAAACTGACATTGTCTCTACTTTTTCTTTTAAGTTTTCTCTTAACAATCACGTATTATTAATGTAATACGTTTTCGACAGCACCTATATTTGTGAGCAACTATTTTCAAGGATGAAGCACACCAAGGGCAGAATTAGTACCAAAATATTTTATGAGCACCTTGAGAGTTCATGGAGAATTGTTACTACATCCATTAAACCAGATATTGTTGCATTTGTTTATCAAATATTGCAGTAGGTTGATGTTGCTCTCTTTTATTTGTAGGTCAAAAGGTTGGACACATCTGGTCTAGTCTCCCATGCTCTGTATGTTCTATATTTGTCCATGGAGCGGTCATTTAGAGACAGAAGGCTTTGACCCCAAAATGCCTTTTTACCTCTTAAGCCCCGTACACACGATCGGACCTTTGTCCAACCAAAATCACATCGGAATTCCAATGGAATTCCTTCAAAGAAATAGAGAACATGTTCTCTATCTAAACTCTGATGGAATTCATCATCATTTCCGATGGAATTACTCTGATGGGGCAAACACATGGTTGAAATTTCTGATGGAAAAAGTCTGTCTGTAATCTGTCGGCCTGAAAAGAACTACATTGGATTTCTACTCTGAGTCTTCTTGATGAGTTGACACTGCATGTGAATCTTGTTAAGTCAGCAAATTGCCATACAGTCTGCACTGACTGCGTTCTAGGGAATATGTATTTTGCGTAAAGCAATATTTGAAAAAGAACAACAATATTGTGGTCCCTACTGAAAATTGTGCGTACTGGAGATCTGTCAGCATTACCAGGCAAAACTCTGAAAGTAGAGATAAGGTACAAGTGATTCACTTCTACATTCACTTTCACTGGAAAAATTGTCCAGCAGTGTAAGGGGAAGTTACATTTTCTCTTTATAACACATAAGGGGAGGAAATGTATATTTGAGCAGCTGGACAGGGTTGTGAATCACTGTGTGCCTTTGACAGCTGGTCAAAGCCGTTCTTTAAGATCTGGACTAAACATTTTGTCCAAGAGTTCACAGCAATGGTGTTATACGTGATGATAACTCTCAGGAAACAGAGTCAGGAGATCAGGAGACTCTCAGGAGTCAGATCAGCTTCTAAAATATACAGTATATTTAGGAAAGCGAGGACTAGAATTAATGAATTAATTTAATTACAAGCTCCAAGCTTTAGTTGAAAAATAAATCAAACCTTTAGAGGAACACCTTGATGTTATTGTTGGGTGCAGGGCTGGATTACCCACAAGGTAACCTAGGCAGGTGTCAGGGCCTAGTAGGTGATCAGGAGCCCCATCTCAGTAAAAGCTAAAAGAGTAATTTTCTGAGACCAATTTGCTAAATTGCATAGTGATTAGGTTTGCCACCTTTTCTTCAAGCCAAACCCCAACATTTTAGAGGCACACAGCAAAGGGGAGCACACAGGAGCCCGGGTGCTGCAGAATGAAGAGGAAGCTGGACAGGAAAGGTAGCAAAAGCGGCATTTACTAAAACAGATCCCCTGTATTTTCCTCCTGCAGCAGCTGAATGCCAAAAGGAAGGAGAGGAGGAGAAGTTGACATTCAGCTGCTGCGGAAGTAAAATACAGCCAATCGGTTCTAGTAAATCTCACAGGAAGGGGGCATACCTTCCCCTTCCCCTTCCACAAGCTACCCCTACAGCCCTGTTTGAATACTTCTGCAAGGAATTTGTGAGCATGAAAAGACAGAAACTGGGAGGGAAGGGGGCCACTGATCGTCCTTCTTATCATCTCTGGTATTGAGTACCCCAACATTGCCCATCCCTTAACCACAGTCTGGTTTGAATAATGTGTCCGGGTTTCAGTGGGAATGAAATCCGGACACATGATTTAAAACCCGGACTGTCCAGGTGAATCCCGAACATGTGGCAACCCTAGTAGTGATGTGATAGGCTAGTCACTGGCATATATGGACAGTGTAATTTTAAACTGAAGAACTTAAAAGATTATTTTTAAATTGTCATCTATTTATGATGTTGGGTATCATAGTTTCCTGCTGTTTCATAAGAATATGCAGATTAAATGGTAGATACAGTATATTTTGTATTTATTAACGTGGCACAGTTTTTTATACTTAAAGTTCATATTTTTAGACAAAGCGCAGTCTATTCTCCCCTGCCCAGCTCTCTGAAATGTTTACTTTGATCTTTTTTCTCAGTGTCTCGGTTGCAGTGGGCAGGCATGACAACAGGCTCTATAGAGATAAAAGGAATAAAAGACCGAACACTAAGGGCCAGATTCACATACATGGCCGGCCGGCGTAGCGTAAGCCATTTACACTACGCCGCCGCAATTTAACAGAGCAAGTGCAGTATTCCCAAAGCACTTGCTCCGTAAGTTGCGGAGGCGTAGTGTAAATGGCCCGGCGTAAGGCCGCGTAATTCAAAGGGGGCGGCTTGTATTTAAATTAAGTGCGCCCTCGCGTCGATCGAACTGCGCATGCGCCGGCCGGGAAAAAAGCCCAGTGCGCATGCTCCAGCTCACGTCGGAAAACGTAGTTTAAACTGACGTCAAAACGACGTGATCGGCGTATTAGGCTCATTTGCATAGGTAAATGAGAAAACAACGTAAAGGCCACCCAGCGGCCAGAAAAGTAATTACATCTACGATCCGACGGTGTAAGTGTTTTACACCTGTCGGATCTTCGCTGTATCTATGCGTAAGTGATTCTAGGAATCATACGCATAGATACCCAGTAAAAAAAACAGAGATATGACGGTGTTTCCTGCGATACACCGTCGTATCTCTTTTGAGAATCTGGCCCTAAAAGAAAAAAATATTTGTGTGATTTTAAGGAAAATATAAATAGGAAGAGCAAGTGGGGTGCAACATACACATTAGTACCATCTAAAACATGAAGGCCTTTAAATGATTTGCAAATACTATTTTTTTTTATTATATTGAAATATGGAAACAGCACAGAAGGTGGCACAGGGTGCCAAAGCTGTCAACCTGCCTAGGGTCTTGTTTTGGTCTAAATCTTGCTCTACTTGGGGTCAAAAATATTATTCTTATGAGATCCTTAGAAGTTTCTCTGTTGTCGCACCAAGTCAGTACCAAGTAATAAAGTGAAGGTGGGTACCAGAATTCGTTTTTTGAGCAGAAAGAAGTACCTTCTCAAGTTATTGTCAGGAAGGGAGCAGATAAGAACATACAGTATACTTTTAAGGTTTTTTTAAATATTCATATTTAACTAGAGGGATAAGGACAGCCTGTGTATAAGCCTTTGCATAGTGTGCCAGCAGACAAATAAACAAGTCTCATCCTTTAGTACTACCAGGGGCGGACTGACCATTGAGTCACTTGGGCACTACCCGAGGGCCCCATGCCACTGGGGGGGCCCATCAGGGTTGCCAGGCTCAGTAAAACCAGGGACAGTATGTAAAAATGTTGTGTTTTTTTTAACATCTGTCCCTGATATGTCTGAAACCGACATGCTTTTGATGTGAAAATCCAAAGATTTTAGCTGCCCCACCTCTGCACTGCCTCCTGGCGTGGTGGCCACCTGTAAGCCCGGGGGCCCCATAATCTTCTATTGCCCGGGGGCCCCATGAGTTGTCAGTCCGCCCCTACTACTTTAGTACTACTTTACTACTTTACTATAAAAATATTTATACCCCCACCCACCCTTCATATAGCTTCATGTACTCTGAGTAATATACCCTGTACTTTGGGGTATATTTTAGAGCTGTGCAAATCTACTTTTAATTAATCAATTAATCTTAAATTTTTTGATCGATTAAAATCTTTTTGATCGATTAAAATTCTTTAAATTGGTACTCACCTCTCCGCCAGCTTCTGGGCCTTCAGGGAGTTCCGTCAGAGATCCGGTAACATCACGGACACCGGCGGGGCTTGCCGTGTCCATCTGAAGGGCTCCTTTGCTGTGTCTTTATATCTGCATGCCGGCAGGACCTTACTATTTGCCACACGCAAGGGCTGTTACACTTCCCTCTATCACTTCCCTCTATCTACCTGGCATTCTACAGCCATTCACTGGGAGTTGTGATAGTTCCCTTCACGGGACATCTACATGCCGACGGACTGATGTTAACCCCTTCTCATCTGGATTCAGCAGTGGTATCGTTGTACACATTTTTATACCAGTATCATACTTAGCTACATGTTTTCATGACTGCTTTTGCTACCATTTGGTATTACTCACACCATTTTTACAGTTTATGTAGCTACATTAATTTTATCTCCAGTGCAATATTTATTTGGTTACCCACTTGAAGACTATAAAAGTTTTAATGCTCTTCCCATCGAGCGCTGCCTCTGTGTGTTTTTTGTATCCTGCTATCCATTTTTACAGTGGTTGGTAGCTGCACTGGGAGTCGGCCTGCAAGGAGATCAGCTAAAAGTAGTTGGATCTGTATGTGCGTTATAATTAATCAAAATTAGTTGATTAATCGATTAGAAAAAAACAATTAATCGAACACAAAAATTTTGATCAGTAACAGCCCTAGTATATTTATTATTATATATACAGTGGAACCTCGGATTGCAAGTAACGCGGTTTACAAAAGTTTTGCAATACAAGCTTTTTTTCTTCAAAATCCTGACGCGGTTTGCGAGTGTTATCTGGCAAAACAAACAGGATTCAAGCCTCTACGATGTACAGTACCACATTTGGCCAGAAGTGCTGGGGCGCCGGTGATACTCTGAGCTGTTCGGAGCCGTTTGGAGCTGTTAGGAAGTACTCTGTTCCCGAGTGTTTCTGAGCCTTTCAGAGCGTTTCCAACTGCATCCGAATGGTTTCTGAGTATTTCCAAGTCTCTCTGGTCCTCTCCGGCACCACCCACCTCTGGCCAAATGCGATATTGCATGCAATAAAAATCAATTAGGAAATTATTATCTTCATTTCCATTGACTTCTATGGGGAAACTTGCTTTAACCGCTTCCATACAGGGCATTTTCACCCACTTCCTGCCCAGACCAATTTTTAGTTTTCAGCGCTGTTGCACTTTGAATGACAATTGCGCGGTCAGGCAACACTGTACCCAAATTAAATCGTTATGTTTTTTTCCCCACACAAATAGAGATTTCTTTTAGTGGTATTTGATCATCTCTGCGGTTTTTATTTTTTTGCGCTATAAACAAAAGAAGAGCGACAATTTAAAAAAAAAAACACAATATTTTTTCCTTTAATACATATCACAATATTTTTTTTTTAAAACTTTTTTTCCCCTCAGTTTAGACCGATACGTATTCTACGTATTTTTGGTAAAAAAAAAAAACGCAATAATCGTGTATTGATTGGTTTGCGCAAAAGTTATAGCGTCTACAAAATAGGTGATAGATTTATGGCATTTTTATTTTTATTTTTTTACTAGTAATGGCGGCGATCTGCGTTTTTTTTTTTGTGACCGTGATGTTGCGGCGGACATATCGGACACTTTTGACACATTTTTGGGACCATTCACATTTACACAGCGATTAGTGCTATAAAACTGCACTAATTACTGTGTAAATATGACTGGCAGGGAAGGGGTTAACACTAGGGGGCGCTGAAGGGGTTAAAATGTGTCCTAAAGTATGTTCTAACTGTAGGGGGAGGGGGACTCACAGGGGGAGGAGATCGATGTGTGTTCCTCTGTACTGGGAACACACATCGATCTCCTCACCGCTGACAGGAGGTGGATCTGTGTGTTTACACACACAGATCCACACTCCTGACGTGATTGCCGGAAATCGCGGGTGCCCGGCGGCAATCGCAGCCATCGGGCACGCGCGCAGGATCGCGAGTGGTGCCGCGGGTGCCGTGAATGCCGTGAAGACAGGACATTGTGCAACGTCCAGTCTCATCGGCGAGGGGATGACCATAACGTCATTCCCCTATGGCCAGGTAAGGAAGGGGTTAAAATGTGAGTGCTTTGGATTACAAGCATTCTCCTGGAAAGGATTATGCTCGTAATCCAAGGTTTCATTGTATACTGTATCTTCTGTTATTCTATACACATGAACTAAATTATACACCAAACATTTGTTTTGAGGTTTTTATCTAATTAATCAAAACCATAATCGACCAACTAATTGATTATGAAAATAATCATTATTTGCAGCCCTATTCAAAAGCACTTCACACAAAGTTGACTTTTAACAGCTGATTTTGGAGTCAACACACGTTCCTGAATGAAAACAACTTTTACTTTTAGAAATATTTTTTTTTAGAGGTGTACCCCCTTCTTCAAGGTCCAAGCAGTACTAATACACAATGTTTTAGCAGTGAGTGAGATAAGGGATGGAGAGGGCTATAGCCTGGGAGGGGGTGTAACAGTCACATAGGGTGAGGATGGTCATAAAACTGTTGGATAATGATTTAGAAAATGGAGGTTCACATTTAGTCCATTATCTTTAGTGTCAAATAAAATGATTCACATTTAAAAAAAAAAAATTCATTCATGAGTAGTTTTGAATTCTCTTTTAGAAACCAAAGCATTCATGTCTTCCTCGGTGTGGTCTGGTTATCACAAATTATTATGACCCATGGCTAAAATCACCTCAACGTACATTTAGTGAAAAATATTCCATCTTACTTCTTTGGATTTTCTTGCCAATGTGGTCAAAAACAAAAGTTATTTTGCCCCCACTTACAATTACAAAATTGAATAAAATGTTTTCAGCACAAAAAATATTGAAAGGAATTTCTACAAGTGTATGGACAGCTTTAGGTGCCTGAGTGGAAAATAGGTTCCTTTGAGTCTGTTAGCTACAGGAAACTGCAACATTTGCTCTACTTCGTATCTCCTCCGGTTCTGAAGCTACAAGAGAACAAAAATGTGCTCCCTCTAAAGAGATTTAGCACCTTGCAACTGGAATCTAGGCAAACAACTAAATATACAAATAACATACAGATAAGTGCCGGTTCATACTACATCGACATGAAAGTCAGCACGACTTTGTGAGGCAACTTCGAGGAAACTTCAAGTCACCTACAGGACAGTCAACTTTGCCAGTGGCCAATCAAACAATAATCAGCTCTGTGGGAGGGAGGGGTTTGCCTGAGAAAACAATTTTCTCTTCCTGTAAAGTTGCTTCAGTTAAAACACTGATTCGACTTTGGAGGCAACTGAAATCAATGGGTACAAGTTGTCTATAAGTCACCTTGAAGTAGTACAGGAACCTTTTCAGAAGTCGGAGCGACTTTAGTAGTGTGCATTAAGATGGCTCTCATTCACTTTAATTTCTCATGTCGCGCGACTTGGGGCGACACGAGTCGGATCCCAAGTTGCGGTGGTGTGAACGGGCACTTATGGAAGTTGTTTTATCTGCCAAAGGATTTGTATTTTTTTTCTATTCTGAGTTCTTTTCTGTTTGGTTAGGACGTCCTTGTTTCTTCCCTAGCCTGTGACTGCAGAATAAAGCAGCAAATTGATAAGCTCATCTAGAAAAAGAAAATTGCGCTAACCAAAAAATACAAGTGATGGTGATATCAAAAAAGCAAAGGCAGCAATAAGCGTGTATATCACAGTAACATATAGAAAAGAAAAAATTGCGCCAATAAACAAATATAAAGTCCTTATATATTGTATAAATAATAAAGTCCACAAAAGTGCATGTATATAAAAGACACCCAAGTGATTAATACGATCCAGTGAACCGCCACCTTATGGACAGAGGCTTACCAGCAGGTAGTGGGTAAACAGCATATCACAGCTCCACGGCTGTTCACAGGATGAAGACTGAAGACAAAATCAGCAGATGACAGGAAACAAGCAGAGATCCAGCTCAAACAACCGCTCAGAGGCCAAGCAGATGACAGTGTTTGATTCTGAAGTGTGGTCTCATAGATGGTCCTTGAAGCCCGACTGGAATACTCCAAGGAATCTCCTAGGACATTAATAAGCAAGTCCCAATTATTACTTTCATCTCCATGTCAGAAACAACCAAACCTTCTCTCACAGCTCAGAATCCTCCCAGCTCTCCTCTCCTCCTTGATAAGCTCATCTCTCTGTCACGCTGCTCTCTCTCCTCCTATCAGTATGTTCCTTATTAGCACTGCGGCACAACTCACTATCTCCTTGTGCTGCATCTCCACCTCCCAGTCTAACCCATGTGGTTTCTGGCCTGCAAGAGACGAATACCAATTAAAATTCAATTACAGTGGAACTTTAGTAAAACAAATCTTGCCGAACAAGTGTTATTTTTAATGCAGAAGAGACATGCCTCTCTTCTGCAGTAAAGTTTCTAACACACATCTGCTAAGCTAAATGACCAATCAAAATGGCTAAAGATCAGGAACCTGGAAAAGGACCTGCCAAAGATGTCAGCAGCCAGTAGGGATGAGCCGAACACCCCTGGGTTCGGTTCGCACTAGAACCTGTGAACAGACCAAAAGTTCTTGTGAACTTTAAAACCCTGTTAAAGTCTATAGGACTCGAACGTTTGAAATCTAAAGTACTAATTTAAAGGCTAATATGTAAGTTATTGTCCTAAAAAGTGTTTGGGGACCTGGTCCTGCCCCAGGGGACATGTATCAATGCAAAACAAGTTTTAAAAAAACAGAAGTTTTTTCTGGAGCAGTGATTTTAATAATGCTTAAAGTGAAACAATAAAATTAAAATATTCCTTTAAATTGTGTACCTAGGAGGGTGTATAGTATGCCTGTAAAGTAGCGCTTGTTTCCTGTGCTTAGAACTGTCCCTGCACAAAATGTAATTTCTGAAGGAAAAAAGTCATTTAAAATCACTCACCTTACGGTCTGGTATGGATATTAAGGGGAACCCTGCGTCAAATAAAAAAAATGATGTGGGGTTCCCCCCAAATATCCATTCCAGACCCTTCAAAATGCCGTGGACCCCCACACATTTTTTTTTTATGAATGACTTTTCTCTGTATTGCCGGGAGCCGACAATACATTATAGCCGCGAGTGATTTTAAATTACTTTTTTTCCTTCAGAAATGACACTTTGTGCAGGGACAGTTCTAAGCATGGGAAACAAGCGCTACTTTACAGGCATACTATACACCCCCCCAGGTACGAAATTTTCCTTTATTGTTTCACTTAAAGGAATTATTAAAATCACTACTGCCAAAAAAACTGCAGTTTTTAAAACTTTTTTTGCATTGATACATGTCCCCTGGGGCAGGTCCCCAAACACTTTTTATTACAATAACTTGCATATTAGCCTTTAAAGTTAGCACTTTGGATTTCAAACATTCCCATAGACTTTAACAGGGTTCTAAAATTCACACAAACTTGCCGTGAACACCCCAAATAGTTTGCTGTTCGGCGAACAGGCAATGTTCGAGTCGAACATGAGTTTGACTCGAACTCGAAGCTCATCCCTAGCAGCCAGTAATCGGGCTCCGGGACACAGCATCGCTTTAGTGAAGGCAAGTATAGTGCCACTTTAATTACACTATTTGCATTTAATAAAAAAACACATGTAAAAATAATTAATGATCACATGGCTGAATTAATTTGTTACAACCAGTCAATTTTTTTCCTACGTTAGTCTATCAGTACTTATACTGTAAAATTTAATTACTTGTATAACACATGTCCATGGATTTCAAACTACACAAAAACACAGACTGGAGGTAGGAAATGCTTTTACAGTTGACGTCCAGCTTTATGTTTCAGGACATTGTTAATTTACTGAATGGGACAAATCTGTATATTAATTAAGGAATGACAGATTTAACAGACCAGCAGGCTTCACTTCCTGAAAGTACAAATGGACCTGCTCTTGTCAATAAACGAATACATTAGCATTTTCCATCACTTGTAATTAAACATTTAACAGAAGAGTTTTTATCTGCTGCTATAACAAGGCAATTAACAGCCCAGTTCTTTTGTATGGCGACGAAAAAAAAAAAAGAAACCACGTTAATTAAATTATGGTGAAAGGGTTAATTGGCAACACTTTAAATTACAAACTGCAGGTTTAAGGCAGCTGGTAATTCTGCCTGTAATGAAAAGGTTAATGAATGTCCTCATATCACTGGAAAGTTTAATGAGTGCTCTTGTCCTCTAAATGGGTGAGAAAAACAGTTAATGACTTCATGATTGGTGCATCATCATCTAAGTATATGTACAATGGTTTGTCCCTCTCAGGTGTTAAACACCTGCTGTATGCCAAAGTGGTTGTTTAAGAGCTCATTTAAGAGGTCTACTTTTTTCCACCTTCAAAGTGAACTGAAGATCTTAGGATATCCAGTGGATTAAACTGAACTGAATAACACACCATGAGTGAGAATCATGTGTTTTGAAAAACTGGAATAAAGGTTTTAAAAAGTTTAGTTCTATGTGCCCTGTTGACCCTGGAGTAAAACAACTTAGAAGCGGGTGATGCTTCTTAGGCATTTAATACAATGGGAGAGGTGTACTGCAGAGTTTTTGTGTGTAGTAGAGAAAGATTGTGTGCTTTAAAAGGTTTTTTTAGAGAAGCATAGAAATGTATTACAGGGGAAGTGACAACTTTGAAAATCTTTGTTTTCTAACTGTAGATATTAAAGTGGCATGATCTTGGTAATCGTTTATAAGAAATATTTATACCATTTCCCTTCCTAATATAAAATTATTACATTTTAACAATTGGTGTTTCTTTACCTACTGTATTTATGTTGCTTTATTTATTTGTCCGCTGTGACAGAAAAAACAAAAACATACAGTTTTTCTTTTTTTATCCATATTGACTAGTAAGGATGGGCTGAACAAATTATTTGCCTGTTTGGCAAGTTTTTGTTTGAACACATGAACACTGTTAAAGTCTAAACAGGTGTTTTGTCAGGAGCAGCGATTTAATAAAGTGAAACAATAAAAACAATACAATACAATACATACCTGGGGGTGTCTATACTATGCCTGTAAAGTAGCACATTTTTCCCGTTACTAGAACAGTCCCTGCAGCAAAATGACATTTCTAAAGGGAAAAAAAGTCCATTACCAGGCCCTTTGGGTCCGGTATGAATATTAAGGGGAACCCCAAACCAAAATTCAAAAAACAAATTGTATGGGAGTCTCCCCAAATTCAATACCAGGCCCTTCAGGTCTGATATGGATATTAAGGGGAACCCTGTGACATTTTTTTTAAAATCCATACCAGACCCTTATCTGAGCACGCAACCTGGCAGGCTGCAGGAAAAGAGGCGGGATGAGAGAGCGCCCCCCTCCTGAACTGTACCAGGCTACATGCCCTTAGCATGGGGAGGATGCTTTGAGGTTATCCCTACAACCCTTGCCCAGTGGTTGTGGGGGTCTGTGGGTGGGGGGCTTATCAGAATTTGGAAGCCCCCTTTGACAAGGGGAACCCCAGACTGTGAATTGGTAACAGTGTACAACCACTACCATTTCACAAAAAATAGTGTCAACATTTAAAAAAAAAAACACAAGAGACAGCTTGGGACAAGTCCTTTATTAAAGAAAGAAAAACAAATATACCAATGTAATCCATTCTCGACCCGAGGATACCGAAAGAAATAAAAATAAAACACCACTACTGGATGTCTCATAGGAGGTTCCCGTCGAATGACGCTACACCCACCGTGACCGCTCTAAAAGTGGTGTAACTAGGTTTACAAACACTTTAAGTCATTGTGAAACTTAATAAAGGAACCTTTTAACTTGAAGAACAGCATAGCAGCCAGACAGCTAAAGGAAATGTTTAGTGCAAATCGTGCTATATTGTATGATTCAATGTATTCTAATAAGTGTATTTTATGATTGGATAACGATAATGAATATAGGATCTTCCCCTTGTTACAAAGGAAATATGTCATCCAAACATGTACCCTTTATTGGTGGAAAAAAATAAGAACACCTATCTCATCCTGTGTACTTAAGATGACACACAAGCCGTAATAAACAAATCTTTGCTCTTTAGTCAGTGTCTGATTGGGCAGGACTTCCGGGGACCCTGTAACCAAGGCTAAAAGGTAAGAGGGAGACCGTGGTAGAATTTAACCCCTGCAGTTCAGTGGTATCAGTTAAGTAGGATAGGTAGAGGCCACTTTTTCCTATTACCGACTCTAAAGCCGCGTACACACAATCGGTTCAAACCGATGAAAACGGACTGAAGTTCGTTTTCGTCGTTCCAAACCGATCATGTGTAGGCCCCATCGGTCCGTTATCCTTCGGTCCAAAAACAGATGGCTTGCTTTAAAATTGAACTGATGGACGGCTAACCGATAGGTCAAAACCGATCGTTTGTAGGCACGAGCATGCATGCATGCTCAGAATCAAGTCAACGCATGCTTGGAAGCATTGAACTTCGTTTTTTTATCACGTCGTTGTGTTTTACGTCACCGCATTCTGACACGATCGATTCATGAACTAATGGTGTGTAGGCACATCAGACCATCAGTCAGTGAACCGATGAAAATGGTCCGTTGGACCGTTCTCATCGGATGGATCGTGTGTACAGGGCTTTAGTGGGTTAAGGAAAAAGAGGACCAAATGGCAAACGATGTCCTCTCTGGTTGCTCAGGAGAAGGGCCGGATACTGCAGGCTGCCCAGATGCATACTGTGAGTGCTGGTTGCTTCAGAATGGCTGGCACGGCAAGCTGGTTGCTTCAGACACTCCTTCCAATAGGCAGAAGTGCCAGGATACCCACAGAGCTGTGGAGCTCGTGGATGATTTAAAAGACTAGTCAAGGTAAAGGTAACAGGATTCCAAGTCTCCTTCTTAGCCCTTGACTAATATTTGTACTGTATATAGAGTATAAGTGCTTATTATGCTTGCAAATAGTAATTGTTAGGTAGATGTATTAATATGTGTCTTGATGACCGCCTTAAGGGTGAAGGCATGAAATGGTGTCAATAAGTTAGTACAGGAGTATTTTTGGTGTGCAATTTGTAACTTTAAGAGCCGTAGTTGAAAAGTTTGATGGCAATATTTTAGTGCCAGTTTTTCTGCGCATAATATAGTTGCATTGTCAAAGATATAAATGTTTGCTTGCATATTTGTTTTCTGCTTAAAGTATGAATAAGAGGAAGTGTATTTGTACATTGTGGCATTGTATTGTTAACTAAAATAATGTTGTATAAAAAAAGAAACAGCCAAAAGAGAGGTTATTGATATTACAGATGAATAAAATAATTTAGTTATAAATAAGCCTCAGTCTATGGCTGTGGATTCTAAACCATGGTCGAGAATATTTATGTTTTTACTAATTTAAAAGAGTCAAAAAGAGAAAATAAAAAGAATAAGTATTAAAAAAGATTTAATGAGAATGAAATAGGGAAATCCTCATATTCCAGTGTGCAGAACACCGGGCCGATCCACCCTATATGCTTACTATGCAAGCTGCTTAGGGCCCCGCAAAGCTGCGGAGGGCTCCCCAAATTACTAGAGGCCCTGCCTGGTGAGAAGTCATTGTCGGTCCCTCACCCCGCTTCTCAACTCGCTGGCTGCATGGGAGAAGAGGTAAGAAGTCAGTACCCCCCACTTCTCGATTTAATGTAAGATGTAATTTCCAACAGCAGAACACCCCCCCCCCCCCTCTCGCTTCTCGCTTCTCAACTTTAATGTGACATGTCATTTTTGGCAGCCCCCCTGTCATTTTGCTTAGGGTCCCAGGGAGGTCAGGATCGGTACTGGCAGAATACGTTTATATACTCAACCCTAACCCATTTACAAATGTTCCCCATGCTACTACACTCATTCGTTAAGAATGCCAGAAGCTGTTTAAGAGAAGAGTTTTATCCTACTTTAGTAGAGTGTCTTCCCCAAATGTCTGTGCTCCGGGGTATCATGGAACAGTTATTGGCACACCTCAAAGTTTGATGTTCCTTGATAAAGTGACACATCCTGAAACATTAGTGGATTTGTGTTACTTACATGTACAAGGGGAAGTAGATATTTATAGGTGCCCAGTACCAGATACCTGGACCTCCATTGTCTATAGGGAGCAAGGCAGCATCTCCTAATCTTATTAGGGAAAAAAGGGAATAAAGCAATTTGTTTACGTGTTCAGTTATTTCTTTAAGGAGGGACACCCATGTTAGGATATGTTGTTGTTAGAGATATATTTTGTTTCCAGGCAAGTTGCATGGAAATTAATGGTTTGGTTTAAATAATAGAGCTTATGGTTTTAAAACAGGTTTGCATAATTGGGAAATGTTACATAAATATATTACAGAAAAAGCTTCTTTAACCACTTAAGGACCGCCTACTGAACATTTACGTCAGCAGAATGGCACGGCTGGGCACATCAGCGGCGCGCTCCCGTGACCCGGTCCGAAGCTCCCGGACCGCGGGACTCGCGGACCCGATCGCCGCTGGAGTGCGGTGATCGGTCCCCGGAGCTGAAGAACGGGGAGAGCCATGTGTAAACACAGCTTCCCCGTGCTTCACTGTGGCCGCAGCATCGATCACGTCATTCCTGTTATAGGGGGACGTGATCGATGATGTCACACCGACAGCCACACGCCCCTACAGTTGTAAACACATGCAGGGAACACACAAATCCTACAGCGCCCCCTTGTGGTTAACTCCCAAACTGCAACTGTCATTTTCACAGTAAACAATGCAATTTAAATGCATTTTTTGCTGTGAAAATGACAATTGTCCCAAAAATGTGTCAAAATTGTCCGAAGTGTCCACCATAATGTCGCAGTCACGAAAGAAATCGCTGATCGACGCTATTAGTAGTAAAAAAAAAAAAAATAATAAAAATGCAATAAAACTATCCCTTATTTTGTAAACGCTATAAATTTTGCGAAAACCAACCGATAAACAATTATTGCGATTTTTTTTTTTTTTTACCAAAAATAGGTAGAATACGTATCGGCCTAAACTGAGGGAATAAAAATTATATATATATTGGGGGGATATTTATTATAGCAAAAAGTAAAAAATATTGAATTTTTTTCAAAATTGTCGCTCTATTTTTGTTTATAGCGCAAAAAATAAAAACCGCAGAGGTTATCAAATACCACCATAAGAAAGCTCTATTTGTGGGGAAAAAAGGATGCCAATTTTGTTTGGAGGCCACGTCGCACGACCGCGCAATTGTCAGTTAAAACGACGCAGTGCCGAATCGCAAAAAGGGGCAAGGTCCTTTAGCAGCATTTTGGTCCGGGTCTTAAGTGGTTAATGTGTTTATAAATTTACAGTATGTTTTTATTATTTTTTGGTTTGATTTTTGAGAGGTTTCCAACAACTATTAGTAAGTTTATGTAATGTGTTGGGCACATATTATTAAGCCCATGCCCAATGCAATGTTAATTGGAATTATATGTGAAAAACGTGACAGCACTACTAAATTACATGTATTTAATGGTACCAAATAGTACCTGATCAAATAGTCAAGTAGATTGAAAGTGTTAAGAAAATTGCAGTTATACATTTAAAAAAAATATATATTTATTAGGTTTTAATAAGACAAAGTTAATTGTGTGTGTGTGTGTGTGTGTGTGTATAACGGTGTGAATAGCTGATGTCATAGTAAAGTGCTAAGGTTTGCAAGGGTCTCTGCAAAGGAAAAAAAAAAGAGGATCTTTAACCACTTAAGGACCGCCGCATGTACATTTACGTCGGCAGAATGGCACCGACAGGCACATCAACGTATATATACGTTGGTGCCTTGGGGGGGATCGGGGGTCCGATCGGACCCCCCCCCCCGTACATGCGGCGGTCCGCGCGGCTGCAGGAGCGATCCGACAAGTGGGGGCGGCTATCCGTTTTCACCCGCCCCCTCCGGATCGCTCCCAGCCAATGCGCGCGCCCGCCCGCCCTGTCACTTCCTCCTCCTGTGTAAACACAGGAAGGAGGAAGCGACGTGATCTCTCCCTCTGCGTTTGTTTCAAGCGCCGCTGAGGAGAGATCACAACACTACAAGTAAGTCTGCACCAACAGCACACTTACACACAGACACAAACACATTTAACCCCCGCGATCGCCCCCCCCCCTCCCCCCTGTCACAGTGTCACTGAATGCAGTAATCATACATGTATGATTACTGTATTTAGTGTCAGTGTGACAGTCAGTCAGTGTTAGTGTCAGGGTAGCCCCCCCACCCCCCCCCAATAAAGTTTTAACCCCTTGATCACTGCCCTAGTTAACCCTTTCACTCCCTATTGCCAGCATCACTAAGCGATCATTTTTCTGATCGCTGTATTAGTGTCGCTGTTCCCGCTAGGTAGCTAATTTTTTTTTAATGCGATTTTTTTTTTACTAAAGACATGTGGCTAAATAAATTTTGGCCTAAATGTTTGACTAAAATTTAGTTTATTGTTTTTTTATTATAACAAAAAGTAAAAAATATTGATTTTTTTTCAAAAATGTCGCTCTATTTTTGTATATAGCGCAAAAAATAAAAATCGCAGAGGCGATCAAATACCACCAAAAGAAAGCTCTATTTGTGGGAAAAAAAGGACACGAATTTTGTTTGGGAGCCACGTCGCACGACCGCGCAATTGTCTGTTAAAGCGACGCAGTGCCGAATCGCAAAAACCCCTTGGGTCATTTGCCAGCGTATTGGTCCGGGTATTAAGTGGTTAATTAGAATTTTTTTTATTTTCTTATTTGATCACTTCAGTACACTTTCACCCCCTTCCTAACCAGGACAATTTTCAGCTTTCAGCACTGTCGCACTTTGAATGACAATTTTTATCATTTTCTTCCCACAAATAGAGATTTCTTTGGTGGTATTTGATGACCTATAGGGTTTTTATGTTTTGCTAAACAAACTAAAAAAGACATTGATGAGTTGGCACTGTTAAGGTGGCACTGATAAGGTGGCACTGATGAGGGGGCACTGAAGTGAATGGTTTGAACCATTTTTTTTTTTTTTTTCTGTTTGTGTCCTAAAAGGAAGATTTTTCTTCACTTCCTATCCTAGAAGCACAACAGAAAATACGATTTCCTTTTAGACAGTTGTCACTGAGACAGGTATTTGATTCTAAGATTTCCTCTCGTTTGTTACTATGACAAGTCTAAAATGTGGGATTTTCTTTCACTTTCATTCCCATGACAATGATCACCACAAACTGAAAGGGAAATCTACCCTGAGAAGAGAAAGACTACAATATAACAAGAGATTTTATATATTCTTCAGACCATCCCTAAGACCCCTTTCACACTGGGGCCTCTCGAGCATCCGAGCATCAGTGGTAAAGCGCTGCTCATTTTAGCTGCACTTCTCGTCCACTAGCAGGATGCTTTTTACCCTCGCTAGTGGCCGAAAGAAGGGGTTAAAAGCGTCCATGTTGCGGTGTTTCCGAAGCGCTCTTCAGGCTCTTTGGATGAGCATGGGCAGGGAGTTTTGAGAGCGCTGTATATTAGTGCACCACCCCAGTATAAAAAGTCACACTGATATGAATGGGAGGCAGTTTTCAGGCACTTTACAGGCACTATTTCTAGTGCTAAAATGCCTGAAAACTGCCTCAGTGTTAAAGGGGTCTAAACAAAACAAAATTGATTTTACACACACACTAATTTATACCACAATCTGAAGAGGAGAGGGGTGATTTTCGACTATGACATCAGTTTGTGCTAAAGTAAATCTGATGATCATGATTGATTTTCGTTTTTTCAATATTTTCTTTATTTAACTTTTCCAACATTACAGTACATACATTTCAATACAAAAATACATTAAACACACATACATAAAACATAAATGCTCTCAATATCCTCCCTTATTAAAATGATCTGATAGTATTGATAGAAGTTATACTGGGTAGTCTACTCATCATATATACAATATACCCAGACCTGTAGCCCCTGTAATCTATATCTCTAAGAAGAAAAATCAAGGAGATAGTGAAGAGATGGGGAGAAATTCAAGGGGAGAGAAAAAAAAAAAGGGTTTCAGAGAAAAAAAGAAAAGAAAAAGGAAGACCAGAAAGCGAGAAAGGGGGATAATGGAATGAAGGGATAACATTTTTCCTTTTTTTGGGGGGGGGGGGGGTATATGTATGCTTTATGTGTTTGAGATCTAGAATTCTCAAATCAATATTCTCTAAAGTGCAAGTGCATAGTGCAGAGGTGTAAGTGCAAATGAAAGGGAGGGGTAGATGGGAATATATTCCCTTAAAAATGTGTTGTGCTGGTTTACCAATCTAATATATATATATATATATATATATATATATATATATATATATATATATATATATATATATATATATATATATATATATATATATATATGTATATGTATATATATATATATATATATATGTATATGTATATATATATGTATATATATACAAAAGGGGAAAAGAGGAGAATATATATATATTATGTGTTCAAAATCTGGAATTCTAGAATCCTTATCCTCTAAAGAACAGGTGTTAGTTATAGTTACTTGTGACTAAGGCCGTGTACACACGATTGGTTTTGTCCGATGAAACCGGACCAAAGTTTTAAAACTTGCTTTAAAATTGGACCGATGGACGCCTGACCATTGGGCCAAACCGATGGTTAGTACGCAAAAGCATCGGACCGAAAACCTGCGCATGCTCAGAATCAAGTTGATGCATGCTTGGAAGCATTGAACTTCGTTTTTTCAGCACGTCGTTGTGTTCTACGTCACCGCGTTCTGGCCCGATGGTGTGTACGCACCAGACCATGAGGCCATCAGTCTGTGAACCGATGAAAACGGTCCGTCGGACCATTTTCATCGGTTTGGTCTGATCGTGTGTACATGGGTTAAGAGTATTAAAAAAAAGGGGGGGGAGTGAGTTCCTTGTACTTTCTAGGAAACTTGTATCCAATATAAATTTTTTATATGTGTGTTACTATTCAAGATCTATAATTCTGTACTTAGGAAGGGCACGCAGAGGTGGAGGGGAACCTTGTCTCTCCGCGGCGCTCCGCGCTCCTGGGGGGGGTGGGCGGATGGGGGGGGGGGAGTAGCAGAATAGAAGGGGCATGCACACCCATGCAGAAGCATGACTCCCCGCTGTATCTCTATACCTTACCCCCAAGGCGTCTCTCCTCCTATTGGAGGGAAGTCGGAGACGCGCGTGGGTTTTTTTTTTTCTTCTTCCGGGGGGCCTTCCCCCCGGAAACACCACTACCGGGAGGGGGATATAGATCCGAAGGTTCTACGGTAGCGGGTGTATCTAATACTCGGGCTCTTGGACAGAGGACCTGAATCCGAGGTACGGGGTTTATTAATTTTTTTTTTTCTTTTCTTTTCTTTTTTTTTTTGTTCTTCTCCTTCTGCTCCCCGCGGGGTCCTCCCCGGACCCTCCCCCATCTCCCAACGATTCTTTTTTTTTTTACTCTCCCCTCTCTTTAAACCGTACAAAGCCAAATGACTAAAATGGATAGAATTAATGTTACCACTAATAATATCAAAGGGCTAAATATCCCAGAAAAAAAGAGCCAAACTAAAAATGGAGTTAGGGAGACTAAAAGCACAAATAGTGTTTCTCCAAGAAACGCATTTTAGAAAAGATAAGGTACCTAAGATGAAGTGTCAAAGATTTCCAGTAGTATATGTGGGAGCTTCCCAGTCATCAAAAGCAAATGGGGTGGCTATACTGTTGGCTAAGAACATAAAGTGAAAACAATCAAGAGTAACCATGGATGAAGAGGGACGATTTCTTATGGTCAAGGGGACAATTAATGATAAAAAGGTAACCCTGGTAAATATCTATCTCCCCAATGACGACCCGGTCTCTAGGCTGGAAAAATTTGCAGAAACGATAATGCAGCATAGGGAGGGGACGTTAATTGTGGGAGGAGATATGAATATGGTCCTAGATTCAACAATGGACTCCTCTAGGGGGGCCTATAATATTTCCAATCGTAAAACTAATAACGGCAAGGGGAATTTTACAAAGCTTACAGATAGTAGACAGCTGGAGGACTTTGCATCCACACGAGAGAGACTATAGCTTTTATTCATCAAACCATAAAACATATACAAGAATCGACTATCTATTCCTTGACCAAAATGTATTGTTAAATTTAAGACAGACATCAATTGGTTCCTTCACACTCTCAGATCATGCACCAGTAAATTGTACTATTGACTGGGGGACACCAGGCCCTAGGGAGTGGATCTGGAGGATGAACGAATCATTTATCAAGGATATAAATTACGAGAGCAAGATAGATCAGGAAATAGAGAGGTTCTTTGAAATGAATAAAAATGATGGGACTTCACCATTATGTAAATGGGAAACGCATAAGTGCTATGTAAGAGGGCTGCTTATCTCTCTTGGGGCGCATCGAAAGAGGGCCATCAGTGCAAAACTGGATCACCTGCTTGGGGAGATCCGAATAGTAGAAAATGAACATAAAATATCGCAAGCAACAGATGCCGAAGAGAGACTAATGTCCCTTCGAGACAAATTAAATTTACTACTTACAGAACAAGCAAAGGCTAAACTGAGTAGATGCAGGAGAACATTTTATGAATGCGGGAACAAACCAAGCAGGATGCTGGCGAATGCACTGAGAGAGACAACGGCTAAAAAACATATTGAAAAAATAAAAACGCAAGGAGATAAGTTGGTTAATTCATCACACTTAATAGCGGAAGCATTTAAAGCATATTATAGTGACTTATATCATCTAGAGAGTCAATCTACACCAATAAGAGGTCAGAATAGTGAAGAGAGAATAAAAAAATATCTCATAGACTCAGGGATGCCCACAATTCCAGAAGAAGTTACAGCGAGCATGGAGGGGCCGATTAGTGGAACTTTTAGAAGCAATAAAGGAAATGAAGTCAGGTAAATCCCCCGGCCCAGATGGTTATACTCTATTATATTACAAAACTTTTTTTCAAAAACTGCCGCCTCAATTTCTAGAGGCCTTTAACTCATTAAATAAGGGCCACTCGATGCGCAGAGAAACATTAGAAGCACATATAGCGATCATCCCAAAGGAAGGTAAAGATCCCACCCTATGTCCTAGCTATCGACCGATCTCCCTATTTAACGTAGACTTAAAGATTTTTGCCAAAATAATCGCCAATAGACTACTGCCCTATACAACATCTCTAATACACCCAGATCAGGTGGGCTTTACTCCGGGGCGTGAAGGGAGAGAGAACACACAGAGACTCTTGAGCACTATTTTTATGTCACAACTCCATCAAAAGCCAATGGTACTTATTTCAACCGACGCTGAAAAAGCGTTTGATAGAGTGGATTGGGGATTTTTGAGAACTACATTACAACACATTGGATTAAGGGAAGGGATGCAGAACTGGATGACGAGTCTATACTCATGCCCTACGGCGAGGGTAAAGGTAAACGAGGCAATCTCGGATCCCTTCCCAATTTGGAATGGAACGAGACAAGGATGTCCCCTTTCCCCTATAGGGCCAGATTCAGGTAGAGTTGCGCTGGAGTATTTCGATATGCGCCGCGTAACTGTGAATATGCGCCGTCGTTTCTATGTGGCCGTACCCACCAAACTAGATGCAACAGAAAACGGGCCATTTCCGATCGGCTTAACTTTCCGACGCCAGAGTATCGTCAGCGCATAATTTCGTTTGGCGCATCAGTCGCGCCTATTGATTTCCCCTGCAAATATGCAAATGAGGGAGATTTCCCGATTCGCGAACGGATTAGCACCATACGCTGGCTACATGCGCCGCGCATATCTCGTCCATCCGGCGCAAAGTTATTTCTACAAATAGCTGCTTTATCTTTACTCCAGACGGCCTCAGGTCAGCAGGAGAGCAGCTACAGCAGCAGCGTTACCGACGAAACTAGCAAGCTGAACAACCACACTTGCAAGGACAACACCTCTGTGTGCCAACATGCCAGGGGCAGTCGTGGTCCTAGCACTAGTACTGGGTCCCTCGCTATGGAGGAGGCGGGCACGTGAGAGGATATACCGCACGCGCATGAGCCTCTTTGGCATGGGGAATGAGGAGGTGTATCGCCTCTTCAGATTCAGCCCTGATGCAATACTTGAACTAACCACAACCCTGCAGGATGACATCACCAGCAAGACAAACCGCTCACAAGCAGTGCAGCCACTGGTGAAGGTACTGGCAACACTTCATTTCCTTGCAAGTGGATCATTCCAGCGTACAAGTGGAGTGGTGGCTGGGATGTCACAATCTTCCGTGAGCAGATGTGTGCACCAGGTTGTCCCTGCAATCCTCAGACGCATGTCCAACCAGTTCATCAGACCCACCACTGAGGAGCTGCGGCTGAAGGCAATGACAGATTTCTACAGAATTGCCAGATTCCCACGCACAGTGGGGGCCATTGATTGCACACATGTGGCCCTACAGCCCCCCAGTGCCACAGAGCACATATACCGCAATCGGAAGCATTGGCACTCCGTCAACGTACAGGTGATAGCCGATGCCCAACGCCTCATATGGCATGTCCGTGCCAAACACCCTGGATCCAGCCATGACAGCTCCATATACCGTCAGAGTCCCATCCCAGCAGAATTCGAGCAGAACATGTATGGGGACAGCTGGCTGGTTGGTGAGTGACATGGGTGGCAGGCATGACTGTCCCCCCCCATGATGCACATCACAAGGGGCACATGCATGACTAACATCCTCTTATCTTTTCCCTTCCAGGTGACTCTGCATATGCACTGGGACCCCATCTCATGACTCCTTTCCGGAACCCCCAAACCAGAGGAGAGAGAAAATACAATGAAGCACACATCAAAACCCGTGCAGTGGTGGAGCAAACATTTGGGCTCCTGAAGTCCCGTTTCCGCTGCCTGGATAAGTCTGGGGTGACCCTATTGTATTCCCCTACCTTTGTGTGTCAGATCATCGGTGCATGTTGCATTCTGCACAACTTTGCTATGAGAAAAGGACTGCAGATTGAAATGCGTGATGACCTGACCCCCGAACCAGACAGCCCCCCCCTGCCAGAGGAGAACCAGTCTGCTGATGGAAGAGCAGTCAGGAGGTCCTCGCCGTAGGCATCTTTGGACAATAAACCAAAACATTAATCACACAGACAATGCACGCGTGTACACCACTGATGTCCCTAGATCACACACACCACATCCACATCGCATTGGATTAGCCCAAGTCCAGCATGTAGGACTTGGGAGCAGCAACGCCAGCGTCAAGGCCCCAATGATGTCGCTGTCCATTCATACACCTTTCACACGTCATTCATACAGCCGTGGGGTTAACTTCACCACCACGGCCGAGGGTGACACCCCTTACTGGCAGGAGTGCCACCCCCTCACATTTACACACCATTCACACTGTCCCCTGCACTCCTGACCGTGTGCAGTTAAAAATAAAATAAATATCTCATAACCTGAGTAATCAAAAAATAAAACAAAAACTCATAACCTGAGTAATAAAAAAGAAAAATAATATAAACCAAAACAAAAATAAATCCCTCATCTGGGATGACGGGGGCTCCTCCTTGTGGGCACTCTCGGGCTCCTCAGCTGCCTGGAGGAAGTGGGTGGGGGTGGGGGGGCATCTGGAGGAGGCTGATCCCCGGGTGGGCCACTCCTGGGAGCTGTTGGAGCTGTTGGAGCCCTCCAAGGCCACGGCAATCCGGCTGAGATACAGGTTGGTCTGGGCCTGCATCCTCAGCTGGCGGGTGATATTATGCCGGTGGGCATGCTGCCGCTGCCTCCCCTCTTCACGGATGGCAGCTGTGTTGTCTTGGACGGCTGCTGTCAGGTGCCGTACATCAGCCTGCACCTCCCCCAGGCTGGTGACAACGTCCTGCACACCACTGGGCAGCTGCGACATGGAGCCCAGGCTGTCAGCGACCCGGTCCAAGTGGGCAGCAATCTCCCCCATCTGCTGTGTTTGTCTGGCGTGGTCCAACACCACCTGGTCCTCGACCATATCACACACCCCCCTGGTCTTCCGGGTCGCCTTCCTGGGGGCAGGAGAAGGTTGTCCCCGTGGGGATGGACTCGCCCTTGAGGGGCTACCAAGGATGGGGGAGGGGGTGACAGAGGGCCCTGCAGAGGAGGAGGACTCCTCCAACAATAAAATAAAGTCCTGTTCAGAAACAAGCTCCTCCACAACCATCTCTGCAGAGGTAGTGTGGGCACTCTCCTCCACCTCGGTGTCTTCAGCACCCAGGGGCTCGTCCTCAGGATCCCGTTGGGAGGTTGGGGTGGACTGGACGGCAAGAGATGATGGCCCAGCTCCGTCATCTGTGGATGACACAAAGCAGACACATGTTGGTGGTCACACACACTTGGCACATGTACCCTCCCCCCCCACATGCAGCACACCAAATAGGGTATAAAAAACACTTACCTGTCCTGGAGCCTTCCTCCACGGAGTCATATCCAGGGACCCCCTCCAACTGCTCCCTGTCCAGGCAGCGGACGACCACCTCCTCCTCCGTGGTCAGGCTGACCGGACATGGGGGTCCACCACCTGTGCCCCGCTCACGGCTCCGAATGGTGGCCACCTTGCCACGGACCTTGCGCCGCAGGTCATTGATTTTTTTTGAATATCCCCAGCAGTCCGGGTGGAATTCCCCAACACATTGACCCTGCCAGCAATGGTGTCCAGGATGTCCTGCTTCCTCTCCCGGCTGGTCTTACGACTTTTTTTCCCGTGGAGGAAATCATTAAAAGTCTCCATAGCGGAGATTATAACTGACACCTCCTGGGAGTTAAAATTGAGATTCCTCCTCTCTTTGGGGGTAGCGGGAGCAGCCATCACAGAGCAAAAGTAAATTCCCTGGGGTGGGGGGAAACGGAAATACTTTTGCGCCGGAATGGCGCTTCCGCTGGTGCTTTTATACGCGCAACGGAACACATTGCGCTGACGTTTCCCGTGAAGTGGTGCCGACGGAAGTTGTGAGCATGCGCACAAGGGGGCGAGTGGAGCCTCACTCACTGCGCATGCTCCGTGGATGATGCGCTGAACGTAAGCCTCTGCGCTGGGCTCCGCCCATCATTTACATATGATCACACCCACTTCCACTTGCGTCGGGTTACGCCAGCGCATTATCGCTACTCTGGCGCAAGTTTACGCGCAAGTGCTATGTGAATAACCGTACTTGCTCCGAAAGTGTCGGCGGAGTAACGTAAATGAGAAACGTTACTCCAGAGTAAAGATTCTCCCATATACCTGAATCTGGCCCATAATCTTTATCCTCACTCTGGAGCCGTTTTTGAGAACTATACGAGCTAATATAGACATAAGAGGGTTTTTGTCTAAAGGTGTGGAATACAAAGTTGCTGCATTTGCAGACGACCTCCTGTTCTCAATAACGGCCCCAGAGTGGTCTTTACCAGCCCTTCTGAAGGAGATAATGGACTATGGAATTGTATCTAATTTTAAAGTGAATTACAATAAATCAGAGGCGATGGGAGTAGAAGTAAATAGACAGATACAACATCAACTAGCCGCAAATTTCCCGTTCAAATGGACAGACTCCCATATAACATATTTGGGAACAAAAATACCAAGAAAATTAAACATAATCTTTGACTTAAATTTTGCCCCCCTGGTTAGGCAGTTTAAAATTGACCTCCAACGATGGGATAAGGAAACCTTTACATGGTTTGGGAGAATCAATATTATAAAAATGAATCTTATGCCAAGACTGCTTTACTTATTGCAGACCCTACCTGTAAGGATCCCTCTGGGGTTTTTGAAGGACCTAATGCCGCGTACACACGGTCGTTTTTTGCGATGAAAAAAAACGACGTTTTTTGTGAAGTAAAAAACGACGTTTTTGAAACGTCACTTTCAAAGACGATGTTGCATACACACCATCGTTTTTTTCACAAAAAGCGAGGTTACGTTCACCACTCTTTTCCATTGAAGCTCGCTTCATAACTAGCTTCTGGGCATGCGCGGGTTGAAAAACGTCGTTTTAAACGACGTTTTTGCTACACACGGTGACTTTTTGTGAAACAAAAAACGACGTTTTGAAAAATGACACAAAAAATTCAAGCATGTTGGAATTTTTTTTTGGTCGTTTTTTTTAAGACAAAAAACGACGTTTTGCCCACACACGATCAATTTAAATGACGTTTTAAAAAACGACGTTTTTTTTCATCGCAAAAAACGACCGTGTGTACGCGGCATTAGAGCTAGATTTACCAGGTTCGTGTGGGCAGGAAAACCGGCGAGAATCCGTCGTGAGATTCTGTCCCTGCCAAAGAACAAGGGTGGAGTGGGTCTTCCTGACCCATTGGGGTACTATGACGCAGTTCACCTAGCAAGAGTGGTCGATTGGTGCGAACACCAGAAGACCAAACCCTGGATTTTTATGGAACAAAATACTACGAAGATTCCGTTGGAGGGATTGGTGTGGATCCGAGAGATAGATATCCCTCAAGAGGTGAAACATCACCCCACAATAGGTGCTACATTACGAGTTACAAAAAGGAAGTTTAATAAGACGAAGCTGTCACAATATCCAAGTCCACTCATTCCAGTGCTGGGAAACCCGAGGTTTCAACTAGGTCTTACAGACGTATGTTTCAACAATTTAAGACGTGCAGGAAAGAGCAGGTTAATACATTTTGAAATCAACAACCGAAGGGCGAATAGCGGAGAATCGGAAGGTGACCCTATAAGTGGATTAGATCCACTGAGACGACTCCAGCTGAGAGCAGCAATCAGAGCATTGTCCCCACAAGGGAACTCATTTAGAGAGCTCTCAGGGTTTGAGAAAAGATGTTTGGAGGGCAACCCATTGAGACATGGCCTGTCCTTAATGTATAGTCTCTTGATAGATCTAGAAGCCCCCAAAGATTTACCATACATACAAGCATGGGAAAGAGACTTGGGGATGAAATTCTCGGAGACCCAGAAAACAAAAATCTTCACCTTTACACATAAGGCCTCGTTAGCCACCAGATATCAGGAAGGGGGCTATAAGACTCTAACCAGATGGTATAAAACTCCCTCCGTCCTAAAACGCTGCTTTCCAGATGTATCAGATCGGTGTTGGCGGTGTGGAGACGAGGAGGGCACAATACTACATATTTTTTGGCAGTGCGTAAAAATAAAAGAATTTTGGGAAATGATCACGAGCACGGTAAAAGAAATTACAGAGGTAGAATTAGGATTAAACCCCGCTACGTATCTACTATTAGATATCCCAATCTCAACGGTAAAATTCAGAAAATCCTTGCTTAGACATCTCCTAACAGCGGCAAGGTCCTGTATTCCAATCTTATGGAAAAGCTCAGAGACGCCTACTAAACAACAATGGTTAACCAGAGTTACGGACATTCAGCTGATGGAGAAGCTAACGATGGGAATAAGAGAACAGGAGGAGAAGTATAGACATATTTGGATCCCATATATAAAATATAGAGAGCAGGAGTCCTGAGGGGGGAGGGGGGGACACCTGGGGAGCAGAGGGAGAATTTCCCTTTTTTTTTTTTTTGGGGGGGGGAAGGGGTGGTAAGGATAGGGATGCTCAGGGGGGAAGAGGGGAATACATAATAATGTTATAGATGGTAAAAATGCGACCAGGAAAATGGACAGTTGGTTAAAAATAACAAGGTCGGGATTACCGTAAAAAAATGATATACTGTGTAGCTGTTTGTGTAATCCCACGGGAATGTAGATTGTCAGATTAGAGATATAAGTTTGGCTGATATTATTGTAAGGAATTGGTATGGTGTGTAATTACATGTGCAAACTCTTTTTGATTTATGAATTGGCCGAATATTGTTGGCTATCTGCCAACAAAAATAAAGAATTAAAAATAAAAAGATCTAGAATTCTAGAATCACTATTCTCTAAGGAGAAGGTGCATAATGACTTGTGTCTATAAAAAAAAGGGGAGGGGAGTGAATTCCTAGTACTTACTAGGAAACTTCTATCTAACATACATGTGTTATATATGTATTACTATACCAAGAATAATAAAAAAAAAGACCCCCACAACCACAGTCCTTCAATATGCACCTCCAATTCCTTAATTAGTTGATTTTCTAACGAAAATAAGTGCAAACTCCCAAATAATTTTTACAGGGGTGAATACAGTATAACAACCTAGAGAAGACTGGCTTAATCATTGATAGATACCCCACTGAATTTGAACTGCTTATAAGGAAATTGACTGTTAGATGGTATTCTAAATGGTATTCTGAATGCCATAGGATACCTATCCATAATTGCCAACATTTAGAGGTGTATTTATAAAAAGAATGCCTAACCATGCATTTACTGGTACATTTATTCTGTGCAAAATTAATGTTTATTATGCTATTTTCTCCTCTGAACAAAGGTTCTTTTTATTATGGGCAGTAGTTAAATACTGCATTACAGCCTCTAAATTAAACTGAGGAGCCTAGGAAATACATACGTCTTTCTAGATAACGCCAAGCTGCGGTTTCCAAAGCAAGCAAAGTCCTTTCTTGTATTAAGAGAGGTATGGACTCCAGAGATAGAGATATAATTTTGCCCCTGTACAAATCATTAGTAAGACCTCATCTGGAATATGCAGTCCAGTTTTGGGCACCAGTTCTCAAAAAGGATATCGGAGAACTGGAGAAAGTGCAGAGAAGGGCAACCAAACTGATAAGAGGCATGGAGGAGCTCAGCTATGAGGAAAGATTAGAAAAACTGAATTTATTCACTCTTGGGAAGAGGAGAATACGGGGGAATATGATCAACATGTACAAATATATAAGAGGTCCATATAGTGAACTTGGTGTTGAGTTATTCACTTTAAGCTCAACACTGAGAACAAGGGGGCACTCTTTACGTCTGGAGGAAAAGAGATTTCACCTCCAAATACGGAAAGGTTTCTTCACAGTAAGAGCTGTGAAAATGTGGAACAGACTCCCTCCAGAGGTGGTTCTGACCAGCTCAGTAGATTGCTTTAACCTCCCTGGCGGTATGATTCTTTAAGATTTTAGGTGCTAAAAGCGGTACCATTATTTGCAAGGGAATTTGGCGTTTTATACTGTAGGCTTGTAATTCTTAGGAATAACTCACTTAAATCTATTCAAACAAGAGTCTAATAGGCATCCCGGGTATGATTTTTTTTTTTTTTTAATTAAAAATTATAATATAATAAATAATTATAAAAAATGATCACAAATGATAATATAATTATAGTAAAAATTATTCAATAATGTAATCAAATCAAAATCACTGAAATTTGCTCAGTTGCAGAATTTTTGCTGTCATTTTTTTTTTTTTTTTATGACGAATTTCCCCATAAATCGCTATCGCTAAATTCTGCAAGTGATTCTGATTTATTATCGCTGTTTTTTAGCTGCTCTAAAACAATTTTTGCCATAAAGGGACACTTTTGGTTGCTATGGGCAATCTACAGTTTGCAGGGAGAAAGAACAGTTTTTATTATATAAAAGAACATGTAGTGTACAGGGCAGACCACTAGGGACATGGGGGGTGTGTATTTTTTACATACAGTACTGTAATCTATAAGATTACAGTGTACTGTATGTATAGTGTTTGTTTACATTTTTGAATTTGGCGCCGTTCCCCCCCCTACGTCGCGACGCTCGCAGGGAAGGGAATCGGCGGAACACACAGCATCAGGCGGACATCCGCCCGCCGTGTACTGCGGGGATTCATCGCTGGATCGCAGAGAAAAGGTAAGTAAACTTTTTCTGCATCCAGCGAGGTAAGCGCGTGTGTGGCACGGGGTTACCGATATTAGCTTAAAAATCTCACCCCGTGCCACACACGTGAAGACCGCCAGGGAGGTTAAGAAAGGCCTGGATTCTTTCCTAAATGCACATAATATAACTGAGTACTAAGTTTTGTAGGTAAAGTTGATCCGGGGTAAATCCGATTGCCTCTCGGGGGATCAGGAAGGAATTTTTTCCCCTTCGGTAGCAAATTGGATCATCGCTCTGCTGGAGTTTTTTGCCTTCCTCTGGATCAACTGTGGGTATAGAGTTGGGTGTATGGGATGTACTGTGTTTTATTTTGTTTGTTTATTTTTTTTATGGTTGAACTGGATGGACTTGTGTCTTTTTTTTCAACCTGACTAACTATGGAACTATGTAAGAACAATTATCAAATTAATGTAACTATTCTTAATTCCCTCTAATGTTCTCTGGAATTCTGACATTGAACCTTTTGTTAAAGTGACCTAATACTGATGCTTTACAGCTCTATTACTGCCCACAGTTAGAGCTTGTTCAGAAGAGAAAATAGATGAATTAAAATGTTTTTGCCCACTTTTGCACAGAACGATACATGCTAATTTGCTGCATGCAGATTTATTATAAATAGACCCATTACAGCAATTTGCAGGCACATTTTGATGAGGAAACAGTGCATCTTGTTGAGGACAACATTTTTGAAGGCCCACATATATACACTGTATGTTACCAAAATTATATTACCAGTGCTTTGTTCACTGTTCCAAATTATTTGGTGAAGGGGTGATTATGGTGTGGGGTTGTTTTTCAGGGGTTGGGGCTTGGCCCCTTGGTTCCCCCTTGGTTCCAGTAAAGGGAAATCTTAAAGTGTCAGCATACCAAGACAATTTGGACAATTTCATGCTTCCAATGCTTTGTGGGTACAGTTTGGGGATGGCCCCTTCCTGTTCCAACATGACTGCGCACCAGTGCACAAACAAAGTCCATAAAGATATTGATGAGTACGTTTGGAAGAACTTGACTGGTGGCCAGGGCGAGTCTTGACCTGAACCCAAAAGAACACGTTTGGGATGAATTAGAGCGGAGACTGCGAGACACACTCCTATGCCTTGTGGACGGCCTTCCCTGAAGAGTTGAAGCTGTTAAAGCTGCAAAGGGTGGGCCGACTCAATATTGAACCCTACAGACTAAGACTGGGATGTCAATAAAGTTCATGTGTGTGTAAAGGGAGACATTCCGATACTTTTGGTAATATAGTATAGGATTACGTTTATATAATAGATGCTTTTTTAATGTGGTAATCAGATTACTTAATGCAAGATAATACCAACATTTTTTTTCGAATGGTATACCATTTTTTAAGAATCACGGACATCTCCTTGGACAAATCTTCAAAGCCTGGGAATCAAGGAGAGTTAGTAGCTGTAAATATCAAATCAAGCCAAAATGTTACACAAAACTAGCATGATAAATGGCATTACTTTACCTTTAAAGACATCTCAACTTCACTTTGGGATAGCTCACAGCAGAGGTTTTTAGATACTGGAAGACTGGCCCACTAATGCATTCCATGTCCTGCTGCAACTCCTTAATTATTTTCTGTGTTGTACATATTACAAAGGATAAATCATGGGCCTATCTGGAAGTGTTTTCTCATTCCAAAGCATATCAGAATCTTGCTGACACTGATCCAGAGCTGAGACTGTCACTCCTGCATAAACATGATATCATTTCCATTCCATTCATACTCCTGCCAGACAGCTGCTGTCAGCATCAGTGAGCAAAAATGCCACCTCACTTGTGACAGCTGCCACTAGAGGTACTTTGTACATAAGCCAGGCTAGGAAAAAAAAAAAAAAACAGCCAGGCATGCAGATGCTATTTAAAGCAGAAGGCCATAATACTCACTGCAGAATACCTTATAATGCCAGTGTGCATGCCATTTAATTAAACAGATTACTTGTACATGATGTTTCTATGCTGTAAACAAAGGATCATGTGCTTGTGTTTGTATACATTTTTTTTATACAGGAAAATCCACATATATACTAATATACTAAACATGTGTATATAATAGTATAGTGTGGTGTGTGTGTATATATACTGTATATATATATATATATCTATAGTCCCTTGAAAAAGTATTCATATCCCTTACAATTTTACACATTTTGTCATGTTACAATCAAATTTGTTTATGTATTTTATGTTATAGACCAGGAGTCTCCAAACTATGGCCCTCCAGGTGCTCAGGAACTACAATTCCCATCATGCCTAGTCATGTCTATGAATGTCAGAGTTTTACAATGCCTCATGGGAAGTGTAGTTCCACAGCATCTGGAGGGCCGTAGTTTGGAGATCCCTGTTATAGACCAACACAAAGTGGCACATAATTGTGAAGTGGAAGGAAAATGATAAATGTTTTTCAGAATTTTTTACTGTGAAAAGTGTGGCATGCATTTGTATTCAACCCCCTTTACTCTGATACCCCTAACTAAAATCTAGTGTAACCAATTGCATTCAGAAGACTCATAATTAGTCAATAGAGTAGACCTGTGTGTAATTTAATCTCAGTATAACTACAGCTGTTCTATGAAACCCTCAGAGGTTTGTTAGAGAACCTTAGTGAACAAACAACATCATGAAGGTCAAGGAATACACAAAACAGGCCAGGGATACAGTTGTGGAGTAGTTTAGAGCAGGGTTAGGTTATAAAAATATATCCCAAGCTTTGAACATCTCACAGAGGACTGTTCAATCCATCATCCAAAAATGGAAAGTATGGCACTACTGCAAACCTATCAAGACATGGCTGTCCATCTAAACTGACAGGCCAGGCAAGGAGAGCAGAGATCTACAGCTCAGGTGGGAGAATCTGTCCACAGGACAACTATTAGTCGTTAATTCCACAAATCTAGCCTTTATAAAAAAAGTGGCAAGAAGAAAGCCATTGTTGAAAGAAAGCCATAAGAAGTCCCATTTGCAGTTTGTGAGAAGCCATGTGGGGGACACAGCAATCATGTGGAAGACCAGATGAAACCAAAATTGAACTTTTTGGCCTAAAAGCAAAATGCTATGTATGGTGAAAAACTAACACTGCACAGCACCCTGAGCACGCCATCCACACTGTGGGGATAAGGAAGGGAAAAGGAAGCTCATCAGAGTTGATGTGAAGATGGATGGAGCCAAATACAGGGCAATCTTAGAAGAAAACCTGTCTGAAAAAGACTTGAGGCTGGGAGGAGGTTCACTTTCCAGCAGCACAATAACCCTAAACATGCAGCCAGAGCTACAATAGAACGGTTTCACTCACTAGATGTGCAAAACTGGTAGGAACATCCCCAAAAAAGACTTGCAGCTGTAATTGCAGCGAAAGGGGTTTCTACAAAGGGGGGGCTGAATACAAATGCATGCCACATTTTTCACATATTTATTTGTAAGAAATTAATAAAACCATGTTATAATTTTCCTTCCACTTCACAGTTATGTGCTACTTTGTGTTGGTCTATCACATAAAATTCCATCCCAATAAAATACATTTACTTTTTTGGTTGTAATATCACAAAATGTGAATACTTTTTTAAGGCAATGTGTGTATATATATATATATATATATATATATATATATATATATATATATATATATACACAGTATATATAATATATGTAGCGCCTGGTTACTTCAAAGTACCGGTGCTATTAAAATTTAGAGGGAGATCAGAGTGTAGTTAAACTCTGATCTGGTTGATATGTCCAAGTTGGGTCTCTGTCTCAGGGTGCCTGTGCTGTGGGCTCATTCTGTTGTACTGGGGTGTTCTTCCCGCCCCAGGGCAGTAGGTGGCAGCAGTGGATTCAAGGTTTGGGTGCTATTACCCAGCAGCCAATCAGGAGGGTTGAGACTCGCTGTGCATGCTGGGGTAGGGTATTTATGGAACAAACTCCATTAGTTCTGGGTTCTTCTTCAAGTGCGGCATCCACCTTTAGGGTGTCTGCTCCCCGGCGGTATGGCCTACCGGCCGGGGCGTGCGTGCCACATGGAATTCCTTGTTCTGGGACCATGCTGGTCCAGATCATTTGAGCTGTGGCAGGGAGTCCAGTGGTCGACTAGGTTCTCAAATCCTGAAGATCCCAAGCGGTATAGCTGTGCGGAGGGGAGTCAATCTGAGGAGAGCCAATTAGAGGCTGGCGATCCAATAGGGTCTCGACAATCCACTAGGGATCAAGGTATCCGGACACTGGGAGCTGGTCACCTGTCAGTCAGTACCTGAAAGCAATTTGAAGGAGATCCATGCGTAATTCCACCAAAGAGGTTCATCTCCATAATCACAATCAGGAGGACCTGTGGCAGAGGTTTCTCACTGAATCCATTCCAGAATGGTCTGTGGCAGAGACTTCCCCCAAAAGGTTCCAGTTCATCCCAGGAGGGTCTGTGGCAGAGACTTATCCTCAACGGTTCGAGCTCTACTCTGGCTGCCAGATCAGTGAGAGAGGCCTGCCCAGGTACGCTATTCCCACTTAAGCAGGGGTGGCGCAAGACACACGTTACACGTGGGAGCAGGACTTTTTCCTTATTGCTACACCTGAATTTGCTAGTCTCCTTCTTCTTTCAACTCTACCTTATTCACCACAAGTTTTATTGTTTTTACCTGGCTGGGTAATAAAGAGCACAGCAAGATACGCCTGTTGCGGACATTCCTTTACTTCTGCTATATGCACCATACACCCCTAGGAATTTTAGAACAACAAGGTAAATGTGCCGCCCAAAACAAACCAGCAGCTCCTCCGGGGGTAGTGATATATATATATATATATATATATATATATATATATATATATATATATATATATATATATATATATATATATATATATATATATATATATACATACACAGAAGTATAAAAAGAAAAAAAAGTTGTGCTAAATATGCCTATTGGTACAATGCACTGAAACCAGCGCCAAGAATATGCAAAAATTTAGTGACAAATAATAAGCACACTGTGAACAACACCAAAAAAATGAAAACATTTGACATTTAGTGCACATTTATGGATGAACCATAATCCACCATAGAGTCCAAAACTGAAGAAAAGTGTTCACAATCAATATTCTCCCAGGTGTAAATGATCCCCAAAATGTCCTAAGAAAGAGTGATGATAGAGGCTCCTCCACCACGATCACACACTGCCTCTTACCAGAACTATATGATCTCTTAATTACAGGAGATCATATACAGCATATAGTGATGGTATCCTTAAGACGCATCTCCAGCACGGATCAATCACAGTGATGGATGGTCTCAAACAATGTACCGACAAGGAATATGCAGGAAGGAAGAGGGAACTCACATAGCATAAAATCTTCAGCTTTTAATGGATAATAAAAAAGATGTACACTTACATCAATTCTGAAAACAGGGAGCATCTTATAAAATTAAGCCGGCCGGCTCCCCGAACATGCAGCCCGTATCTTCCGGGTCTGATCACTTGACGCAGTGATGTCAGAACTTAGCCTCCCAACGTTTAGTCTCAATGGGGACGTGGTCACGGGATACAGGCGGCGTTCTGAATCACAGCATTTAAACACAGATGGTATGGTGCAGCCTCAATGTGAGTCAAAAAACAGCCACACCCGCGCCATCTTAACTGATGGAAAATGTGTCTAGAAATATTGAACTCTGATCATCATGACATAAACAAAGGAAGAAAGAAACTAAGCCTCCCAGCAATCTTGCACATAATCCCTTAGGCCGCGTACACCCGACTGAGAAACTCGATGGGCGAAACACATCGTTTTCTCCGTCGAGTTCCTTGTTCGGCTGTCAAAAAACTTGTCGAGCCAAATTTTCCCATTGCCGTCGAGGAAATAGAGAACATGCTCTCTTTTTGGCTCGACGAGATCCTCGACAGTTTTCTCGGCGAAAAGTGAACACACGACCGGTTTTCTCGGCAGAATACGTCTCCCATCAAGTTTCTTGCTGAATTCTGCTGAGGAAACCGGTCGTGTGTACGCGGCCTTAGCATTGTCATACACCGCCTAAACGAACATGTTAATAAGAAGAAGCCACACCAAACACTCAGTGTCCAAGCACTATTTAGTTGCACACAGTAGGGATCCAAATAATAACATTTTTTTGGGTATCGATAAGTTTAGCCCTCATTGGAGGGGGAGTAATTTGGTACAAAATATATCTAAATTAGAAATGTCATGGGTGTATAAATTAAAACATGGGTCTTCAAACTATGGCCCTCCAGTTGTTCAGGAACTACAATTCCCATCATGCTCAGTCATGTCTGTGAATGTCAGAGTTTTACAATGCCTCATGGGATGTGTAGTTCCGCAACAGCTGGAGGGCCGTAGTTTGAGGTTCCCTGAATTAAAATGTTATACACCCTTCGGCCTAAACATAGATGTCGATATCAATTGTTTCATTGATAATTCTTAAAGTGTCTTAATTGTGAAACATTGTTTTCTGATCTTTTTTAACATTGCTTGTTATATCCATTGATTCCCCCCCATTGTTTTCTGATCTTTTTTAACATTGTCTGTTATATCCATTGATTCCCCCCCATTGTTTTCTGATCTTTTTTAACATTGTCTGTTATATCCATTGATTCCCCCCATTGTTTTCTGATCTTTTTTAACATTGTCTGCAGGGCCGGACTTACCATTGGGCTTGACTGGGCTAAAGCCCATGGGCCCCGTCCAATAGGGGGCCCCTCTAAAAAATAGGGTCCGGAGGTCCCCAGGGGCCCGGAGGCCCCCAGGGCCCTGGACAGCATCCCCTACTTTTTTTATTTATTTTTTATAATTTTTTTTATATTATTATTATTATTATTATTATAATTTACATTTATATATATATATATATATATATATATATATATATATTTTTTTTTTATTAAAAGGGCTCAAAGGGCCCCAGGGCCCCATGTGGCAACCCCCCCTTTTTTTATTATTTTTTATAAATGTTCATTTTTTTATTTTTGTTTATATTTTTTTATTAAAAGGCCCAGAGGTCCCCAGGGCCCCTGGATGGCAACCTCCCTTTTTTATGTATTTTTTATAAATGTTTATTTTTTTATTATTTTTTTTAGGGGTCTGGAGGCCCCCAGGGCCCCGGACAGCAACCTCCACTTTTTTATATTATATATAATTAATTATCATTATTATTATTAAAGGGCCCAGAGGTCTCCAGGGCCCCCGGATGGCAACCCCCCTTTTTTTTATTAAAAAATGTACATTTTCTTTATATTTTTTATAAATGTTTATTTTTTTTATTAAAGGGCCCAGAGGTTTCTTTTTTCTTTTTATTAAAGGGTCCAGAGATCCCCAGGGCCCCTGATGGCTACCCCCTTTTTTATATATATATATATATATATATATATATTTCTTCTTTTCTTTGTAAAGGCCCCCCCCCTGCTTCTTAATTTGCAGCAGCCCCCCCGCTTCTCAATTTCAGACGGCAGCACCCCTCCCCCGGTTCTCTGCTCCAGGGGGCCCATGCCTTAAGCTGTGCAAGGGGCCCCAAAATTCCTGATGGCCCTGCGCATACCTCCCAACACGCACGGATTCTGCGAGACTTTCCGCTTCTTCCCGTAGTCCCGCGAAAGGGTTAATTTTCCCGCACTGCAATAGGAGGCAGCATGGAAGCAGGAGGAACCGGAGCGGTGTGTGGAGGACTGTGGCTGCTGAAGGGAAGAAAGCCGACAGCCGGGCTAATGACAGGTGAGAGGCACTCCCCCCTCCACTGAACAACTGCAAAACCTCCCCCAGGAGGAACCGGAGTGGTGTGGGGATGTCTGCTGAAGGGAAGAGAGCCGACACATTCCGTGCACAGATGAGAGTCATCCCCCCCCCCCCCGCTGAACAACTTTAATGCCCCCCGCTGAACAACTTTAATGCCCCCCCGCTCAACAACTTTAATGCCCCCCCGCTCAACAACTTTAATGCCCCCCCGCTCAACATCTTCAATTCGCCCCCCCCGCTCAACATCTTCAATTCGCCCCCCTTGCTCAACATCTTCAATTCACCCCCCCGCTCAAGAACTTCAATGCGAACCCCCCCCGCTCAATAACTTCAATGCGAACCCCCCCGCTCAAGAACTTTAATGTCCCCCCGTTCAACAACTTTAATGCTCCCCCCGCTCAACAACTTTAATGCGCACCCCCCGCTCAAGAATTTCAATTGCCCCCCCCCCCCCCGCTCAACAACTTCAATTCGCCCCCCGCTCAACAACTTTAATGCGCACCCCCTCCGCTCAACAACTATGATCCCCCCCCTCGCTCCAGGGGGCCCCTTCAACACTCAAGCCCAGGGGCCCCCACCACCCTAAGTCCTGCCCTGATTGTCTGTTATATCCATTGATTCCCCCTTATATAGTGTCCGTGAACGCTGGATGCAGAGGACCCGGCGCATCATGGACCTCGGTAAATCGCGGTAAATTGCCGCTGATATCGGCTGTTTACCACGTGATCGCTCCGTCCAATGATGGAGCGATCACATGTAAACAAACCGGTGTCATTTGATGATGCCGGTTCCTCCCTCCCATCTCTGTACTGATCGGTACAGTGTGAGAGGAAAGAACGGGTGTCAGCAGCGCTGTGGGCTGGATCTGTGACAATTGCAGACACAGATACAGCCATCCATGCTCAGCCATCCCTGCAATACCCCCTGCAATACCCTGTACAATACTCTTCCTTCCCTGCAATACTCTGCAATACCCCTGCCAGTACTCTGCAATACCCCTGCCAGTACTCTGCAATACCCCGGCCAATACTCTGAAATACCCCGGCCAATACTCTGCAATACCCAGCCAATACTCTGCAATACCCAGAAAATACTCTGTAATACCCGCAAAATACCCTGAAAAAATTGTGTTTTAACCCCTTCCCGCCCATATGACGTCCTTGACTTTATGCAGGGATATCTGAATGATGCCTGCAGCTACAGGCATCATTCAGATATCATCTTTTTCAGCCGGCGATTCTCTACACCATAAGAATGATCATGGCGGCTGTTCCACCCCTTGATCATTCTTACGGGAGGCAAAAGGGGACGTCCCCCCTCCCGTCGCCCTCCTGTGCTTTTTCCGACTCACCGGTACGATTGAAGCCAGGATCGTGTTTTATTTCAGGCTTCCCAGCCTAGAGGTGAGATGCGGGGTCTTATTGACCCCATATCTCACTGTAAAGAGGACCTGTCATGGTATATTCCTATTACAAGGGATGTTTCCATTCCTTGTAATAAGAATAAAAGTGATCAAAACATTTGTTTTTTGGGAAAAACGTGTCAAACTAAAATAAATAAAGTAAAATGAACAATAAAAAAAAACTTTTTTAAAGTGCCCCTGTTCCCGTGTGCTCTTATACAGAAGCGAATGCACACGTAAGTCCCGCCCACATATGAGAACGGTGTTCAAACCACACATGTGAGGTATCGCTGCGAATGTTAGAGCGAAAGAAATAATTTTGGTCCTAGACCTTTTCTCCAACGAAAAATATTTAAAGCGTCACATATGGGGTTTTTTAAGTAGCGAAGTTTGGCGCCATTCCACAAGCATGTGCAATTTTGAAGGGTGACATGTTGGGTATCTATTTACTCAACGTAACTTCATCTTTCATATTATGCAAAAACATTGGGCTAACGTTAATGTTTTTTTATTTATTTTTTTAAAGCACAAAACTTGCTGTGCAAATACCATGCGCGACCGCCATTGTATTCTCTAGGGTCTTTGAGAGAAATGTCAGAATTGGCCTGGGTGCTCCAGAATGCCTGATGGTGCTCCCTGCATGTTGGGCCTCTGTATGTGGCCACGCTGTGTAAAAGTCTCACACATGTGGTATTGCCATACTCGGGAGGAATAGCAGAATGTGTTTTGGGGTATAATTTGTGGTATGCATCGAAAGTTTGGCCACCCCAGGTAAAAATTTGTATTAATGTGCATAACAAAGCCAAGGAAAGATGGAAAAATCTCCAAAAGGCATCAAATTACAGATTAGACATTCTTATAATATGTGAAAAAATGTTAGATATTATTTCCATCATTTACACTTTCAAAATTACAGAAAATAAAAAAAATGGCGTCTGCAAAAGTTTGGGCACCCTGCAGAGTTAATATCTTGTACTGCCCCCTTTGGCAAGTATCACAGCTTTTAAAAAAAGCTTTTTGTAGCCAGCCAAGAGTCTTCCTATTCTTGTTTGAGGTATCTTTGCCCATTCTTCCTTACAAAAGTCTTCCAGTTCTTTGAGATTTCTGGGCTGTCTGTCACACACTGCTCTTTTAAGGTCTATCAATAGATTTTCAATAATGTTGAGGTCAGGAGATTGTGAAGGCCATGGCAAAACCTTCAGTTTACACCTCTTGAATATAATCCCCCGTGGATTTTGAGGTGTGTTTAGGATCATTATCCATTTGTAGAAGCCATCCTCTCTTTAACTTCAGCTTTTTCACAGATGGCATCAAGTTACCATCCGAAAGGTTTTCTTCTGATGACTCTTCCGTGAAGACCATATTTGTACAACTATCTCTTTATAGTGGAATAGTGTACCACAACTCCAGTGTCTGCCAGATCTTTCTGGAGGGATCATGCAGTCAATTGTGGGTTTTGAATTGCTTTTCTCACAATCCTGCGATCTGTTCTGTCTGATATTTTTCTTGGTCTTCCAAATCCTGCTTTAATTTCCACTGTTCCTGATGACTGCTATTTCCTAATTACAGAGGATATTGACATCTGAAAACGCTTTGCTATCTTCTTATAGCCTTCTCCAGCTTTGTGAGCGTCAACTATTTTCAGTTTCAGTTTTCTAGACAACTGCTTAGAAGAACCCATGGTGCTGATTGTTGGGGCAAGGTCAGATGAATCTGGGCATTTAAAACCTTTGAGAATGACATCACTTGGACTTCCCAGACGATGATTGAGTACAATCCATGACACTGGCAGGTCTCAGCTTTGCAAAGGGGGCAGTGCATGCTATAAATTCTGCAGGGTGGCCAAACTTTTGCAGAAGCCATTTTTTTGTTTTCTGTCATTTTGAAAGTGTAAATGATTGTAATAAAATCTAACTTTTTTGACATATTATAAGAATATCTAATCTGTAATTTGATGCCTTTTGGAGATTTTTCCATCTTTCCTTGGGGTGCCCAAACGTTCGATCCCCACTGTATGCTGTGTGTGAAAAATAACCTGCTAATATGAAATAAAAAATAAATAAAAAATAAAACATTAAATAAAACAATCTTGATTTTGCAAAGAATTGTGGGAAAAATTGATAACTTCAAAATCTCACCATGCCTCTTTCTAAATACCTTGGAATGTCTTATTTTCAAAAAGGGGTAATTTGGGGGGTATTTGTACTTTTCTTGCATGTTAGGGTCTCAAGAAATTAGGCCGTCAGTACTTCAGGTGTGATCAATTTTCATAGTTTGTAGACTTTATAACTTTCACAAAGACCAAATAATACACACTAATTTGTACCTATTTTTACAAAAGATATGTAGCAGTATAAATTTATGAAGAAAAATTACAAATTTGCTAATTTTTATAACAGAAACAAAGAAATTTTTTTTTTTTTACAGAATTTTCAGTCTTTTTTCTTTTATAGCGCAAAAAAATAAAAAAAAACAACGATCATTTAAATACCACCAAAAGAAAGCTCCATTTGTGGGGAAAAAAAGGACAAACATTTCATTTGGGTACAGAGTTGTATTAATGAGTAATTGTCATTCAAAATGTGAGAGCACCGAAAGCTGAAAATTGGTCTGGTTATTAACCATTTCCATACCAGGCACTTACGCACCTTCCTGCCCAAGCCAATTTTCAGCTTTCAGCCCTGTCGCATTTTGAATGACAATTGCGCGGTCATGCTACACTGTACCCATACTATTTCTTTATCATTTTGTTCCCACAAATAGAGCTTTCTTTTGGTAGTATTTGATCACCTCTGCGATTTTTTTTTTTCTTTCATCCACTACAGGATTTCACAATTTTTTTTCTTTTTTAAGAAAACAAACGGTAGACCTAGGTTTGCTTTTCTGCGATTGTGGAACACATGCTGCACTTTAGCAGAGGCAGGGGCATGCTATTCTTAATGGCACTCCCATGCATTACATCCACAGGCATTTTGTAAAATGAAAAAATAAATAAAAAAGAGTTAGGGACTACTTTCTCTAAAATTAATGTGCTGCACTATAAGCAAAATGTGCAGGTTATCGCACGCACACAAATCTGGAAGAAGCCTGATGCCGCGTACACACGGTCGTTTTTTGCGATGAAAAAAAACGACGTTTTTTGTGAAGTAAAAAACGACGTTTTTGAAACGTCACTTTCAAAGACGATGTTGCATACACACCATCGTTTTTTTCACAAAAAACGAGGTTACGTTCACCACACTTTTCCATTGAAGCTCGCTTCATAACTAGCTTCTGGGCATGCGCGGGTTGAAAAACGTCGTTTTAAACGACGTTTTTGCTACACACGGTGACTTTTTGTGAAACAAAAAACGACGTTTTGAAAAACGACACAAAAAATTCAAGCATGTTGGAATTTTTTTTTGGTCGTTTTTTTTAAGACAAAAAACGACGTTTTGCCCACACACAATCAATTTAAATGACGTTTTAAAAAACAACGTTTTTTTTCATCGCAAAAAACGACCGTGTGTACGCGGCATGAGACTCAGTTTTGATACACCTGGAATGTATTTGGCTCATTTATAAAGGAAAAGGTATAGTTGGGCTTTAAGGAAAATTGTAGTGCAGTGTACTGTGTCAGTAGAGTAGTAGATGGGGACAGTAGAGCAGTGGACAGTGGATGATGTCAGTAGGGCAGAGGTTGGTGTCAGTGGAACAGTGGATGTTGTTAGGCAGTGAATGTATCTGTAGAGCAGAGGGTGGTGTCAGTAGGACAGTGGATGGTGTCAGTAAGCAGTAGTGTTGCTCACGAATATTCGCATTGCGAATATTCGCTACGAATATTGCATATTCGAGTATTCGCGAATAACGCGAATATCGCGGCGAATATTCGCTATTTCGAATATTCGAATGTTTTAAATTTTTTTTTAGAACAGATCACATCCTAGAGATCCCCATCGACGTCTAAAAGCATTGCTGGTATGATTAGAGACCTTGGGCCGAGTAGCTGCAGCGCTCATTTTATATTGCCGAAAAATCGCAATGCGATTATTCGGTAATAGCGATATCGCGCGATTATTTTATATTGTAATATATCACGAATATTCTGAGCCAATCAGAGTGCTCCATTCCGCATTTCTCGAAATTTCGCAATTATTTTATATTGTAATATATCACGAATATTCTGAGCCAATCAGAGTGCTCCTTCCGCATTTGCCGAATATTCGCAATTTTTGTGTATTGTAATATATCACGAATATTCTGAGCCAATCAGAGTGCTCCTTCCGCATTTCTCGAATATTCGCAATTATTGTGTATTGTAATATATCACAAATATTCTGAGCCAATCAGAGTGCTCCTTCCGCATTTCTCGAATATTCGCAATTATTGTGTATTGTAATATATCACGAATATTCTGAGCCAATCACAGTGCTCCTTCCGCATTTCTCGAATATTCGCAATTATTTTGTATTGTAATATATCACGAATATTCTGAGCCAATCAGAGTGCTCCATTCCGCATTTCTCGAATATTCGCAATTATTTTATATTGTAATATATCACGAATATTCTGAGCCAATCAGAGTGCTCCATTCCGCATTTCTTGAATATTCGCAATCGCAATTCGCAAAAATTCGCGAAAATTCGCGAAAATTCGCGAAAATTCGCAATCATTTAATTTCCAAAAAATATCACGAATATTCGTATTTAGCGAATATATGTCGAATATTCGACTATATATTCGAGATATATCGCGAATTCGAATATGGCATATTCTGCTCAACACTAGTAAGCAGTGGACAGTTTCAGTAGGGTAATGGACTTTGTCAGTAAGGCAGTGGAGAGGCAGGTTTCAGCAGGTGCAGGAGGAAAGGAGATTGGTTACAGTAAATGTTGCCCCGCTGCCCCTCCTTTCCAAGTGCTGGGTGTTGGCAAGGAAGGATCGTGGTCTACCCATGACCTACCCACGGTCGACTGGAAGATCCCAATCGATGGGTTGCCAACCCCCAATTTAAAGATTCCTAGTAAGAACACATGGCCATGTTATGGACATTACATTATTTATAGATTCCTAGTAAGCAGTAAATTAGCATTAAACAAGCCATCACTGACCTCTGTAGCTGCAGGCAGTAATAAGCACTTGTTCCTAAAATTCATGAAGTCATAAGTTCATGAATTCACAACACAAGTGCATTAGTTACTGTATATAGTAATGTATGGTGTTCTGAATAACACTGCATCGCAACACATGTACATCCACACATACAGTACATTAACATGTGAAAAAATAATGGTGTCTGCGCTGCGCTAGGGGTATGTGCCTCAAAGGTGCACGAACCAGGGGGAGTGTCCTAGGAACTAGGTAAATAATGAACAAGTGTAAACAACATGTGAAAAGTGGATACTAAAACACACAAATAAGGATAACACCATAAAACGTTATGACATCCAGACATCAAATGATTTCACGGAGTGAAAAATACAAAGGTGGAATAATAAAAAGTCTGTGGTAAAAATCCAAGAAAAGTCTGTGAGTGAAATTCCCAGAGCAGAAAGAAAACTTCCAACACAGAAGTGGTGCAGATGGAGGCTTCGGTGCAGACACCCCTAGTGCTCTCTAGCCGCTCACCCTCCAGCTATGTACAGATAGCCAAGAAATACACTCCAGCAGATAAAACGGACAGCAGTAATGGATGACCTCAAAGGATCTCAATGGCAGATGGGCATGTAAAAATCAGAGACACAACATAGCATAATCCTGTGATGGCACTAGAAAAATAATAAATCACACAGACATGCACTCACTTTGTGATCATGAAAGGTGGGCCTATCTCCCACGAACTCTGAGTTCGTACAGGTCCGGTATCAATGCTCAGGGTCCCCCCGGTCCCTTCTCCAGCTCCAAGTGACCAAAGCAGATGGATGGATCTCAAACAGGTAGCAGATGGATGAGCAAGGAGAGAGAACAGAGGAAGCACATAGCAAAGTACCGCCGTGTAAAAGGTTTATTGGATCAATAGAAAAAAAATCACATTTGCAAGGTAAAAACTGAGCAAAACTCCATACGAGTGATGAGCTTGTCTTCCAGCCATCAAACGTGCACGATCTAGTGCTCCTGACGCGTATCGTCATGTGACTTCTTCCTCTGAAAGACGTGAAAATTTAGAGCATGTTCTACATTTTTAATGGCCAATTTTCACATTGCGAAAAATGCTCTGGAGCCCATACACACTTGTTTTTAATGATATTAAAAAAATAATTAATTTTTCACATCGTGAAAAACGGTCGTGTATACATGGCATTACACTTGTTCCTCCTTTTGGTGCATTTGCTGGCTGAAGCTGCTCCTTTCTCCTACCCATGCCACTACAGTCCTCCTGACTAGCTCTGCATCCATCACAGACTGCTCCATCCCAGTCCTTTCAGGCATGCTTCCCAGTCCTCCTGACTGTGTGTCACTCACCAGCCCTCTTGGCTGTTCCTTTCCTCCTGGAGACTTGCCTGGTAGTGATCTCCCGCTGTCCTCTCCATGCTCTCATGCCTTCTGATTAGGACATCTCCATGTATCTTGAAGAGGGTCCTGACCTCACCCGAGCCCAGGCCCAAGGTCACCCCTCCCCCCCCCCAGACTGGGTAGCTCCCTCCTAGGCCATGACAGTCTAACATTCCATCTCCATCTTCCACCCAAACTCTCTCTCCCCCCCCAGCCTTGCTGACCCTGAGTGTTTGAGGGGACTTGCCCACTGCCAACCTTCTGTTGGTGATTAGTCATGGCCCTCAGAACACCCCAGCTAGCTCCTCCTAGACCCCTCCCAATTGCTTCTGGAACCTTCTCCCAGTTTCCAAATAGCATGGGGAGTCACCAGAGAAGTTGTTGAGGAGTCATCCAGACTACCTGAGTCAATCACCTTCAGCCAAGCCTGAATATTTACCTACACTATACATCACAAAAATGTGATTACACTAGGGGGTGCTACACATAGTTTCTTGTTTGTTTAACTACCAGGGACTGAAAAAATTCTGACAACAGCAAATCACTAAGGATGGGCCAATCGACCCCCCTGTTTGGTTCGCACCAGAACTTTCAAACATCATAAAGTTTGGAATTGAAATATGAACCCCATTGAAGTCTATGGGACCCGAACGTGAAAAAAAAGGTACAATTTTGAAGGCTTATATGCAAGTAATTGGGCATACAATGGTTATGGGGGTCCGAGTACTGCCCTGGGGCAAAAACCCATTGTCCTGAGTTACCCAGAGTTTGTGGTTTCATTTAAAAGGGTATTTGATGTTACTGCACGCTCCACTTCTGCTGCCAAGAGTCTCATGTCCATCAAACAAAGTACGAGAACTGTTGCCGATTATGCCATTGAATTCCATACTCTGGCAGTAGAGGTCGCTTGGAAGAATGAGGCTCTCGTAGCTGCTTTTTCTCTTGGTCTCTCAGGTAACCTCAAAGATGAGATAGCAGCCCGAGACATACAGTACCTACAGATCTGGAGAAGTTGATCACGTTTTGCATTCTCATTGACTCCAGACTCAAAGAGAAACCTTCCTTTAAGGAACACTTGCAGAAGCCTCCTGTACTTTTGGCTCCAAACTTTGCAGTCCCACCCTTGCCTCCCTCACCTCCCATGCCTCCTCGTACCAATTCTGACAGTGAAGTAGAACACATGTATTTGGGCTTCATGCATATTTCTGTGGATGAGAGGGCATGTAGGAGGAGGGAGAGATTGTGCCTTTATTGTGGACAGGCAGGTCACTTTTTGAGGTCTTGTCCTACCGTTCCGGGAAAATCCTGCACCTTGAGGTCCCGTAGGTAGGGGACAGACCTTAGCTGGTGTTGTTATGTCCTCAGTTTTTCAGAAGGATAAGGCCCTGGTTCTGGTTACCCAGGCTCTAATCGACTCTGGTAGCTCTAAGGAAACTAGCGTTGATTGTCTAGTGAAACATGTCAACGTGACATCAGCATGTCGACTGGGGCAGGGGTGGACTGACAACTCATTGGGCCCCCGGGCAATAGAAGATTATGGGTCCCCCAGGATTACAGATGGCCACCAAGCCAGGTGGCAGTACAGAGGCGGGGCAGCTAAAATCTCTGGATTTTCACATCAAAAGCATGTAGGTTTTGGACATATCAGGGACAGATGTAAAAAAAAACACAGATTTTTACATACTGTCCCTGGTTTTAATGAGCCTGGCAACCCTGAAGGGGCCCCCTAGTGGCATGGGACCATTGGGCAGTGCCCGGGTTCCTCAATGGTCAGTCCGCCCCTGGGCTGGGGGATTGCCTCTTTGCTGCACATGTGAAGCAGGAAGATGGAAAAGGAACAACAGCAGTGATTGGAACCGAAAAACCGGCATTAACGGCACATTATACATAGTGGAAAACCTCAAGGCCTCAGGATATCGGCTCACCCTGAGCATCTGTTGATTCCGGACTGATGGGTAGAGGTACAGTGAAACGACAGCCTGCCCATGTGACTCATGAGACTTTTCTGTTGACCATGGTCGTAAGGGCTCTTCACCATGAGATAATCCAATTCCAAGTCATTTCCTCTCCTCATTTTTTGGTGGTTATTGGCTATCCTTAGTTACAGAGGCACAACCCTTCTTTTGATTGGTGAGGTTTTTTCCTGGTCACCACAATGCAGTAAGACATGTTTTTGTAAAGGGGCTAAGGTTTTGTGCACCTCTTCCCTCTCCTGCTGGGGCAGGCTGAGATGAGCAAGGAAATGGAACAGATTTGCGGTCCTTTTGTGTGGCTTTCAGGTGCTCTTGTCAATGGGCCGAGTGGCAGGGCCGGTGTTACCACTAGGCAAACTAGGCAGCTGCCTAGGGTGCACTGCCGCCTAGGGTGCCCGGCCGCTGGTGATTCTACTCCCTCTCTCCCTCAGCAACTAACTTAACAAGCAGTAGCTCCACTCCCAAGTCCCTGCATACAGTGTCAGAGGCGCTGGCGCAGCAGCGGCGGAGGACTGTATGCATTATGAAGAAAGGAAAGGAAACATCCCCTGTGCCACTTCGTGCCCCTGATCATCACAGTGCCACTGCCAGTGAGTGTGACCCGTCTCTGTACCACAACGCGCGGTCACGTCCTCACTGTCACTGATGCTCCCAGACTGCAATGCCCCCCTAGCTGCGGTAGTAAGAAGAGGAGGGGAGAGAACCCAGACAAAGAGCAGCACCGGCCAGCCTTGAAGTGCCTGCCTGCAGGATACATGGAACTGGCCAGGGGTGGGTGGGATGGAAGCCCGGCTGCATGTAAATTCGGGCTTGACACGATTTCCCCGCCCTTCTCCTGCTGGACCAACAAGATCTTTTGTAAAGACAGGCAGCAGCGCTTCTCTGCTCGGAGTGAGGTCACCACGGCGTTTGCACAGTTAGTGGAAAAACAGGCAGCACCATCAAGACTGCACCCAGTAACCTGAATTAAAAGAAAAACTTTTTCTGCTGTTTATATTGTATTATGTACAGAGGGGAACAAAGGTGTGGGGGTTGGGTGCAGAGAGAAACTGATGTGAGTGGGGGGTACAGCGGAGAACAGATATTTGGGGGAGGTGGTTACAGAGGTGGGGGTACAGTTGTGTGTGGGGAGGGGGTTACAGAGGGGGACAGAGGTGGGGGGTACAGAGGGCAACGGATGTGTGGGGAACAGAGGTGCGGGTGGTACAAAGTTAAACAGAGGTGTGGGGAGGGTATAGAGGTGTGGGGGGGGGTACAGAGATAAACAGAGGTGTGGGAAGGGTACAGAGGTGCAGGGGGGTACAGAGATAAACAGAGGTGCGGGAAGGGTACAGAGGTAAACAAATGTGCAGGAAGGGTACATAGGTAATCAGAGGTGCAGGGGAGTACAGAGATAAACAGGTGCGGGGGGTGCAGCAGGGACCAAGCATTCAGGGGAGTGATGAAGAAATTGTGGTGATCTGAGGTGTAAAGGTAGGCGAATTGTGGTGATCTGAGGCCTGCATTGGGGTGATTTGAGGTGTGGAGGTTCAAGTTCACCTTTGGTAATAAAATAATAAATGCAGATCTTTCTGCAGGTAAAAAAAATTGCATTTATTATTATTTTAGGCATTGTCAGTGTATCTGTCTGCTCGTACGGACAGGCAGTTACAGTTATCCTGTCCTTATGCTACCCTAGGCTGTCTGTATACTACCCTAGCCTGTTTGTATACTAAAATAGGCTGTACATATACCTGCGAACCACGGCTGGCACAAGGAAGCGAGACAATGCCGCCACTATTTGTCTTCAGGCCAGGTGCAGAGGCGCAGGTGCAGGCCTGTGGTGCACGGCTGAAAAAAAGGTTTCACCTAGGGTGTCAAAAATCCTTGCACCAGCCCTGCTGAGTGGTGGGAGGTTAAATGCCTTGTCAACCATGTGGTAATCCAAATGACTGGCGTTTTTGCCACCCTTGATGTGCTTGAGACAAAGTTTGCAAATTGCAACAGTGAGATAACAGCTGCACAATGTGATGGAATAGGATGGTTGCTCTCTATTGTTCCATGATGGGTGCCTCAATGGGGTTGTGCCTCAGCCTCACTTTCCTCCTCTGCTCTATCTGGCACCCAAGTCACGTTAGTGACCTCATTATCATCATCTCCTCCATCCTCATTACCACTGGAGACAACTTGCCAATATGCTGCACCTGGAGGAACGTGACTGCCAATTTGTGTACCAGTGTTCTCTCCACTCTGTAGGCTCATGTTCCTGCCTTCCTCAACCTCAGAACCAACATCTGAATCAAGTAATGGCTGTGCATCATCAAGGAGTAAGTGGCTGACACTGAGTTCAAATAACTCAGCGGACTCCTCCATGCTTGATGCTGGGGCCATGGCAGGAATAGCTGTGGACAATGAGGCAGTTTTAACCACTCTGACAGCTGAGGTGGACTGTGCACCAGTGTCTGCAGAGGAAATGATGCCCTGCCTGAGGACTGACCACGTCCACCTTTGCCTGTGGACATATACAGTGCCTTACAAAAGTGTGCACTATTCCCCCCCCCCCCTAAAGTCAATACTTTGTAGGGCTACCTTTTGCAGCTATCACAGATCCAAGTCGCTTTGGATAAGTCTCTATGAGCTTGCCACATTTTACCACTGGAATTTTTGCCCATTCCTCCTTGTAAAACTGCTCCAGCTCCTTCAAGTTGGATAGTTTGTGCTTGTGAACAGCAAGTCTGACCACAAATGTTCTATTGGATTGAGGTTTGGGCTTTGACTAGGCCATAACAACACATTTACATGTTTCCCCTTAAACCACTCAAATGTTGCTTTAGCAGTGTGTTTGGGGTCATTGACCTGCTGGAAGGTGAACCTGACATTTCTGGGTTCTGAGTCATGGTGAAAGCAAAATAATTGTCAAATATTCTGTGGGAATGGGTAGTTAAATTGTATAAAACAGGAAATGGATATACAAATATATTCAAGGAATTGAGAATGCCAATCAGCAGTGTTCAAACGCTAATCAAGAAGTGAAAAATTAAGGTTTCTGTTGAAACCAAACCACGGTCAGGTAGATCAACTACAATTTCAGCCACAACTTCCAGGAAAATTGTTCGGGATGCAAAGAAAACCCCACAAATAACTTCAGGTGAAATACAGGACTCGCTGAAAACATGTGGTGTGGCTGTTTCAAGATGCACAATAATGAGGCACTTGAAGAAAGATGGACTGCATGGTCAAGTGGCCAGAAGAAAGCCATTACTATGCAAATGCCACAAAGAATCCCACTTACAATATGCCAAACTGCACAAAGACAAGCCTTAAACCTTCTGGCACTCTTCCCTTTTTGAGCTCTACCCATAAGGATTCCACCTCCTCCCTAGTTCTCTTAGTGACGTCATCTCTTACATTCACTTGTATGTTATTAATGATATTATTGATGCAAACATGCAACCCAGATTTACCACTTGGAAGGCATATACCCCCAAAGTAAGGGGGATTGGAATAAGATACTTTTACAAACAGAACAGACATGGATAAACAAATTATGGGCCACTTCCCCTCTGGGGTTAATTGATGCTTTCACCTTTAAGCCCTTTTTGAAGGGTTTTGCATCAGGTAAAACCTGATGGGGTTTTTTTTTTTTTTTTTTTTTATTGCCTTTATTCTTAAACAAGTTTTGTCACAGTTTTAAGATTTTCTAATTGTGAATCTTTTTAATAATAGCTAATAAATCTTGTAAGATTTGATATTGTTAGTATCTATGTGATCTCAGATTCATGGCTCATTTGGTGCAGCTGCTTGATGGTGGTTCATTTGGGCTCCTGGGTTCCCTGGCGCGGACATGGGGGGGTTTGTGTCTGTCTAATGGACGAGCTCTCCCTTTTCTTGGGCACACGTATGCGCTGTTGGTGTACCCATTCTGTCGACCCGCCAAGTTTCGCGTGCATGGATTATATCTAATTTGGCTGCGCTGCTTGGAGTACATGATTTCAGCAGCAGCAGCTATCCATGATTCCCGAGGGCAGCGTGGAGGTGATTGGGCACCAGCAGTGATCAATGCTAATGGCTTTAGCTTAGGGCAATCAAGCAAACTTGCATCACCATATATATATAGAGCTCCCTTCCCACATTCAGCCATTGAAGACTTTATATAAGTTCAAAGGCATTGGGTTGCCTTGGTGGATATGCAATTTATTTTATGTATATGCAGTATATGTATATTGTAGGAATGGTATAAGATCAGGATGTGAAGTGTCTAGACCAGCCAATTTTAAACCTGGTGTTCAATAAAAGTTTTTTTACATTTTATACACCAATTTGTAATTGTGTGATTTTTATTGCTGCAACAGTCCAATGGGAGATATCTTTTGCAAAGTTTATTCTACTTCATTTCTTCAGGGACAATAACCCAAATCAGTGTATATTATTTAGTCAGTAAGAAAGGTATAGAGTCCACAAACTATGGAATACAGGTACTCTTCACTTCCAATGACCAGGTCATTAAACACATTGGTTGTTAAACGAGGAGCCACAAGTAATCAATATTTTAGGCATTTTTAACTACTGTACTGTACTGTACTGTATTGTGAAAAAAAGGTCTAAACACAAAACTCCAAGCTCAAAAATTTGCATAAGTACAGTACAGAACACAAACGAAAATTCTGTACTGTACAATACAATGATGTATAGCACATCGTTTGGGTGGAGAGAGCTGGTCGTAAGTCTGAGTGGTCGTTAAACATACAAGTCATTAAACGAGCAGTATCTGTATACCGTGTATCTGAAAATCAATCCTGATGTGCCAACAGCTGATTCAATTTTGTGAGGCTCAAAAATGCCAGGACGAATCAACCAATGACCCCTCTTTGGAAAGTAGACAGTTTAAGGTATTTAGTAAGAGGCATGGCAAGTTTTTTGAAATTGTAATTTTTTTGTCCAATTTTTTTGGAAAATGTTGAAATTTAAAAACAAAATGTCTTTTAACATTCTTTTCAATATTTTTACATACTGTCACCAAACTGGTAAGAAAATAAAATAATATTTTTTCAATTTTGTTAATATTTTTTCTTTTTTATTACTATTTTTTCTTTTTTTTAACCACTTCCCATCCTACGTGTAGTCAAAGGACAGCCACAAGGTGGGTCTGCCATCCTGGGCGGCAGTCATATGACGTCCTCGGCTTCCAGGCCGCTAGGGGGCGCACTGCGTCAGTCGGGAGCTGATGCGTAAACACACAGATCCACATCCTATCAGAGGAAAAGAGACTAATGGTGTCTTTCTTGTACCTAGGGACGCTGAAAGGTCACCTCCCCCAGTCAGTCCCCTGACTCCACAGTTAGAATCACTCCCTAGTTAACACATTTATCCCCTTGATTGCCCCTTAGTGTTAACCCCTTCCCTGCCAATGACAGCACTGTTCACTGTATAAATATCAATGGTCCCAAAATCATGTCAAAACTGTCCAATCTGTCCGCCGCAATATAGCGGTCCTGATAAAAAGCGGCATTACATAAATCTTTCCCCTATTTTGCAGGTGCTACAACTTTTGTGCAAACCAATGAATATACACTTACTGTGATTTTTTTTTTACCAAAAATATGTAGAAGAATACATATCTGCCTAAACTGAGGAAAGAATTTGTTTTTTGTTTTTTTAATTGGGTTATTTTTTATAGCAAAAAGTTAAAAACATTGGGCCAGATTCAGGTAGAGTTACTCTGGAGTATCAGTGATACTCCAGCCTAACTCTCACTTTGAGCCGGCGTTTCTGTTTTCAGTAAGCAGAAAACAAGAAACGCCGGGTTGGAGTTCCTATACGAGCGGCATAATTGTATTTCGCTGTCGTATCGGAACTGCAATTTTAAAAATGGCGCTGGGGGCGTTCCCGCTGATTAACGCCGAGAATATGTTAATCAGCGAGAATCGGCAATTCACGATCGTATTCGGGCCCGACGCAGTGACTTTCCGACGTTTCCGTAAAAGATACGTGGCGTAAAGATAAACCAGCCCCCTAGTGGGAGTATCCTATGTTAAGTATGGGCGTCGTCATCGCGTCGAGAAAAAAAATTTGAGTCGTTTGCGTAAAACGTCCGTGAATGGGGATTGACGTCATTGAAGTTCACTGACAAAATTTGGAGCATGCGCACTGACAGTCGACGCATGCGCAGTACGTTCGCCGCGGGATCGCACCTAGTTATTATAATACACGCCCCCTACCCCCCCAATTTGAATTCCGCCGGCTCATTTTCGCTACGCCGCCGCAACTTTAAGAGCAAGTGCTGTGTGAATACAGTACTTTCTCCTAAAGTTTCGGCGGAGTAACGTAAATGAGAAAAGTTACTCCAAAAATAAAGATTCGCCCATCTACCTGAATCTGGCCCATTGTGTTTTTTTCAACATTTTCTTTTTTTGTTTATAGCGCAAAAAAGAGGTGATAAATACCACCAAAAGAAAGCTCTATTTGTGGGAAAAAAATTATCAACATTTTATTGGGGTACAGTGCTGTATGACCGTGCAATTGTCATTCAAAGCATGACAGCGCTGAAAGCTGAAAATTGGCCTGGGCAGGAAGGGGGTGAAGTGGTTAAATACAGTGACCAGAGCAATACAGTGTTACCATAGTAAGAGAGGGATATGATTAGGATTTTTATTTTATTTACACACTATGATTGTTTATAACTGTAAATTTTACAATTATAAGCAACCATTTTTTCTGAATAAAAACTATTCATTCAGTGTTTATTATTGTGATTAGCTGTGACTGGCCACAGCTAATCATATGGTACAGATGGGTTGTGATTATCCCTGTCTGTACCATGTGATCACTGTGACCAATCACAGAGCTAATCACAATAATACACAATGAAAGGCATGAATCAAAACCTCTTGTTGTGTATAATTGCCATGTGTATTTCTGTGATTGGCCACAGCGATCACATGGTATTGGCAGCAAGCCGGTACAGTGTTCTGTCATGGACAGAGCAGGTGACAGATTGCACTGGATCACATCCTGTGGAGGGCGCCATATGATGTCCTCCCAGGATAACTGGGCTCCCAATCGGTCATCATATTACAATAGACAGGAGGGGGTTAAAGGTACTCAAGTGGTTAACATTTAACACTTAATGAAGGCCCAATTTGTCTGTCACGGAAAAAAGTTTTAATTCACCCAGATGCACTAAGAAGTTGCAAAGATATGTACATACACCTATATCAGCACATGCCAAAGTTGAAAACTTGGTTCAGACATTAAGATCTGTTATCTTCAACATGAAGGTGTTAAGAGAAAAACAGTGGTGATTAAAGAAAGTTCTATTAGTGTGAAAAACATAATAAAAAATGTCATATGGGTACAGTGTTGCATGACTGCACAATTGTCATTCAAAGTGCGACAGCGCTGAACTTTGGCCATGGCAGAAGGGGGTAGAAATGTCCGGTATTTAAGTGGCTAAGCTATGTAGTTACCTTTGAGCAGGCCCGGAGTGGCCAATCGGGAGAACCGGGAAAAATCCCGGTGGGCTGGTCGGGTTGCGGGCCGGTAGTGTGTGTCAGACAGGCAGCGCAGTCACTTTAGAAACTGCATGCGGCTGCCGCCCGCCCCGCCGGAGCCGACTCACTGCGCTCACTCACTCACACCGAGTGCGCTCCTGGCTCCCTTTTCTCAGTCTGTCCTGTCACTGACTCCACGGCCAGGCTGTGTGTTTCCTCGGCCCCCCCATGGAGGAGAGTAGGAGAGTTGGTTCATTCCCGGCGTGCGCCGCGTGACGTCACGCCAGAGACGAGAGCGAGGTGAGAGAAGGAGGAGGACTCGTGCAGGGAGCTGTGTCGGCGGCAAGAAAAGAAGCCCAAGCCACGAGGAGCCTCAGCTCAGCCTGCGCCTACAGTTGAAGTGTATAAAAAGTAAGAAAACAATTAATTTACTGTATTGGATGGGGGGTGGGGTTGGAGAAGGCAAGCTCAAAATAACAACAAAACATTTTTTCTGCCATTTTTTTATTAAAAAACTGATGGTCACCTCAGTTCAGTTGGACTGAGGTGACCATCAGTTTTTTAATTAAAAAATGGCAGCAAAAATGTTTTGTTGTTATTTTGAGCTTGCCTTCTCTAACTAAAAAAAAACCCCATTAATTGCAGCCTCGCCATGCCATCAAACGCAGCCACTGTGCCATCACTCGCAGCCACTGTGCCACCAAACGCAGCCACTGTGCCATCACATGCAGCCACTGTGCCAACACACGCAGCCACTGTGCCATCAATTGTCGCCACTGTGCCCATCACACACAGCCACTGTGCCACCAAACGCAGCCACTGTGCTCATCAATTGTCGCCACTGTGCCCATCACTCGCAGCCACTGTGCCATCACATGCAGCCACTGTGCCAACACACGCAGCCACTGTGCCATCAATTGTCGCCACTGTGCCCATCAAACGCAGCCACTGTGCCCATCAAACGCAGCCACTGTGCCCATCAAACGCAGCCACTGTGCCCATCAAACTCAGCCACTGTGCCCACCAAACGCAGCCACTGTGCCATCACATGCAGCCACTGTGCCAACACAAGCTGCCACTGTGCCATCAATTGTCGCCACTGTGCCCATCACACTCAGCCACTGTGCCCATCAATTGTCGCCACTGTGCCCATCACTCGCAGCCACTGTGCCATCACATGCAGCCACTGTGCCATCAATTGTCGCCACTGTGCCCATCACACGCAGCCACTGTGCCACCAAACGCAGCCACTGTGCCATCACATGCAGCCACTGTGCCAACACACGCAGCCACTGTGCCATCAATTGTCGCCACTGTACCCATCACACACAGCCACTGTGCCAGCAAATGCAGCCACTGTGCTATCACATGCGGCCACTGTGCCCATCAAACGCAGCCACTGTGCCCATCACAGACAGCCACTGTGCCCATCAATTGTCGCCACTGTGCCCATCACACGCAGCCACTGTGCCCATCACACGCAACCACTGTGCCCATTACATGCAGCCACTGTGCCCATCACACGCAGCCACTGTGCCACCATCAATTGTCGCCACTGTACCCATCACACACAGCCACTGTGCCAGCAAACGCAGCCACTGTGCTATCACATGCAGCCACTGTGCTATCACGTGCGGCCACTGTGCCCATCAAACGCAGCCACTGTGCCGATCAAACGCAGCCACTGTGCCGATCAAACGCAGCCACTGTGCCCATCACACGCAGCCACTGTGCCCATCACACGCAGCCACTGTGCCCATCACACACAGCCACTGTGCCCATCAATTGTCGCCACTGTGCCCATCACACGCAGCCACTGTGCCTATCACACGCAGCCACTGTGCCCATCACACGCAGCCACTGTGCCACCATCAATTGTCGCCACTGTGCCCATCACACGCAGCCACTTTGCCAGCAAACGCAGCCACTGTGCTATCACATGCAGCCACTGTGCCCATCAAACGCAGCCACTGTGCCCATCAAATGCAGCCACTGTGCCGATCAAACGCAGCCACTGTGCCGATCAAATGCAGCCACTGTGCCCATCACAGACAGCCACTGTGCCCATCAATTGTCGCCACTGTGCCCATCACACGCAGCCACTGTGCCCATCACACGCAGCCACTGTGCCCATCACACGCAGCCACTGTGCCACCATCAATTGTCGCCACTGTGCCCATCACACGCAGCCACTTTGCCCATCACACGCAGCCACTGTGCCGATCAAACGCAGCCACTGTGCCCATCACAGACAGCCACTGTGCCCATCAATTGTCGCCACTGTGCCCATCACACGCAGCCACTGTGCCCATCACACGCAGCCACTGTGCCCATCACACGCAGCCACTGTGCCACCATCAATTGTCGCCACTGTGCCCATCACACGCAGCCACTTTGCCCATCACACGCAGCCACTGTGCCCATCAATTGCAGCCACTGTGCCCATCACACACAGCCACTGTGCCCATCACACGCAGCCACTGTGCCACCATCAATTGTCGCCACTGTGCCCATCACACGCAGCCACTTTGCCCATCACACGCAGCCACTGTGCCGATCAAACGCAGCCACTGTGCCCATCACAGACAGCCACTGTGCCCATCAATTGTCGCCACTGTGCCCATCACACGCAGCCACTGTGCCCATCACACGCAGCCACTGTGCCCATCACACGCAGCCACTGTGCCACCATCAATTGTCGCCACTGTGCCCATCACACGCAGCCACTTTGCCCATCACACGCAGCCACTGTGCCCATCAATTGTCGCCACTGTGCCCATCACAGGCAGCCACTGTGCCCATCACACACAGCCACTGTGCCCATCACACGCAGCCACTGTGCCACCATCAATTGTCGCCACTGTGCCCATCACACGCAGCCACTTTGCCCATCACACGCAGCCACTGTGCCCATCACACGCAGCCACTGTGCCCATCAAACACAGCCACTGTGCCATCACATGCAGCCACTGTGCCAACACACACAGCCACTGTGCCATCAATTGTCGCCACTGTGCCCATCACACGCAGCCACTGTGCCACCAAACGCAGCCACTGTGCCATCACATGCAGCCACTGTGCCAACATACGCAGCCACTGTGCCATCAATTGTCGCCACTGTACCCATCACACACAGCCACTGTGCCAGCAAACGCAGCCACTGTGCTATCACATGCAGCCACTGTGCTATCACATGCGGCCACTGTGCCCATCAAACGCAGCCACTGTGCCCATCAAACGCAGCCACTGTGCCCATCAAACGCAGCCACTGTGCCGATAAAACGCAGCCACTGTGCCCATCACACGCAGCCACTGTGCCCATCACACACAGCCACTGTGCCCATCACACACAGCCACTGTGCCCATCAATTGTCGCCACTGTGCCCATCACACACAGCCACTTTGCCCATCACATGCAGCCACTGTGCCCATCAAACACAGCCACTGTGCCATCACATGCAGCCACTGTGCCAACACACACAGCCACTGTGCCATCAATTGTTGCTACTGTGCCCATCAAACGGGGGGGGCTCAGTTTGCCATCTTCGCCCTGGGCACCAAATGGCCTTGTCCCAGCACTGGCACTTACGCTACATACATGGGGTGTACACATACTTGGCCAGGGGGAGGGAGTGACTGATGCCCGCATTAAATGGCCGGTGATTGGCCAGACCGGGTGCATGTCATACCAGAGGCGGAGGCTCCACCTTTGGTATGACATGCACCCGGTCTGGCCAATCACCGGCCGTTTAATGCGGGTGTCAGAGAAGGAGGGGTGGGGTATGCACACTCCAGCCTCGCACCTGCAGCATCTCCCAAAGCCCGCGCCGGCAGCCTGACATGGGGTAAGGTAAGGTACAGTACTTCTGCTGTGCACTAGACAGGGAGGAAAAGAAAGGTCGGGAAAAAAGAGAGAGAGGGGCGCTCTGCACTATGGGGGGCAGAAATTTGGGGACAGAGCTTGGTACAGGGAAATTATAAACTGGCCTGTGATTTATGCACACCTCCACGCTGTACATAAGCAAACCTGAACCTTTCACTCTGCAAGTAAGGCAATCCTGAACTACGCACTCTGTACATAACGCACTCCTGAACCACGCACTCTGTACATCACGCACTCCTGAACCAAGCACTCTTTACGTAACACACTCTAGAACCATGCGCTCTGTACGTAACGCACTCCTGAACCACGCACTCTGTACAAAACGCACTCCTAAATGTAATGTCGTGAACTAAAGTGGGCTGGTCTAAGGCATGAAACTCCAGGGCTGAAAATGAGTCCCACTCCGGCCCTGCCTTTGAGTCCCAGGGAATTCATCAGGTTGTGAACATGTGAGAAATTGTCTTACAATTGCTGATTAGTTTTGCAGGAAACCTAGCCAATCTTGATATTTTTTACGGGGGGTATTGTACTTTTACGTTATATTTTTAGAAAGTTGAGAATTTTTATTTTTTTTAAAAAAGGTCTTCTGTTGATTTTGACCACATAAAAACCAAGGCACTGTGTATTTTTCTGAAATATATTTCTGACAGTTCTTTCCAAGTTAGAAAATATATGGTGTAGAACAGCCCTCAAAATTTCCACTCGCCTACTAGCATTTGGCGAGGGGATTTAAGCTGGGGGCGAGTGATGACAGGGCTGCATTACCAATCTCCCTCCAATCTGTACCTACACTTAGAGTCCTGATGCGATTGGCGGCTGAAGAGGAAAGGTGCATGCTCGGGAAAAGTAGTCTGGTGAGCCGCGCACAGGCAGAGCAGTACACAGGTGCTCTCCTTACAATTCTCATTAAGCCATGGGACCTAACAGTATGACCTCTCTGAGCCTGCCCCCCCCCCCCCTGATCAATGTAGCTGGAGAGCAGAGAGCAGGAAGTAATAAGTGAGGTGGAGGATTGCGAAAATTACCACTCTGGTGCAGAGCTCACTGAAAGTTGCCCTGACATGAGAGCGGCAGCCTTCCAGTTTGTGCAGTTTTCTTCTCCTTGTGCTCTATGTAAGTGTCCAACAGTTCAGCCTGAGCACTGTGAACAGACTGGTCTCAATGTGTGCTGTGCGGTGTCAGTGTGCGCTGTGCTATGGTGTCAATGGCTGTGCAGTTGTGTGGATCTCAGCGCTGGATTGTACTCCCTCCTGCTTTGCTGCAGCTCCTCTCCTCACTGCCAGCCTGAATAAAAGGGGGAAGTGGGGACATGCAAGTGTGGAGCCGCACACACAGGCTCAGGGAGAGAGAGAGAGAGAGAGAGGATGGATGGGAGTTGCAGAGGAGACAGCAAGAGAATGGGGAAGAGACCCAGTTATAGTGCCCTGTCCCTCTGGTCTGCCCCCAGTGCCCTGTCCCATTTTGTTAAAGTTGTTGTTGGTAATATTTAATTGTGTAACTTGATTCTGCATAAAACATTTAACAGTGTCATTCCATAAGCTAATCTACGAGGGCGTGTTTACAGACGCAATTAGGCGCAGGGCAGTGTATGAATTAGGTGGGGCAACTGGTGGCGAGTAACTCTTGAGGCCTGGCTAGTAGCTCAGGGCTTGAAATTTTGAGCCCTGGTGTAGAAACAATAGTGTAAATATTAGAATTTATTTGCAAAACTTTTTTCTCATTACTGACTTATCATGCTATGTTCTATGTGCTAAGGCAGCCAACTTGGTAGAGTAGATGGACCATGCCTACTCATGTCAGAGCTGCCCCCAATGACTGGTGGTCTAAGGATTGGTGGATCAAGCATCAAAGGGAGAGGTGGAGAAAGCACAGATCCACAGAACAAATGATGCAGAAACAGAGAGATTCTTTCACTGTAGTTCCTTAGGTACAGCTTATTTTCCAGCAAGGAGAACAGTGAGAACAGTAATGACATCAACCAATCTAATTCTAGAGACTTATGAGACTAGCAGTTACAGGCAGATGATCTTGTATTTCAGGAAGTGCACCCTAGACGTGCCCTGCTATAGGAAGAGTACTGCTATTTTTCAGGAGAGGTTAATGTCAAAGCTGATCAGTGGCGGCTGGTGCTCAAAATTTTTAGGTGGGCGCAAACGGAAAAAAAAAATTGCAGCCTCACTTTGCCCATCAAATGCAGCCACTGTGCCATGCCATCAAATGCAGCCACTGTGCTATCAATTTGCACCACTGTGCCATGCCATCAAATGCAGCCACTGTGCCATGCCATCAAACGCAGCCACTATGCCATCAATTCGCACCACTGTACTATGCCATTAAGCGCAGTCACTGTGCCATGCCATCAAATGCAGCCACTGTGCCATCAATTGTCACCACTGTGCCATGCCATCAAATGCAGCCATTGTGCCATGCCATCAAACGCAGCCACTATGCCATCAATTCGCACCACTGTACTATGCCATTAAGCGCAGTCACTGTGCCATGCCATCAAATGCAGCCACTGTGCCATCAATTGTCACCACTGTGCCATGCCATCAAACGCAGCCACTGTGCCATGCCATCAAATTCAGTCACTGTGTCATGCCATCAAACGCAGCCACTGTGCCATCAATTCGCACCACTGGGCCATGTCATTAAACACAGCCACTGTGCCATGCCATTAAACACCGCCACTGTGTCAACAATTGTCACCACTGTGCCATGCCATCAAACGCAGCCACTGTGCCATGCCATCAAACACAGCCACTGTGCAATCAATTGTCACCACTGTGCCCTTTAATGGTCGCCGCTGTGCCAATAGTCCCCACTGTGCCAATTGTCCCCACTGTGCCTATTGTCGTCACTGTGCCCTTTAATTGTCACCACTGTGCCCATTGATTTTGCCGCTGTGCCCTGTAAAGTGCTCCTCCCCCCCCGCCCGGCACTTACCTTTACTGGAGTCAGGCATCCACGTCCCACGATGTCTTCTCCCGCCCTCGATGACTGACAGGCGTCTCAGGTTACCGGTAGCCAGAACTGGCCAACCTGATTGGCTGAGACACATGTCAGTCTTATCCAAGGAGCGCACAGCCTGTGCGTTCCGAGGATAAGCTTCCGGGACCCGAGGGCTGTACTGGCCGCTGGCTCTGAAAGACACTTCCATACAGCCAACCAGCTGCCGTTATTCAGATGGCCGGACATGAGCGCCGACCAGCTGAATAGAACAGCGGCAGCGGCGATAATAACATAGATTCGTGCAATGCAAGAATCTATGTTATTAGACTCAGTGGCGGTGAGAGCCAGAGGGGGCGGCGCTCCAGCGCCCTCTATGGACGAACCGCCACTGAAGCTGATGAAGGCCATCAAGACAGAATACAAAGCATCCTAAAAATCCTGAATGGTGCAGCTTCTAGCTAATACGTTTGGTGGACATATATTGAAAATCCCATACAACACCCAGCAGCATGGCTACTCAAAACATATTCTAATTAAAAGGGAAAAAATGTTAAATTGAAGAGGTGCTTGAGGAGGTAGGAAAATAATATCCTTCCGAAGTTAATTTTGCTTAGAAATCATTACAGTTTTCAGGATTATTGTCAGCGGTATAAACCTACCTGCTGTTTGCTGACTGCAGAATGTCTAACTGCAGACATCAATGATAGTATCAATCTGCCATTGATGATGGTTTGAATTTACTTGAAGGTAACAGAGATAATTGCTCCACCAGACAACAACAAAGCTATTTCCTTAATGATCTTGTTTGTCTTCTGTGCCTGGAACTCCCGTTGTTGCGATGAGAGTATTTAATTTGCCCACTGTATAAATACCTATGAGTTGACTGTGTAAAGTCACCAACAGTGAGCGAAAATTTCACCTTTGTAGGAACAAGGGAAATATATTTATATCTTGCTCCTTGCTCGCTGATTTTGTTTTCCTCAATTTGTTATGACACATTCTAATTACTATATATTCATGCCAGTTTTACATAAGGATTGCTAAAAACAATTCAGTTTATTTAACCACTTCAATACCAGGCACTTTTGCCCCTTCCACCCCTTCCTGCCCAGGCCAATTTTTAGCGGTCATGCTACACTGTACCCAAACAATTTTTTTTATCATTGTGTTCCCATTAATAGAGCTTTCTTTTGAGGATATTTGATCACTTTTGGGGTTTTTAGTTTTTAGCGCACTAAATTAAAAAAAACTAAAATTTTAAAGAAAATTTTTATTTTCTTTGTTTCTGTTATAACATTTTGTAAATAAGTACGTTTTCTCCTTCACTGACGGGCACTGATGAGGCTGCACTGACAGGCACCGATAAGGTGGCACTGATGATGGGCACTGAGGTGGCACTGATGATGGGCACTGATAGGTGGCATTGATAGGTGACACTGGTATGCGGCACTCATAGGTGGCACTGTTGGGCAGCACTAATGGGCACTGAAAGGCTGCACTGATGGGTACACTGATAGGTGGGCACAGATGGGCACTAATACGTGGCACTGATGGACCCTGATGGGTAGCACTGCTGGGCATCACTGATGAGAAGACATCTGGCAGGCATTTGTAGTGGGCACTGACTGGCCCTATTTCTGGGCACTGATTGGCATATTTTATGGCACTGTGTGACATTCCTGGTGGCCATGGGGGGCATACCTGGTCATCCATGTGTGCTGGCCATCCCTGGTGGTCCTAGCGGCATACCTGGTTGTCCAGTGTGGGCATCCACAGGGGGCTGCACTGATAATCAACGCAGACCTCCCCTGTCAGGAGAGCTGCCGATCGTCTCTCCTCTACTTGCGTCTTTCAGTCGCGTGTTAGGAAAACCGATAAATGTCTCTTCCTGTTTACACTGTGATCAGCCGTGATTTGACACTGCTAATCACATGGTAACAAGCCTCCGTAAGAAGCTCTTTACCAAGATCGGTGTTGCAGTGTGTCAGACTGACACACTGCACCACCGATTGCAGCGCTGAGCGTCCCCACATGCAAGCGTTGGCAGTTTTCGTGAAAGACATCATATGACATCCAGTCAGGATAACTGAACAACCGCCGGCTGTCATTTTGCTATAGGCCGGGTGGGAAGTTGTTAAAAAGCTTTGCAAAAAAGGTAATGCACTGAACCAAGTATCCTATCAGTTAGGCTAAAAACAAAATGTTACTGTGCTGCTTGGCAATAAAACCTGGACAATAAGACCCCTTTCACACTGGGGATCTTGGCAGGCCGAATACCACCACGAAATTGACGGTAAATAACGGCGCTTTACCGCCCACACACCCACCTCCCCAGTGTGAAAGGGGCCAAATTGGTTTCTATGCAGATGCGCACCAGATTTTGCACTCACCATCTTTAGTAAATCAACACCCCTGTCATCTTGCCCATGCAACGCAAAGTGATAAAGGGGGGGATTTACTAAAACTGGAGCACACAGAATCTGGTGCAGCTGTGCACACTAACCCTTCTAGGTTTTATTATCACAGCTTAATTGAACAAGCTGAAGTTAGAATCTGATTGGTTACTATCAGGGCTCTCAAGTCCTGTGGGAACGCGTGGGAAACAGAGTTCCTGCACTTTTTTCACAGCAGGAACTCAGTTCCCTTGGCAGGACTAGAGCAGCCGAGCCGCCCGGGACAATCCTTCATTAAGCGGCGATGCCCAGCTCGAGTCAGTGTCAGGGGCAGGCGACCCTTAGTAATCCTTTATGTTACTGGCCGCTTCCTGTATATGGATTCATCGGGTAGTGTCACTTCCTCGATGCCGCAATGTCTCCTGGGAGCTTTTGTCATTGTTCCCAGGAGACATTGGGACATCTGCCGCGAGTTATCGTGGAATTTAGAAAGAACTTGCTTAAAGTTATTTTTTTTGGTGGGGGAGTGGATCTTGGGTAGGAGTTCCCACACTTTTTTCCCCAGGACTTGACCCCTGGTTACTATGCAGAGCTGCACCCGAGTCCAGTTTTACAAAATCTCCCCCAATGTCTCTGGAAAGGCCACCCCCTCTACTCACTATACCAGCATTTCCCCAGCACGCCTACCTCCACAGCCACCCACAAAACCTGGACTCCAGGTATAGAAGAGCAAGTAACTTCTGTGATCAAGGCTCCAGCACTGTCAAATGAAGGGGATTAATGTCTCTCCTCTCCCAGGTTGCCAACTTCAGAGATTTCAGTAGCAGATGCGAAGGAGGAAAAATAAGCAAGCAATCAAAGAGTTACATTAATTATAAGTTAGACTCTAAGCTGACAGCTAAATACACAGATAAAATTAATACTTTATATGAGCGTTTTTTTAGGATTTGTGTTTCTGTCCATCCAGTTCTTAGATTAACACAGAACAGCCCAAGGCCAGATTTTTCTCTGTTGCAGTTAAGTAACACTTACAGGTCTTGTCCTTCCCCCAGCTGTTAAAGGAGAAGCAGCATAATTCTGGACTCATTACTCCGCTTAATAATCATGTGCCTTGTTAGCACATGAGCACAAATGATTGGCTACTTGTGCTGCTTCTGCCAGCCTGAGCGCGGCTGTACAGAGATGTATCAGTACCCTAGACTCTAAACCTCACTGACCATCCCGACTCTGCAAATCCTCTCTTACCTCTGACACCTTGGGTTCCATTCTGAAATGTTGCGTTAGTAGTAAGAAACTCACACAGTATCACTGAACCACTCAGAAATGATTACTAAGATAAAGAATGGACACAAGAAAAGATATGAATGAACACAACTTATGTTTTACTGATATACAAGGGTGTGTACCTTACACCAAGGGTGTGAACAGGTACACAGTAGACATGTGCACACTGAAATATTTAGTTGCGGAATTTCGTTTTCATCCAAAAAATACATTTATTTAGTTACTCCCGAAATTAGTTTTTATGCATTTTGTTTTGTTAAAAAAATGCATTCGTCCGAAAATCCTAATTAATTAACCACTTGCTTACTGGGCACATATACCCCCAGGTGAAATTTCAGCTTCCGGCACTGCGTCGCTTTAACTGACAATTGCGCGGTCGTGCAACGTGGCTCCCAAACAAAATTGACGTCCTTTTTTCCCCACAAGTAGAGCTTTCTTTTGGTGGTATTTGATCGCCTGTGCGGTTTTTATTTTTTGCGCTATAAACAAAAAAGAGCGACAATTTTAAAGAAAAATACAATATTTTTTACTTGTTGCTATAATAAATATCCCAATTAAAAAAAAAAAAAAACACATTTTTTTTTCTCAGTTTAGGGCGATACGTTTTCTTCTACATATTTTTGGTAAAAAAAAAAAATCGCAATAAGCGACTGGTTTGCGCAAAAGTTATAGCGCTTACAAAGTAGGGGAGAGAATTATTATTTTTTATTATTTTTTTTTACTAGAAATGGCGGCGATCTGCGATTTTTATTGGTACTGCGACATTATGGCGGACACATCGGACACTTTTGACACATTTTTGGCGCCATTCACATTTATACTGCGATCAGTGCTATAAATATGCACTAATTACAGTATAAATGTGACTGGCATTGAAGGGGTTAACACTAGGGGGTGAGGAAGGGGTTAAATGTGTATCCTAGGTGTGTTCTAACTGTGGGGGGAGGGGGGGGTGACTGGGGGGGGGGGTGACCGATCTGTGTCCCTATGTACAAGGAACACAGATCAGGCTCCTCCTCTCCAGAGACAGGACGCTGTCTCTGTGTAAAACGGCAATGAGAGATGATCTGTGAGATCATCTCTCATTCGCCCACAGATCGCATCGCAAATGGCCACTCTGATTGGCCGTTCGCCGCGATCTGTGATTGGCCGTGTTCAAGGGACACGGACAACACAGGGCTTCCCTGCAGCACGCTCTACAGCGCGCGCTGGGAACGCCTAAAGGGGATGCCGTCAAAAGACAGCATGTTGGCTATTCAGACCCGTGCTGTTGCCGTCATTTGACGGTAGCGCGGGTCTGAAGTGGTTAAGGTTGAATCTGTCATTGAAGGCTTATGGTGTCTGTCGAATTATCTAAGAAGATTTGACGGAGCAGCTAAATTGTACGTCAAATTTCCGGTCGAATGTTCCGCCTACAAGCTATAGAAGAATCCTAATGTTGTATGACACTAGTAATAATTATATTTATAAATTATTATTACTAGTCTACCAACATTTGAATTCTTCTATAGCCTATAGGCCGAGCATTTGACTGGAAATGTATGATTGCAGCGTCATACAGCTTAGCTGCTTGTCGAATCTTCTTAGAACTTTCAACAGACACCATAAGCCTTCAATGACAGATTCAACGTTTGTATGTTTTTCGCTGCTTCGTCGAATCTTCGTTGTTCATGTCGAATGGTCTACCCCAACACTGTCTCTATAATGTTGAATCTTTTCTCTCTATGTCGAATCTTTCTCTCTATGTAGAACAATTTTGGACTAATAGAGTTAAGGTTAGGCACATTTGACCTCGTCTCCCCCTCCAGCCACAGACATCTCTCCCGGGGTTACTTCCGGGTTTCCGCAATGATGTCACTCCCGCAAATGTGCACGGGAGACGCCAGTAATGGCAGGCAGACTGATGCAGTGGCACATAGGTGCCATTGCGTCAGTTTGCTCCAGTGAGTATGTGCCGATATCATCGGCACATGCAGGGGACAGGGGATATCTCCTAAACTGTGCAGTGGTTAGCTACAGGTAAGCTTTAATATAGGCTTACCTGTAGCCTATAAAGTTTAAAAATAGGGTTTACAACCACTTTAAATGCAGAGCAGTAAAGCACAATAAAGAGGAGATGTTCTTTCAATTCTGGATATCTTCAGCTAGCAGTGTTATTTGTAATTTTGTAATCCAGGTAGGTAAAAGACAAAAGGACTGAAGAGCAGCACCTGCTGTATAAGGCCTGTGAAGAAGTAGATTCACATCCGTGGAACTACAATTCTCACCAGCCAGCCTGTAAGAAACAATCACTCAGCAATACTGTAATCTCTATCTAGCAAGGCAGGTGCCCTCTCACCACAATAAAACCCAATAGATGAAGGGCTCCGGCTGGAATCCCTCCTGGTTTCTCCTTCCGCTGAAATGGCGCTGACACGCCGCGCTGCTACTCCCGGTGGACTGGAATACAGGTGGTCCCAGGTGCTCTGGAGTGCAGCCCGCTGGCTGGAATAGCGGTGCTGTCCTTCGAACTCTTTCTGAGGCGGGTGATCCGGCTCTCCACTATATAGGCCGCAGTCTCTCACTCCCTGTCACATAGACCTCCTGCTGGCAGGTTCAGAATAGCATCCAGAGAGGCTAAAAACAGGCTGTGCCTGTCCTTTTATCTCTCCTCCCAGCAGGCTGTTCTGTGCGCTTTGCATTGTGTGTCCTGTAGTGCAGAACTGGCCTGGCCAACAGTGTCACTTCCTCACGCAGACTACATGCCCCATAAAGCATTGCTCTGTTCACTCTCAAGGAGCAAAGAAAAACCCTGACAGAGTTCAGCGTGCACTAGGGGGATCCAAACCCATACCTAAGAAAACAATGAACCAATGAACCAAACCCATACCTAAGAAAACAATGAACCAATGAACCAAACCCATACCTAAGAAAACAATGAACTAACTATAGTAGCAACCCCTGGCTGCAGGGAATTGCAGGAAACTGATACCAGGCCAGATTATTTTACTTACACTGCTTACATAAAAAAAAAAAAATACATTGAATGATGTACTAATAAATAAAGAGCTGTATTCATTTGTGTCTATGATATTTTCCTGGAGTTCAGCTTGTGTAACTAAACCATATCTGAGAACCACGAACTGAAAACATTAATCATTAATCTTTAATATTCAAAGCAAACTCCCCCTCCCAGCCACATCTCAATTGGTTATTTTGTTCACTTTGAAAAACACCCCCCTAGCATTTCTAGCTGGGGCCATCTTGAGTAAGGGCAGATGATTCAGGTAGCATTTTCTTCCCTGAATTGATCTGCCCTTAGCTCAGGCATGCAGGCAGGAGGGCGTGTGTAGCTGAGGAAAACGTCTTCCCCTTCTTGAGATGAAAGAACAAAAATGCCCATGAAGACTTTTGGGATGGAAGTAATGATTTTGGCCTAGATCAAAATCCAGGAAGAAGCTAAAAAATGTAAACAAATAAATAAAAAATGTAAACAAGTTAATATAATATGCCTTTCTTTATTTATTTACTGCTAGCAGCATAAGGCTCCATTCACACTGAAGCTTAAAAAAACTATAAAAAAAACACCAGTAGCTTTGCAGGGAGCCTTTCAACGTTTTTTAGCGTTTTTGCAATAGCTTTAATCAGCGTTTTTCAGTGTAGTTTTTTTTTCTTCAATTGATAAAAAAAACACAAAAAAATAGTAAGACTCCGAGTTTATTGGCTCAAGGTGACGTTTTTCGACAGGGAAAAAACGCTAAAAAAACGCAAAACGCTCAAAAGTGTTTTTTTTTTATTAATTTTAAAAAAAGTAAAAAAAAATAAAAGGTACACTGAAAAACGCTGATTAAAGCTATTGCAAAAGCGCTAAAAGACATTGAAAGGCTCCCTGCAAAGCTACTGGCGTTTTTTTATATCTTTTTTTAGCTTCAGGGTGCATGGAGCCTTAATGTTGACTGAGGGAGTTTAGTTCCACTTTAACCTTCCTTCGTGGTGCCATCATATATTATACTGAATTCAAGTGGCTTATGTAAAAGTCAGTGCACTCCAAAGTTGTATTTTAGTTATATGCAGAGATTAATTTCTATGCTCACCTGGACTGTTTAAGGCTTCATACACATGATCGTAAACATTTTACTGATGTTATTACACATGTTTTCTAGGAGAAATTGTCCTGCATAATCATCAGTAAAATACTTGTGTAGTGGTGCACTGCCGCGAGTTCAAAAGATCCACACATCACCCTGTTGCCTGACTCCTATTCATCCATCTTTAGACAATGAACAGTCATTTGCGTTGTTTTTTTAATTTTTTATTGGGGGATAGAACTTGGATGGGGTAAGGAGGATATGGGATTCCCATAGAACATGCAAGTGTTTGCCATGTTAAAGTGGATCCAGCTTTACATGTACAAATGGTTTAGTTAATAATACTATAGCAGTCTATATGTATCACTCCTCAGATTAAATAAAATGGCGGACCCTAATCCTGACAGACTTTTCACCTCAGAAACCTCTGCCACAGGCCTTCACTGATTACAATTACAGAGACAATCATCCTTGCAGATCTCCTTCTTATAGCTTATAGTACCCCGGTACCGACTGACAGGTGATCAACCCTTCAGTATCCGGCTACCTTGATCCCCGGTGGTTTGTTGTAATCCTTTTGGATCGCCAGTCTCTCAATGGCTCTCCGCTGATGGATTCCCCACCGAACAGCTTTACCGCTTGGGATCTTCAAGAATGGGAACCCAGTCGATCACTGGGTCCCCGCCTCTGTTCAAATGTTCTGGACCAACATGGTCCCGAAACCAGGAAGACCACGTGGCACGCATGCCCCGGCCAGGTAGGCCATAGTGCAGGGGCGCCGTGACGTGGTCACCCTAAAGGTGGGTGCCACACTGGAAGAAGATGACCCAGACTCAATGGCATCTGTCCGAAAAATACCCTCTCTAAGCAGGCCCAGCGAGGAAACTCCCTCCTGATTGGCTGCTGGAAAAAGGCATCCAAGTCTTGACTCCACTGCTGCCATCTACTGCCCTGGGGTGGGAAGAACACCCCAGTACAACAGAATGAGCCCACAGCACAGCCAAGCTGAGACAGAGACCCTGTTTTGAACATAACAATTTGGATCAGAGTCTACTAATACTCTGACCGCCCACTAAATTTCAATAGCACCGGTACTTGGAAGTAAGCAGGCGCTACATACAGATTGGTTTTACTGTGGGTTTAGTAACACTTTAAAGCTAACATTGACCATTAGTCCACACAGCAAAACACAGGAGTTTATTTAAGAATTTATTTATTAATGCAGAAAGACTGTGCACTTTGCAAGTACAGGCGCTTCAGAGCTTAGTAAATAAGGTGAAGCTTTACTTTTGCAAACAACCCAAACACATGCAAGGAAAAAAATAAAACAGCATTTTTCTTTGCACATGATTGGATGATGGAAGTCAGCAGCGTTTCCCCTCACTTACTAAGCTCTGGAGCAACTGTTCTTGCAAAGTGCTCAGTCTCCTAAATCAACCTCATAGGTTAATTAAAAGTCACAAAATTCTTGCACTGGTGTTCTGGCACATGAAAAGAAACAGAATAGTTTCCTAAACCTTAAAGGTGTTGTAAAGGTTTGTTTTTTATTTTCTAAATAGGTTGCTTTAAGCTAGTGCATTGTTGGTTCACTTACCTTTTCCTTCGATTTGTCTTCTAAATGTTTTTTTTTTCTTTGTCTGAATTTCTCTCTTCCTGTTTCTGCTCAGTAAACTTGCCACCATCATCCAAGTGGTGGTTAGTCAGCCAGAACTGCTTACTGAACGGGTTACTGAGGAGAAACAGGAAGTGAGAAATTCAGACAAAGAAAACAAAGAAAAAAAACATTTAGAAGGGAAATCGAAAGAAAAGGTAAATTAACCAACAATGCACTAGCTTAAAGGAACATATTTACAAAATAAAAAAACAAACCTTTACAACCCCTTTAACAGCTATTTAAGGTTTGGCCCATGTACACTTAAAAACAAAGGTATTTGGGTGGAAAATCTCGCGCCAATGTGGGGGAGGGGTGAGAAAATTAAATTAAATTAGAAAAGCTGCTCCCTGAATAAATCAAATAGATTGAATTATAATAATTGTGTGCATGGAGTAGGGGCGCTAAAAGAAAATGAAATAAATAGGTGAATAAATACAACCTATCCCAATATGAACATAAATCCTAATTACAAATAGTATCATAAAATGTGCAATGTGCATATAAAATCAATAATAATGACAACACCTGCAGTGAAAAGGTGTGCAATTATATGAGTGAATAGGATTAGACAATATACAATATACGGTGAAATGTATAGTGACCATAAATATAAAAGTGCTCCGTGCTCAAAAAGTCCTTGTGGTAGGTTCCACCTTCACCAATGGGACACCTCAAGTGGGGATGGATGGCTCCTTACCAGATGAAGTTGACCTAAACTAAGGTCAAATAGAGCCTGGGTAACACCACCTTGCGCATGGGGGATTCCAATGAAGTTGAACGGATAATGCAGAAGTCATATGAAAAAAGGAAGAACAGCTCCCATAGTGTAAAACTATTTATTACGATATAAAAACAAATACACAGTGCCAAGTGGCCCCTTACTTGAATGGGTGCCCGTATCCCGGCACTGAGGCTGTAGGCTTGTAGGTATGGAGAGAGAAGCGAAGACCGGCGTGCGTTCCACTGCTGTGCGCGAGGAAACCAGATAACCGGAAGTAGGTAATCAGTGCGTGCCCAGGTACCGCCTCGACATATGTTTCTGATGACGATCATATCGAAACATATGTCGAGGCGGTACCTGGGCACGCACTGATTACCTACTTCCGGTTATCTGGTTTCCTCGCGCACAGCAGTGGAACGCACGCCGGTCTTCGCTTCTCTCTCCATACCTACAAGCCTACAGCCTCAGTGCCGGGATACGGGCACCCATTCAAGTAAGGGGCCACTTGGCACTGTGTATTTGTTTTTATATCGTAATAAATAGTTTTACACTATGGGAGCTGTTCTTCCTTTTTTCATATGACTTCTGCATTATCCGTTCAACTTCATTGGAATCCCCCATGCGCAAGGTGGTGTTACCCAGGCTCTATTTGACCTTAGTTTAGGTCAACTTCATCTGGTAAGGAGCCATCCATCCCCACTTGAGGTGTCCCATTGGTGAAGGTGGAACCTACCACAAGGACTTTTTGAGCACGGAGCACTTTTATATTTATGGTCACTATACATTTCACCGTATATTGTATATTGTCTAATCCTATTCACTCATATAATTGCACACCTTTTCACTGCAGGTGTTGTCATTATTATTGATTTTATATGCACATTGCACATTTTATGATACTATTTGTAATTAGGATTTATGTTCATATTGGGATAGGTTGTATTTATTCACCTATTTATTTCATTTTCTTTTAGCGCCCCTACTCCATGCATACACTTAAAAACAAACAAAAATAATGTTGTTTCATCTTCCCCACCGATTTCTGTGCCTTTCACCAAGAGTGCAAAATTATAATTTAACCTACAGACTTTCAACAAAATCTCAGGGAAATTAAAATGCAGAATTTTGCATATTCCTAGTGTTAAACATACAGTATCATTTTCTATAGAGCTACCTATTAAAGAGAATAGGTTATATCTATTTAGTAATTTATATTTAGCTTTATTAGTGCTTTACATAGAACAAAATGTATACAATTATCAGCCACATGTCTATACTAACAATAATTTCCCTATTTTAGCTAGTGATGCAGTCCATTTTTTTCTCAATTACTACATCGTGTTTTCAGTGTACACAGGAAAAGTGATGTTCATTTTACTGCAATATACTTGCATGGTATCTTTTTCTGCAATTAAAATCTGAATATAATAAAAAAAAACAATAATAATGTTATGTCATGCAGTTCTCTCCCTAGGTAGCTGCCGGAATGTCTCATTTTCTAAACAATCCTTTGAATAATGCTCTGGGGTTTTGCATAATTATATAGTAGCACAGACATTCTGTATCAAAGATACAGGGCCAAATTAAAATTCATAAAAATTGACAATACTGAGAAAATACGCTTGTTTGAAATTGCTTCTCTATTTATCTTTTTTTTTTCTCAGAACTGAATGCAAGTAGGTCTGGTTATTTTAGGTTTTAGTTACAGTAAATGACCAACTAACAAAAAAAAAAGACTGCTGGCTATATTTAGGAGTTTGTTTACCAAGGAACAAAATTGTAATTTTTAATATATTTTTTTTCCTCCAGCGTCAACCATTTCATTATAAAGTTTATTTAACAATTGTGTTTGCTGTTAAAATTCTTCATTTTTTATTTATTTTTTGTATTTTGATTCATATTCATATTTTTATGAATTTCACAAAAAAAATCTCAAGATTAGTATGAAAAAAATTAAACAGCAGTATATTACAGGTCTCATTTAGATGTTTTCCATTTGCCTGATTTCTTTCAAATCTACATTTTTGTATTACTATTTTTTAAGGTTTTTACAAAAATATGATTTCATACAGAAAATTACAGAAATTAAAAAGAAATGTTGAAGATCATCCATTTTTTAGTTCCGTTCTGTACTTTGAAACTTTATACATGCCTGGTAATACTGGAGCTAGAGATAGATAGAGAAAAAGCTGTAAACCAAAATCTGTTATTTTTTTTTATAAACAGCCTCCTTATACAATACTTACACTTAGGCCGCGTACACACGATCAAATCTATCTGCTGGAAACGGTCTGACATACCGTCTCAGCAGACAAATTCAATCGTGTGTACAGGCGAGCAAACGGATTTGTCCAGCAGACAGATTTTAAAGCCTGCTTTAAAATCTGTCGAACCGATATGTCTGCTGGTTAGTACGCTAACCAGCAGACATATCTGCCCGCACATGCGTCGAATGGATTCGACGCATGTGCGGAAGTGTTTTGCTTCCTGGTGCGGTGACGTGGCGGCATCAACGTCACCGCCACGTCACCGCGCTGTCTGCCGGCAGGGATTTTGGTTTGATCGTGTGTACAGCGATCAAACCATAACAGCCAGCAGACAAATCTGATCAAATCGGTCTGTCGACCGATTTGAGCAGATTTATTTGGTCGTGTGTATGCGGCCTTACACTTTAAACTTAACTATGTAAGTAATGTATAAGGAGGCTGTTTATAAAAAAAATAACAGATTTTGGTTTACAGCTTTTTCTCTATCTATCTCTAGTTCCAGTATTACCAGGCATGCATAAAGTTTCAAAGTACAGAACTGAACTAGAAAATGGATAATCTTTAACATTTCTTTTTAATTTCTGTATCAAATCATATTTTTGTGAAATCCTTAGAAAAATAGTAATACAAAAAAGTAGAGTAATTTGAAAGAAATCAGACAAACATCTAAATGAGACCTGTAATATACTGTTTACATTTTTTCATACTAATCTTCAGATCTTTTTTGTGAAATTCATAAAAATATGAATATAAATGAAACAAAGTAAATTAAAACAAATGAAGAATTTTAACAGCAAACACAATTGTTAAATAAACTTTATAATGAAGTGGTTGATGCCCACACACAATCATTTTAAATTACGTTTTTGAAAACGTAGTTTTTTTTCATCACAAAAAGTGATCGTGTGTACGCGGCATTAGGCCCTGTACACACGATCAGTCCAAACTGATAAAAACGGACTGAAGTTCAGTTTCATTGGTCCAAACCAACCGTGTGTATGGCCCATCAGTCTTTTTGTCCTTCAGTCCAAAGTTTTAAAACTTGCTTTAAAATTAGACTGATCTTACTCTGCTGTTCTTAAACTCTTGAGGCGGCGTACACACGACCGAGGTTCTCACTGGAAACCAGCGAGAACCTCGCTGGAAGCTGCATTCCAGCGAGGACCTCGGCCGTGTGTACACAGAGCGCTCGCCCCGCCCGTCGGTAATCCCGTCGAGCGAAAAGAGAGCACGCTCTCTTTTTGCTCGACGGCCCGCCTGGATGAATGGCTGGTTGCCATTCCCGACGGGCGGGTCGCCGATTTCGACGGCCGGCAGAGAACCTCGACGGGCGGAACGATGTGTTCTGCCCGTCGAGGTTCTCTGCCGTGTGTACACGGCCTTACAGGGTGTATTTAAAGTACTACATTCCAGTTTAATTTTGAACAAAAAAATACATTTGGATGCAAGTAAAACATTGCTAAGATGTTCTTAAAAAATACAACATTGTTTAACTACTTTACTACCGGCCACCGTCAATTGACGGCGGCACGATAGCTCTGTTGTTCTGACAGGATATGACGTTCTCGTATTGCAGAGCCACTAGGGAACTTGATGCGGCACCTGCGATTTCCCAGTAACTAAGCAAGACCGTGGATCTCTGTGTGTAAACACAGAGATCCACGTCCTGTCAGGGAGAGGAGACTGATGATGTGTCCCCTCCCCCTACAGTTGGAATCACTCACTAGGGTACACATTTAACCCCTTGATCGCCCCCTAGTGTTAACCCCTTCCCTGCCAGTCACATTTACACATTAATCAGTGCATATTTATAGCACTGTTCGCTGTATGAATGTGAATGGTCCCAAAATAGTGTCAAAAGTGTCCGATGTGTCCGCCGCAATTTCGCAGTCACGATAAAAATCACTGATCGCCGCCATTACTAGTAAAAAAAAAATGCTATAAATCTATCCCCTATTTTGCAGCTGCTATAACTTTTGCGCAAACCAACCAAAAATATATAGAAGAATAGGTATCGGCCAAAACTGAGGATATGTATTATAGCAAAATGTAAAAAATTTGGTTTATAGCAAAAAAAATAAAAACCGCAGAGGTGATAAAATACCACCAATAGAAGCCCCGTATTTAGGTGGTTAATCTCCCTCATAGGGAATGTTGTAAGTATGCACACATTCATCACTGCCTCTCCTTTATAAATTCTGCAAACTAAAATAATACATTTACAACTCAAATCGTAAAAAACTCGAACTCCTCTAACCATTTAAGAGGTATTTCTTTGTTCATTGCATTATTCTCATTATTTTGTAAGCTAGGAAAAAAGCTAAGCAGAGCTTTACTGAAGAGTTTGTGAATTCAAATATTCAAATGGTCATCTAAACTATTTATTACACATGGAATTGGGCGTTTCCCACTTTTACTGGCTGCCATAAAAATCTCCCTTTCTCACTGTAATTTTGCCTTACCCCTAGCAAGACAAAGCATGTATGGTGTGAAGGTGAAGTACTGTAGGATAAGGATGGTCACAGTCAGTAGTGTATTTAGGTTTTATGCTGCCCTAGGCCTGACTAAACTCATGCACCCCCTAATTTAAATAAGACCAACCCTTCCTGTCAAGGCTACAGACCCGCCCCCTGAATTTTTCAAGTGGGGACACTAGTTCTGAGGGACTGGGGGGGTGAATTCCCTTAATTTGCATAGATTTCCTGTCACTTCCTGTTTGGCTATGGGGCAGGAAGTGAAGGGAAATCTCTGAACTGGGACAAGGATGGTAAAAAATTAACTGACGGGCTATAACCCTCCATCACTCTATCCAAAATGAAAAAAAATAGGGGCACTAGACTAATTTGCCTCTCAGCCCAGTCTGCCCCATAAAACTGGCTCTACACTAACAGTGTAGGGCAAGACGGCGGTGGCTCTTTCCGCGCTGCCCCCCTGCAAAGTGCTTCCATAGGCCTGGGCCTTGTTGGCCTAGGCCAGGATACAGCATTGGTCACAGTACAGGGTGAAGAGTGGGAGAGGAGTATTACAGGTATGGGTCATAGGCAGGGGAGAGGAGCTTTATGGGATGATTCTAAAGGCAGAAGATTGGAGCTGTAGAATATTAAGTAAGAAGAAGAGTGATGCAGAATAGTGGAAAAGAGGCAGTGCAAGAAAAAAATCTGAAATGAGAAGGGGCATTGAAAAATAATTAATAAAACTGGGATTCTAAGGACAGACAAGAGGAAAAGTTTAGAGGTGGAGCACTGAAGACACATGAGAAGAGAAAAATAGGGGCACAGGCACTTTAACTATATGCCGACCGCCCGCCGTCATATTACTGCGGGACGGTGGCACTGCTACGTGGGAGCACGTAGCTCTACGTCCTATCTTTTTTGGCCGCTAGAGGGCGCGCGAGATCGCCGCCGGGCACGCGCGCTTGTCCGTTACAGAGCGGGGAACGGGAGGTATGTGTGTAAACACATAACTTTCGTTCCTGTCAGCGGGGGAAACGCTGATCTTCTGTTCATACAATGTATGAACAGGAGATTAGTGATTTCCCCTAGTGAGTCAACCCCCCCCATACAGTTAGAACACACCAGGAACATACTTAACCCCTTCCCTGCCCCCTAGTGTTAACCCCTTCACTGCCAATGGCATTTTTATAGTAATCCAATGCATTTTTATAGCATTGATCGCTATAAAAATGCAAATGGTCCCAAAAATGTGTCAAAATTGTCCGATGTGTACGCCATAATATCGCAGTACCAAAAAAAAACGCTGATCGCCGCCATTACTAGTAAAAAAAAAAATATTAATAAAAATGCCATAAAACTACCCCCTTTTTTGTAAACGCTATAAATTTTGCGCAAACCAATCAATAAACGCTAATTGCATTTTTTTTAATGAAAAATATGTAGAAGAATACGTATCGGCCTAAACTGGGGAAAAAAAATGTTTTTTTAGATATTTTTTGGGGATATTTATTATAGCAAAATGTAAAAAATATTGCATTTTTTTCAAAATAGTCGCTCTATTTTTGTTTATAGCGCAAAAAATAAAAACCGCAGAGATGATCAAATACCACCAAAAGAAAGCTCTATTTGTGGGAAAAAAAGGACGCCAATTTTGTTTGGGAGCCACATCGCACGACCGCGCAATTGTCAGTTAAAGCGACGCAGTGCCGAATCACAAAAAGTGCTCTGGTCAGGAAGGGGGTAAATCCTTCCGGGGCTGAAGTGGTTAATAGAATGAGCAACTTTGCCTTTAGATAACCAGCCAGAAGGAGCCCCATGAGGTAATTTCATTCACAGTAGACATCTGTATATTCACTATCCCTAATAACTAGCCCCATGGTGATGATACTCTGGATGACTGCCATTCAAAAACAGGATCAAAATGGGAAAACTCTTTAGATTTGATCAGACTTTTGTGTTGCACGGTCAGCTGGTAATGTTGGGTTACTGGAGTCTGCATCTCCTGTGGTATATTTCTTGGTGCTCAGATATGTTCACCTTAAATCAGTCACACTACTTACTGATCTGAATTCAGTATGCAAAGGAGCAATTTTTCCAGTTTACTAGTGACATCCCAATTGTGAGGTGTGGCTTCTGCTTATTGTACAGTGCTCGTAAAATCATACCTTCTGTACAGTAGATTACATTTATGCATATTTTTTTTGTATCTTTTTCTAGTCCTAGTACCATTTAATTTTGTATGTCCACTGTGACCTTTTGTATATCTTCATTTTGTATTGTTCTGTGCAACATATAACCATTTTCATTTAATTTTGGTTCATATCCTTTTTTTATTTCCATTGGATACTCCCTGCTCCTGCCTTGAAACTGCAAAGGCAGTGGAACAAACCGGAATACCATGACCAGACAAATCATTGTTTCAGAACCCTATGCTAGTCGCTGGTTGGTTGGGAGAATCCACAACTAATTGTTCAAACTTTGAATGGTGTAGGGTTGTTAGTGGTGTACCCCAATGTTCAGTGTTGGGACCCTTTCTTTTTAATTCAATCTTATTTTATTCAGAAAAGAAGGAGGAATAGAGAGGCAAATAACGGCTCAAGTAGTACATACAGTCAAAGCAAATATATCAACAGTAATCATCGTATATGACATATTAAAAGCATGTCTAATGTATGTGATCAAAGAAAAGAAACAACAAAAAAAAAAAAAAAAACAAATAGGGGGATAGGAGCATGTGCGTGTGGACCAACATAGGGCCGTATGATTGAACAATCTCTAGGTACATGAAATAATCATTATGTGTATCTACCAACCTCACAGAAGTGAGGGGTGCAGTGTTGTATCACACGCGGTGTAGTGGGAGAGATTATACACGAACCTGAAAGTAATACAAGACCCATGGGGTCCCATAACGGGCAAATAACCACAGGTGGGTCAAGGCCATGATACGTTAGCTCTATGAATTCTCAAGGAAGTATTTAGATATCAAGAAAAGGACAAGAAGCAGGGGCAGATAAAAAAAAAAAGAAAAAAAGGGGGGCATAGAGACAGGGGACCAGAATCAATGGACAAGAGTCACTCCATCATGGCATCAGGGTCACATCGTCCATGGCAAGTTCGGCCCAAGAGACAAACTCAGAAGAGTATCGGAACATGGACCATGAAGTCCATGTGAGGGAGAACTGCTCGTTTTTACCACCCTCCTCCGCCAACAGACGCTCGAGGTCCCTTATGCGGTCCACTTCGACAGCCCAATCTCCCAGGGAAGGCATGGTTGCCGATCTCCAATGACGGGGGATTACCACTCTGGCCGCCGCCAGGAAGTGTCGTAGTATATCGTTTTTGATGGATTTGAACGTGCCCGGAAGTATAGATAAGAGAGCTATCTCAGGAGAGGGGTGAATAGAGGTCGCCACCAGTTTGCAGTAGAGTTTGAAAATCCGCTGCCAGAATCCCTGCACAGGAGGGCAGTCCCACCAGATGTGGAGCATGGTTCCCCGGTGATTAAGACACCGCCAGCAGGTATCCGGCACTGCCGAATCGAAATGATGGACAGTTGTTGGGCATCTATACCACCTTGTTAGCAACTTGAACCCTTTCTCTTGCGTCTTAGTGGCCGAGGATAGTTTGTGTGTCAGGACAAAACACTTCTTCCAGTCAAGAAGGGAGATAGAGTGACGGAGGTCCATCTCCCAGGCCACTGTAAACGGCGGGGGGTTAGGGAAGGAGATATTGAGCAACAGGGAGTAGAGTTGAGATACCACATGCGTTGGGGGATCCGTCTGTAGAAGCAGTGCCTCAAACTCCGTCGGTTCAGAAAGGATATCCGGGATGGACGGGAGAGTTCGAATGTAAGAAGTAATCTGTTGCCTCAGAAGCCACCGTGTGGGGTGTCGGGAGGACGGATCGGTCGGGGTATCCGTCCTCAGGGTGGGGTCTGCACGAAGGACCTGGGCTAGTCTCCTATGATCCTCTTTTCGCCATGGTCCGAATCTTGTTACGGACATGGCCGGCGGAAAGGCTGGGGTCCCGAAAAAGGGGGTCATGGGCCCCATGTGATTCGATAAGCCCCTCCTAGATCGTAAGCGATCCCAGGTCTGGATCGTTTGAAGGGTAAGGTCGCTGAAAGGGCCCGAACCCCCCCGAACCGTGGGTGAGGTCCATGGGAGAGCAGAGAGATCAATAGGGTTCATGTGGCTCTCCAACTGAACCCAGAGCTTGGTTGAGGAGTTGTGGAACCAATCCAGTATGCGAGTGAGCACCGCGGCCTTATGATACAAGGAGGCATCTGGGGCTCCAGCTCCCCCCCTAACCTTTGGTAGAGATAATGTTTCATATCGTATTCTGGGACGGGCAGCATTCCAGATGAATTTGGAGAACATCTGGCGCAGCTTCTTGAAGTAGGAATTAGGAATATGAATAGGAATGGTTTGGAACAGATATAGGAACCTAGGGAGAACATCAATTTTCAGAGCATTTACCCTACCTAGCCATGAGAGCCGTTTGGACGCATGAGTGATTAAATCTGCTTGGGTCCTAAGAAGCAGGGGGGTAAAGTTCAGAGAGAAGAGTTGGGATGGATCCGCCGGAATTTGAATTCCGAGGTACCCAATGGAGGTAGAACCAGTTTTGAAGGAAAAGGTGGTCGATAGTCTCCGTAGGTCTGGCTTGGACAAAGATATGTTAAGGATTTCCGATTTAGTGTAGTTTACCTTGAAATTGCTAACTGCTCCAAATTTCTGAAACTCCTGGAGCACTGAGGGCAAGGATGTATGTGGGCGTGTCACAAACAAGAGCAGATCATCCGCGAAAAGGGCGAGTTTAGTATGTATGGGCCCGATTTTGATGCCCTGAACCGAGGGATTATTACGTATAGCAATGGCTAGGTGTTCCATTGTAAGAACGTAGAGGAGGGGGGACAGTGGGCATCCCTGTCGAGTCCCGTTAGATATGGAGAAGGTCGGGGATAGCGAGCCATTCAACCTAACCCTAGCAGACGGGGAAGAGTAAAGGGACATCATCCTTGCCAGCATATTAGGTCCCAAGCCGATTTGTTGCAGGGACAGTTGAAGGAACTGCCAGTTTACTCGGTCAAATGCCTTTTCGGCATCGACCGTTAAGAGACATAATGGTACATCGTGAGACCGGGCATAATCAGTTAGAAGAAGAGTCTTTAGGGTGTTGTCCCTAGCCTCCCGGCCACTCACAAAACCGACCTGATCTAGGTGAATTATCTCTGGCAACAGTGGCTGTAGCCTATTTGCCAGTATTTTAGCAAAGACTTTCAGGTCGACTCCAATCAAAGAGATCGGCCTATAGTTAGCGCAGAGAGTAGGGTCCTTGCCCGGCTTTGGAATTAGGGAGATGTGGGCCTCAAGCGTTTGTGGAGGAAACACTGAGCCCCCTGTCAGAGAGTTAAAGACCTTAGTAAGGAAGGGCGCAAGGAGAGCCGAAAATAGTTTATAGAACTTGGGGGTGAAGCCATCCGGACCCGGGCTCTTTCCACTCGGTGTACCTGCTATGGCTTTGGCGACTTCATCTTCCGTGATAGGGGTTTCCAGATCAGCAATGGTGTCGGCTTTTAATGTAGGAAGTGCCGTATCTGAGATATAGGCCAATTGGTCCACCTCTTCATTACCAGGGGAACCTGTCGATCGGGTCGCAGGAATATTATACAGGGATTGATAAAAGTCCCTGAATTCCTCAGCCATCTTAGTCGGAGCGGAGATCAACTCTCCCCGCGCCCCCCGAATGTGGGGCACAAAGGCGGAGGACCCCTTAGGATGTAGGGAGCGAGCTAGCGAACGACCACATTTATCCTGGAACTTGTACTGATGGAAGGCTAGCTTATCCGCATATGTGCGTGCGGAGGTCTCATACAGTTCTCTGAGTTGTGATCGCGCCCTAGACACATCCGACAGCGTTGACACCGTCGGGGATCGTTTGTGTTCAACTTCTAGGTCTCTAAGTGTTCGGACTGCTGCCTCTATGGCGGCCGAGCGTTCCTTTTTCAGACGCGCACCCATTTGGATAAAGGTTCCGCGTAGTACGGCCTTCAATGCCTCCCATTGGAAGGGCACTGCAGTCGTATCTGAGGCGTGATCAGCAAGAAAGTTGGAGATTGTATCAGAGACCCTCTGCACACACTCCGAAGTCGTGAGTAACGAATCATTCAAGCGCCACGTCCACTCCCTGACTGGAGTGGAGGGGATCGAGAATGTCATATGGATAGGAGAGTGATCAGACCAGACCATCGGGTCTATGCTGCATTCAGGAGACCAATCTAGACAGCTGTGGTCGCTCATCAGGTAGTCTATGCGACTATAGGTGTGATGTACATGGGAGAAGCGGGTATAGTCGCGGGACGTGGGGTGTAGCACTCTCCAAACGTCCACAAGACGCATATCAAAAAATGCCCGCTTCAGCGCCCTAAGTTTAGGGAATGAGACACCCGATCGTGAGGCAGAGGAATCTAAAAGTGTCTCTAGAGGGGTGTTAAAATCACCTCCCAAAACGAGCTTACCCTCCATGAACCCCGACAGAATCTTTAAGTAATTCAGCGCAGATGATACTTGATTAACATTGGGGAGATAGATGTTAGCTACTGTAAATTTAGTACCCCACAGCAGGAATTTCACGAAAACATACCTTCCATGAGGGTCAGAAAGCTGGTCAAGCACCTCTATGGGGAGCGTCTTATGAAAGGCAACAGACACTCCCTTAGCTTTCTGAGTTGGGTTGGTGCTATGGAACCACCTATTGAAATATCTGTTGGAGCAGGAGGGGGTGGAGGCAGTGTGAAAATGTGTCTCCTGGAGGAGAAGCACATTGACTTGGCGTTTGTGCATGTGATAAAGGATTTGTCCTCTTTTAGAGGCAACATTGATGCCATTAACGTTGTAGGAACAGAATTGCAGCTTGGGGTGAGATACCATTGTGTGGGCCATGATGGAGTGACAGAGAAGAAGGGGGGGGGGGGGAGAAAAGAAGGCCGGAGCGGAGGAATAGGGAACGGGAAAGGGAAAAGGGAAAGGGAGACAGCGAGGAGGGAAGAGAAGAGGAGAAAAGAGGTGAGGAAGAGATTAACCAAAGAGAGCCACTCAGAATAGTGGTTCAAAAAAAAAAAAAGAAAAACTACTGGTGTCTCAGAGAACGGGACACCTCGTGAAAAATCACGTGTTAGGCACAGACTGTGCCAATCCTATTTAGGGAGGATGAACAGGGTTAGAACAGCCGAGTTGTGGTCCCGGCAACTTAGCAGGCATACAGAACATAAATGTAACTTACCCAATAACCGTAACATTTGATGCACAACTTCCCAGTTATCAAAGAGCAGATTGTATAGCTAATATTATTGGTAATTTCAGGCATCCTAAACAGTAAAGAGGTATATGTAAAGTAACAACAGGGTAGAAACTAGCTGAGGACAAGATAGAGGCACAAATGGTCCCATGGGGTCCCTCGGGGACCAACAGACCATTCGCAACATCCATGGCAGCGAAACCCCCGATCACCGTCTTAGCTTAGCCCAGACAACGATGCAAACGCACGTTAGCTGCCCCTGACATGGTTTATGAGACCCAAGCCACCGGAGTATATGAGACCGGTACCGAGGGGACCCCCGGGAGCCCCAGGACAATCCAGGGGATTGCGTCCACGAACCCCCAAGCCAACCCACAGGCCCTCGGCCCCGGGAAGACACAAAGACATCAGGGGAGCGGGCCCGTCATAGACTGATAGGCAACGTTAGCATTACCATCTGTCCCACCAGAGCCCCGGTAAGCACAACTGCACCAGTCGGGGGCCGCGGGAGGATCCTCAAGTCAAGTAATACAGTCAAACCATTAATAACATTCAAAGGGGGCAACGATCAGTAGGTCACGGGATGGGAACACAAGTGAGTAAAACAGAACAACGGAAACATATTCAAGGCCAACCTGATCGAAGTCCTGTATAGGAGCTGTACCCTCCTAGTGGATAAAAAAAAAAAATTTAATAAAAAAAAAAAAAAAAAAAAAAAAATAACCCCTAGGAGGAAGAACCAGTGCAGGTCTCAACTGGAAAAGCTTGGATCAGTCTTCAGGTGACGTGGCCCGCCGCTCTCTAGTGCCGGAAGGCGCCGATCCAGACTGTGGATACCTTCGACGCTGAAGAGGAGGGCCCGGAAGCCGCTGGCGGTCATCTGGAGGGTCCAGCCAGTTCGGGACGGTGACAGGGTCCTGGTCCAGGAAGAGGAAGAAGGCAGGAAGTTGGTCCGGATCTGACAGGACAAATTTGTGGTTATCACCTCGGGACACTTTGATGCTGAAGGGGTGGCCCCAGGTGTATGAAGCACCAGCTTGGCGAATCACTTCCAGCAATGGGCGGACTACTCGTCGCATGTATAGCGTGTTACGGGAGAGATCCGGGTACAGGTGGATGGAGGATCCATGAAAGTCCAACGGGCCTAGGCGCCAGGCCTTGCGTAAGATCTCCTCTTTCAGGGTATAGTAGTGCACCCGGCACAGGACGTCCCGAGGGCGGTCCCTGCGATCGCCCCCCATGCCCCCCACCCTATGTACTCTGTCCAGTTCGATAGGGGATGTAACCTCCCTGCCCAGGACCTGGTTGAGGATAGCGATGACAGTGGGTTTGAGATCAGTACCCGAGGTTGCCTCCGGGACACCCTGCAACCGGATGTTGTTCCTGCGGCTCCGGTTTTCACCGTCTTCAATTCGGAGCTGGTGCTGTCGCAAACGGGAAAGGTGAGCCGCAGAGGCATTTTCAAGCGTTGCTATTCGGGCCGAATGGTCTTCCTGGGTGGTGGCCAGTTCAGAAACTGCAACCTCCGATGCCGAGACCCGTTGTTTAAGGGCAGTCAGTTCACCGTGGAGAGAGGCCTCCAATTTAGAGGCCCAGGCGTCAAAATCAGACCGGAAGGCAGAGAGCAGGGCAGTGGTTGTGGAGCCCCCTGAGGCTGGGAAAGGCATCCCCTCCGGGGTAGTGCTTACATCAGTGGAAGAGGGCAGCGCGGGTCCGGGCAGTGGATCTGAAGGGTCCATCAGAGGAGACGGGAGTGGGCCCGAGCCGTCCCCGCCGGCCGATGAGGAAGCTGTAGGCGGGGGAGGAGGCTTAGTTTTGCCCGGTGTTCGGCTTGCTGAAAGTTTGTCTTTCCCTGTACGAGGGTCTTGTGAAGTTGTGCGTAGCAGGTACCGTTGGATAGTGCCTTGTTGTAGTTCAGTGTGGTCGTTAGATGCAGAACTGGAAGCCGCCATCAGAGGATCGGGTGCGGGTCAATATGAAGACAGCCTGCGGTTGTCGGGAGAGCACAGAGCTCAGCGGTGCATGTCGTCAGCCGACCATTTTCACGCCCCCACAGGTGAAATAGTGATGCAGCTGTATAGTCCAGACACTTCACGAATAGAGGACTGCTCGGGTATACAGTTTAGGCAGTGTGGTGATAGACCGGGCAGGACCCGCGGCTGAAGAAGGGGTGCGCTGAGGCCAGAGGTGAGTGTCAGCCAAGTCCGGGGGCAGCAAGATGGCCACCGCACCTTGTGCCGGAGCCGTGGCCACGACCCGTTCGTCTGGCGGTCAAGGGGGCAGAGGGTGGCACAGTGGTGCGGTCTGGCTGAGCATCCAGGAGGGCCCCAGGGCGTGAGGAGGACAAGGAGGGAAGATGGCCACCCCCACCCCAGTATGGGAGCAGCAAGATGGCCGCTGGTGCTGTGTTGGATAGGGAGACCCTCTGGGCCGGTACCCAGGTCTCTTCACTAGTGGGCGGGGGTTGCCTTCAGATTATGGGGCCTGAGTCTGGAAGGAGGGGTGGAACAGGGTAGCTGAAAGGACAATGGGCGTCCAAAGATGGCCGCCACTCACCTCCGCACAGTGAAGCTCTCCGATGGGTGTCCTGGTTGTGGGGGCACCCTAGCTACCCCCGGTCCGGGGGGCAGTGGTGGTCCAGTTTAGAGCGGGGCGCCGTTCCTCCCGCAATAGCGGCACTCGAGCGCGGCGACTTCAGAGGCCTCACAGGCCTCAAGATGGCGGCGGATCCTCCAGGAGGGGAGCCTGTTCCGGCTTAAATCCCTGGGCTGTCGGCCGATCCAGAGCCTCAAGTCCCGGTAAGTAGTGGAGAGTGGATCGGCGAGGGGTAGATGCCTGTTCCGCGGCCGCCTTACTCGAGCCCGCGAGTGGAGCCTGGTTCGGCTTGCGTTACAGGGTGGGCGGCTCGGCTAGAGGCACAATACGGCTAGTGGATCGTGCAGGGTAAGTCCAGGAGTTAGGATGGCGAGTTTTTGGGGCCAGATGTGGCGTATTGACCCGTGATGGCAATAGATTTCCTCAGGCCTGACAGAGCTCCTCTATAGCACGTCTATCCCCGCTCACCGGGACCCTTTCTTTTTAATATATTTATAAATAATATAGGAATAAAAGTACAATTTCAGTTTTGGCAGATGACACCGAGCTATGTATTGAACTATGTGGCAAATGAGGTTTAATGCTGATAAATGTAAAGCATCATACATACTAGGGGAGAACAAATGGGGAAATCAACGGTGGAGAAGAATTTGGGTTCTCTAGTAAATCACAAGTTTAATCATGTCATGCAATGCGAAGCAGCTGTTTCCAAAGCGAGCAAAATCCTTTTATGTACTAAGAGAGGCATGAACTCCTGAGAGAGAGAGAGATCGTTTTGCCCCTGTACAAATCTTTAGTAAGACCTCATCTGGAATATACAGTTCAGTTTTGGGCACCAGTTCTCAGAAAGGATATCAGGTAACTGGAGAAAGTGCAGAGAAGGACAATCAAACTGATAAGAGGCATGGAGGATCTCAGCTATGCAGGAAGATTTGTTGAACTGAGTTTATTCTCTCTTGAGAAGAGGAGATTAACCACTTAAGGACCGGACTAATATGCTGCTAAATGACCAAAGGTGTTTTTACAATTCGGCCCTGCATCGCTTTAACAGACAATTGCGCGGTCGTGCGACATGGCTCCCAAACAAAATTTGCGTCCTTTTCTTCCCACAAATAGAGCTTTCTTTTGATGGTATTTGATTGCCTCTGCGATTTTTTTTGCGCTATAAACAAAAATAGAGCGACATTTAAAAAAATATATATTTTTTACTTTTTGTTATAAGAAAAATCAAATAAACTAAATTGTAGTCAAACATTTAGGCCAAAATGTATTCAGCCACATGTCTTTAGTAAAAAAAAATCACAATAAAATAAAATTAGCTACCTAGCGGCAACAGTGACACTAATACAGCGATCAGAAAAACAATCGCTTAGTGACGCTGGCAATAGGGGGTGAAAGGGTTAACTAGGGCGGTGATCAAGGGGTAAAAACTTTATTAGGGGGATTGCGGGGCTACCCTGGACCTAACACTAACTGCCTGTCACACTAACTGTCACACTGACACTAAATGCAGTGATCAGTAAATATATGATCACTGCAATCAGTGACAGTGTGACAGGGGCTGGGGGGTGATCGGAAGGGGTTAATGTGCCTATGTGTGTGGTGTCAGTGTGCTGTTGGTGCGACTTACTGTGTGAGTCTTCTCTCCTCTCGGCGGATTGAAAATACTGCCGAGAGGAGAGCTGACATCACTTCCTCTGCCAGTGTTTACATTACACAGGAAGAGGAAGTGACACGGCGGGGGCTCTGCTGATTCGCTGGGAGCGATCGCGAGGGGATGGACAGAAACCAACAGCCGTCCCCTCATCATGGATCGCTCCCACAGGTAAAACGACTGCCGCATGTAGCAGGGGGGTTCCGCAACAAGGCAGGGATGTACATGTACACCCATGTGCCTGTACGTGCCATTCTGTGGACGTACATATACATGTGGCGGTCGTTAAGTGGTTAAGGGGGGGGGGCGAAGGATCAACATGTATAAATACATAGAAAAGCTATCTGGCAACACACATCAGCAATTCCTGCACAGATTTCAGGACACAATGCAGTGCACTGGCTTTCCAGGGCGATTAAGCAAGTATGTTGACCTTCTAATAAGGACTCTTTTTTAAAGCCCAACTCTGGGTTGTTACCCAACCACCTTTTACCCCACAAGGCCCCCTTGGCCCTCATCTTCTTTAGGCCTTGTCCATGGTTGGGAAATCTTCAGTAATACTGAAAGTGACACTGACATGATGAGGTCAGTACTTTACTCTGCTTCATTACACAGTGGGAAATAGAAATTTCCCTTTCATCCATGTCTATTAATTATAGCAGATTTTATTTCAACTTCACATTGTGTGTTTTCTACAATAAGTCTAATTCAAAAATGTTGTATGGGCAAATGAGATATATATATATATATATATATATATATATATATATATATATATATATATATATATATATATATATATATATATATATATATATATATATATATATATATATATATATTTATATATATATATATATAAACATTTATTTTTATTTTTATATAAATTAATTGGAAGGTGAAGTTTATTTTTATTTTATAACAGCCATTGAATTACAGGTTTATAGCTACTTGTTTTTTTTTTAAGGCTAAGCCTTCATTTAAGTAAATCAAGATTAGGCAGCATATCTGCTGCTACGTTTAAATTGTGACAGCTCCCTTTCTGCAGCTCAACACCCAGACCATGTGTCATGGTGAAGGATTATTGTTACAGTACGAATAACACGCTGAACTGTACTGAAACAAGTTATTCCTCCTGGGAGATGCATTACAAGAACAGAGGCCATAAATTAACATTGCATGTCAAATTCTCAAGCCTGGAGAGCTACCAGAGCAAATTCATCCAGAGCTTTTGCAGTTCAGCCTTTATGAAAAAACCAAAAAACCCACTGCTAACATTCAATCTATGTATATATTTGGAGCAAGAATGCAATGACCCTGTACCACAGAATACATTTAACTTTATTCCTATTTACATGACATTAAATCCTGTATTATCTGTCAGAAAAGTTATGGATTCATGTAATATAGCACAGTGCCAAAATAAATTATGTTGGTGGTATCAAAAATTTACAAGCGGTCACTGGCGCTAGGAGGGATATAGGCCGGTCAATGAAGCAAAAACAAACCCTATGGTGATTGCTGTAGAGGGTATCATATAGACAGTTCAGTGCAGCGGGAATGACAGTACCCGGAAGTACCCAACACAAGTAATATACACAAAACAAGTCCGCGCTCTTAAATGTCTGTAAAATATATATAAAATATATAAGCCCAATGTTGTTGGGATAAAAGAAAATAATCATATAAATATAGAGAAAAAAGAATCCATTTATTGCAGATCCACTTCTAAAAACAAGGGAGAAAACAGTCCATATAGGATAATATACAGGGCTGTAGAGTAGTAAGCAATGTGCACAAACAGTTCCACCAGCAGACACCAGCAATTCATGGGGTTAAACCTCAACGGTTCCATGCACAGGCCATCATGAGGACAAAAAACACACGCTCACAGTACCTTGATGGTAGATGGTATAAAGTGGTACACAGAGAGCCGCCGTCAGATCTTTAAGAGCGCGGACTTGTTTTGTGTATATCAAAAATTTAGCAGAACTTGGACCTATTAAAAATGATACCGAAAACAATAAGATTAATACCATAATACTGAATATATGGAATTCATGGAGCTTGATGGACTAAAGGGTAATTTCCAGGATAATTTTATATCACTTACATCATTGTTTCTAGTAAATTTAAGCATAAACGTAATCATTCAGATTTGAAAACCATTAAATGATAATAGAATATAGAGCCCGAGGTAATTCACATATTAAGATTATATATACAGTGCCTCAAGTGTTACAACCAAAAACGTGAATGTATTTTATTGTGATTTTATGTGATAGACCAGGGATCTCCAAACTACGGCCCTCCAGCTGCTGTGGAACTACACTTCCCATGAGGCATTGTAAAACTCTGACATTCGTAGACATGACTAGGCATGATGGGAATTGTAGTTCCTGAACACCTGGAGGGCCATAGTTTGGAGACTCCTGTGATAGACCAACACAAAGTGCCACATAATTGTGAAGCGGAAGGAAAATTATAAACCATTTTCAATTTTTTTTTACAAATGATATGTGAAAAGTGTGGTGTGCATTTGTATTCAGCCCCCCTGAGGCAATACTTTGTAGAACCATCTTTCGTTGCAATTACAGCTGCAAGTCTTTTTGGGTATGCCTCTACCAGCTTTGCACATCTAGAGGGTGACATTTTTGCCCATTCTTCTTTGCAAAATAGCTCAAGCTGTCAGATTGGATGGAGAGAGTCTGTGAACAGCAATTTTAAAGTCTTGCCACAGATTCTCAATTGTATTTATGCCTGGACTTTGACTGGACCTTACATATGAATACATTGTATGCTTTGATCTAAACCAGAGTTCCCCAACCCCTATTTAAAGGCTGCACTGTCTGATGTCCGGCGGCGGGCAAGCAGAGAGATGACATCATCTCTCACCGTCAGCCCCGCATTACCGCTGTTCTCCCTCACTGGCCTATGCTGCCACCATGGCAGGTGACAAACCTCACCTGGTGCCAGGTGACAAAAAAAAAAATCTGACGTGGCAAGTGGCATTCCACGTCTGGTGGCAGGTGACATATCAATCCACTGTAAAAAGCAGGCATTTGCGCCCTGGTAGTGATGCCTACATCTGTTGTTTGCTCTACATGCTGTAAATAAGGCTAGTAACATTTAGATGATTTGTGGTATGGTGCACTTGTTTTAACTAGGGATGAGCCCTAGTGTTCATCGGGTGTTCGTTTGTTCGCAAGCGAACCGAACATATGGGGAAATTTGAGTGTCGCTAGAAACCAGCGAGAACCTCGCTGGAAGCTGCATTCCAGCGAGAACCTCGGCCGTGTGTACGCTCTCGGCGAGCATCCTGTCGGGAATGCCGTTGAGCAGAAATAGAGAGCATGTTCTCTATTTGCTCGACGGCCCGCCTGGATGAATGGCTGGTTGCCATTCTCGACGGGCGGGTCGCCGAATCTGACGGCCGGCAGAGAACCTCGACGGGCGGAACGATGTGTTCTGCCCTTCGAGGTTCTCTGCCGTGTGTACGCGGCTTCACACAAATGTTGTCGGAAATTCCAATCGGCAAGAATGCTGTCACGTACAAGTTCAATGATTCCGAACTTGCATCAAATTGATTCCGAGCATGCGTAGGATTTTTGTGAGTCGGAATTGCATACAGACGATCGGAATTTCCGATAAAGACTTTTGTTGTCAAAAAAATTGAGAACCAGCTCACAAACATTTGTTGTCTGAAATTCCGACACTAAATGTCCGATGGAGCATACACACGGTTGGATTTTCTGACAACAAGCTCACATCGAACATTTGTTGTTGGAAATTCCGACCGTGTATACGCGGCATAAGCGGCATAAGCCTTTAAAATTACCACTTTTGATTTTTCATGTTTGTATCTCCCATAGACTTTAACGGTTTTCACATGTTTGAACATTTTTTTTGCCTGTTCGCAAGTTCTGGTGTGAACTGAACTGGGGGATGTTAAGCAGGTATTATGCCCCATAAAAGCATCCTTTTAAGTCAGTAGGACTGCAGCACAACTGCATGCCAAATGTGGCTATGGCAGTTGTGCAGGGTATTTCGATGTAATATGCCCCTTTGAATCGAAAAACAGGTGATCTATTGTGAATTACTTTTTAGACCCAGTCATCAGTGTGAATCAAATCATAGTGCACAATATGCAGGAACATAGAAATTGCACCTGTGTACAACTCTTACGGGAACAGTAAGTACAGAAAACTGACACTTGCAAGAGAGATTCCCGTTTGTTGCTCATCCATCTGTAAACTACTAATCACCCATTTCCCTATGCAATGGAGATGAAGAGAAAGGGATATGTTTGAAGACCACCCTGGGTGTCATGGATATGCTGTAATGTTTGTCTGTCAGCTTACCTCTCCATGTGTTCTGCTCAAGAGGCCTGCCATGCTCACCTGGCTGCTTAAAGGGTCACTAAAGGAAAAAAAGAATTGCTGAAATTACTGTTTACATGGTATAGAGACATAATAGCTAACTGATTCCTTTCAAAAATGATTAAAAATAGATACAAAAAAATCATATAATGTGCCTGCAGTTTAGTTTTACTTTTAAACTGGTTTCATGTTTCTGTGATGTAAAGAGACACACAGAACACAAACAAACAAATATAGGGCAGTGTTTTGTTTTTAAAATGAATCTGATGGTTCTGAGGAGTTTTAGACACACAGTAAAGACAGCTTGGACCACAGTGAAAAGCTGACATGAGATTTTTCATAAGGAGCCAGACAAGCAGGAAGTGTGAAGTGTGGAGTTCTGTGTGACTGCACAGAGGAGACCAACAATGTAAGTAGTGAAGTAAAAAGGTGTTTATTTACAAACATGTGGGGACATGTGAGTACACAATAAACAGCAAATAGTATATACAATCAAAGGGAGATAATGTATTCATAAACAAAGCCAAGCCAAAGTCATACACGTGGGATGTCAGCAGGTGGGTGAGGATGGGAACACAACAGAGCAGGAGCGGGTGGAACACAGCACTGCAAGCCAGAATACGAATAGCACCAGCGGATGGAGCCTTTCCTGACAATACCCCCTCTCAAAGGAGCGGCCTCTGGACGCTCCAACTATCTGTTGCCGAGGAAAGTCCAAAGTGACAAACTGGGCAATGGGTAAAGTCATATCAGATTGAATATCAGGAAGGTCCATGGCTTTAAACTGGACAAAAGGAGGCTTGAGCTGAGAGGCGGGTACATCTGGGTAGACAGAGGACACATCTGCGCAGACAGCGGGTAGAACAAACTGGGGAGTGAGCACATCAGGCTGGGCAGCAAACAGAAGCTCATCAGGCAGGGCAGCAAACAGAAGCTCATCAGGCTGGGCAGCAAACAGAAGCTAATCAGGCTGGGCAGCAAACAGAAGCTCATCAGGCTGGGCAGCAAACAGAAGCTCATCAGGCTGGGTCGCAGACAGAAGCTCATCAGGCTGGGCAGCAGACAGAAGCTCATCAGGCTGGGCAGCAAACAGAAGCTCATCAGGCTGGGCAGCAAACAGAAGCTCATCAGGCTGAAAGGTAGGCACATTGGGCTGGAAGATAGAGACCGGGACTCCGGGATGAAAGACGGGCACCGGGACGCCAGGAAGAAAGACGGGCACCGGGACGCCGGGAAGAAAGATGGGCAGTAACACATTCGGCTGGGCAGCAAACGGGAACACCTCCGGCTGGGCAGCAGACGGAAACACCTCCGGCTGGGCAGCAGACGGAAACACCTCCGGCTTGGCAGCAGATGGGAACACCTCTGGCTGGGCAGTAGACGGGAACACCTCCGGCTGGGCAGCAGACATTGGCACAACAAGTTGGGCGGTTGGCACTAAAATGTCTGGCGGGGCAACTGGCATGTCAGGCTGGGCAACTGGCACATCAGGCTGGGCAACTGGCACATCAGGCTGGGCAACTGGCACGTCAGGCTGGACCGCTGAAACAGGCTGGACCACTGGCACTGAAACAACAGGCTGGGCAGTTGGTACTGGAACAGGCTGGGTAGTTGGCACTGGAACAGACTGGACCACTGGAACGGACTGGACCGCTGGCACTGGAACAACAGGCTGGGCAGTTGGCACTGGAACAGGCTGGGCAGTTGGCACTGGAACAGGCTGGACAGTTGGCACTGGAACAACAGGCTGGGCAGTTGGCACTGGAACAACAGGCTGGGCAGTTGGCACTGGGGCAGGCTGGGCAGTTGGCACTGGAACAGGCTGGACCGCTGGCACCGGAACAGGCTGGGCCACTGGCACCGAAACAGGCTGAGCAGCTGGCACCGAAACAGGCTGAGCAGCTGGCACTGAAACAGGCTGAGCAGCTGGCACTGAAACAGGCAGATTGGCTGGCACTGGAACAACAGGCTGGACGGCTGGCACTGGAACAGGCTGGATGGCTGGCACTGGAACAGGCTGGGCGGCTGGCACTGAAACAATAGGCTGGACAGCTGGCACTGGAACAGGCTGGGCAGCTGGCACTGGAAAAGGCTGGGCAGCTGGCACTGGAACAGGCTGAGCAGCTGGGACTGAAAGAGGCTGGGCAGCTGGCACTGGGACAGGCTGGGCAGCTGGCACTGGAACAATAGGCTGGGCAGCTGGCACTGGAACAATAGGCTGGGCAGCTGGCACTGGGACAGGCTGGGCAGCTGGCACTGGAACAATAGGCTCGGTAGCTGGCACTGGGACAGACTGGGCAGCTGGCACTGAAACAATAGGCTGGGTTACTGGCACTGGAACAGACTGATTGGATGGAAACAACTGGGCTATATTTCAGATTTTGGAGTCTGGATTAATAAGCAGCAATTAGATTGTGAACAACGAACAAATATGGAAAAAAGAGTAATTGCGCTAAACCAGAATTCTGTTATTCCAATAAAGAAAAAACAAATGAGGGGCATAAAGCCCAACGTGTATATCGTGCCTTAGTAGTGGACTAATTGTTAATAATAAATAAATATATATACAATAAAGTGTACTAGTGCATATTGGCAAATATGGCTTCTACCACTTAGGATTAAACCTGTGAATAAAAATTGCGTGAATGAAAAGCCTATCCCTCCAATGTGAAATCAATCACTGTTGAAAGGAGAATTAATAAATCATAAACAGTGCATACACCATAAATGATGAAATTCTGAACAACACAAAAATAAACTACAGTAGGACTAAAATTAAACAGATGGAGAATCAAAGTCCATATGTGTATCTCAATAAGTGCAAACTTTAGATTAAAGCACACCCGTGCACAATCCAAATGGTAAATGCTTATGGTCCCAGCAAACCGCATGTGAATCCACCACCGTATTCAAATCTGCTTACCAGATATAATGGTCCTGGTGGACCAGACCCAGCATATCACTCCAGTAGGGGACTAGATAATGGTTTGTCCGCAGTATGATGTAACTTCACATTTAAGCTCAATGGTAGGGATCATATGGAAAAAAGAAGTGCTCAACATAGCATAAAATCAGGGGTAATTTATTTAAAACAAACATGCAGGTAAACAACTCACATTTGAGCAGATAATACAAAGCTTCGTCCAACTAATCTCCCCCCAAATACAAACATTCTAACTTGTCCAACGCTTCACTGTTTAACCCTGGGACATTACCAGCCAGCGTTAGGGTCTTTAGAGATGTAGTAGGATCTGGATAAGATGAAAGTAAGGAAGGCCAGAATGAACAAGGACCTTAAAATTGGACTAGATGCACTCTGTTCGAACAAGTCCCTCGTTATTAGACTGGCGGACAAAGGAGGGGGTATTGTCATCCTAGATAGGTGTGATTATTTAGCAGAATTGCACCGTATTGTGGACGACTGCGATACCTACACCCCTCTGAGTCGAGACCCAGTGACCAAATACAAACGTGAGTTAGAGGTCATTGTGGATCAGGGTTTCCAAAAGGGGATTCTAAATGAGAAGGAAAGTCTCTTTCTGGTACCAGTGGCCCCCCGTACACCAGTGATTTATTATCTCCCAAAAGTCCATAAAAACCAGTCTTGCCCCCCCGGGACATCCCATTGTTAGTGGGATAGATTCAATTACATCCTGGGTGGGCAAGTATATCGACTTTTTCTTACAGCCCCTTGTGCGGAATATTCCCTCTTTTATTAGGGACACCAAACAAGTGATTAATCTCCTGTCGGGCTTGTCGCCCAAAAAAGGTATATGGATGGTCACGGTGGACGTGACCTCATTATACACTATCATTCCCCATAATCTGGGGTTTAAGGCAGTGAGGCTTTATTTGACTCGAGGATCCAACTTGGTCCTTGAACAGATCGAATTAATTATGACTCTGCTACAATATGCAGCTAGCCACAACTACTTTTGGTTCGATCACTGTTTTTTCCGCCAGGATAGAGGAGTAGCCATGGGGGCCAAATACGCTCCCAGTTTGGCGAACCTCTTAATGGCTAAGTGGGAGGAGGACGTCGTTGATGATTGCAGAAGGCCCGAGGTCATCCTCTGGGTTAGGTACATAGACAACGTCCTCCTCCTATGAGATGGTGATAGGGAGGATTTGGACACATTCATGTTACTTCTCAATGATAATACGAGGGGTTTCAAATTCACTTTTTCAGCGAGCCAAACCATGGTCAATTTTTTAGACCTAAATATTGAAGTTGTCGGTGATAGATTTATAACTACCACATTCTTTAAATCAACGGACAGGAATTCATTTATCCCTCTAGACAGCTGTCATTATGCCCCATGGTTGAAGGCTGTCCCTCAAGGGCAGTTTGCCAGAATTAGGCGCAACTGTACCGAAGTTGAAGCCTATGACAGGCAGGCTGCTATCCTATCCAAGAGGTTTGCTGAGAAGGGGTATGATTCAAATACACTGTCCGAGTTGGTACAATCTACCCGTACTGTTGATAGCGAATCCCTGCTAAAGGATAGAACTAGGGAAGAGAATCATGGTTTCTCATTGCCATTCATCACCACTTTCTCGGCACAGCATCAGAGCATTAAGCGCCTTATAAAAAAAAACACTGGCACATCCTCCAGAGTGATCAATTACTTGCGCCTGTGTTGCCTAAGAGACCATCTGTCATCTTTCGGGGCGCCTCTTCGCTGGATGCTAGGGTGGCGCCCAGGGTTCAGGACCCTCCGAGGGTAAACAGGACTTTTTTACAGGGTCTCTCCGGGTATCATAGATGCAAGAGGTGCCAAGTGTGTTCCTTAAACAAATGCCAGGACCGTAAAATCACCCACTTCTCCTCTACAAGTACTAGCAGGACCCATGAGGTGGAGCCCTTTGTCACCTGCTCAACAAAGGGGGTGGTCTATCTCCTCCAATGCCCTTGCGGGCTGCAATACGTTGGGAGGACTAAAAGGGAAATGAGGATTAGGCTTAACGAGCATATAGCTAAGATCAGGAAGGGGTTTCCCAACCATTCGGTATCGAGGCACTATGATCTCGTTCATAACAGGAACCCTGCAGGGACCTTACTTGTGGGTATAGACAAGTACAAACCACATTGGAGGGGGAGTTCCTTGGTTAGAGAGATTTCCAAAACTGAAATGTCTTGGATCCATAGGTTGAGAACATACAGTATGGGCTGAATGTGGATACAGACATTAATGCCTTCATTAACAACTCTTAGCCAGATATGTATGGCCATTTTGTTATCCCACTGTGGCTTTTGAGTTGTTGAGTGGCAGTTATTTCCTCACCAGGTGAGGCGTCCACATATGTGTGAACACTTGGGTGCAATAGGCTGACCCATTTGGAGTTTGACATATGAACCTGTTTTTTTCTATTTAAATTTGTAGGAGATGTATGCTTATTTCCTATTTATGGGTATTGTTTTTGTATGTTTTTAGTTCAAGATTTGAAACAGTCTTTTTTCCTTTTAGCAAACTGAATTAGATTATTGCTTGTGATACATTGGATACAGTTTTCTTATCTGCAAATGTGTAAACATGTTTCAATGATAGTGTTCAATATCCTTTGTCCCCGCAGTGTAGTGTGTCAAAGCTCACTTCCGGGACAAGGCGTCACCACGTCAGTTTCCGGGGAATGATCGCATGTCCCGTCATGCGACTGTGCCTCTCCTTTGGGTTGGCTCAAGATTCGGTATCGAATCGGGTGTCTGCCTCTGCCTGGAGAGCATTGACACATCAGAACTGAGTGACGTGCATGTGCGCGGCTCCTGGAACGAGGCTTGGTTTAATCATATTGTTTGTCGTCCATAAGAGGGGATGGCCCAGCATGCCGCTCGTGCCCCAAGATGAAGTGACCTATCACGAAATGCGTCGGTCGGAGCGAGCGACGTGCTGACGTCATCCCCCTCATCGCTGCTATTCTCTACACATCTACACGAGTGGTTCTTCCTGGAAGCGTCCGGCCGGCGCTACAGGCTTGAAGCTTTGTATTATCTGCTCAAATGTGAGTTGTTTACCTGCATGTTTGTTTTAAATAAATTACCCCTGATTTTATGCTATGTGGAGCACTTCTTTTTTCCATATGATCCCTATCATTGGGCTTAAATGTGAAGTTACATCATACTGTGGACACACCATTATCTAGTCCCCTACTGGAGTGATATGCTGGGTCTGGTCCACCAGGACCTTTATATCTGGTAAGCAGATTTGAATACGGTGGTGGATTCACATGCGGTTTGCTGGGACCATAAGCATTTACCATTTGGATTGTGCACGAGTGTTCTTTAATCTAAAGTTTGCACTTATTGAGATACACACATGGACTTTGATTCTCAATCTGTTTAATTTTAGTCCTACTGTAGTTTATTTTTGTGTTGTTCAGAATTTCATTGTTTATGGTGTATGCACTGTTTATGATTTATTAATTCTCCTTTCAACGGTGATTGATTTCACATTGGAGGTGTAGGCTTTTCATTCACGCAATTTTTATTCACAGGTTTAATCCTAAGTGGTTGAAGCCATATTTGCCAATATGCACTAGTACACTTTATTGTATATATATTTATTTATTATTAACAATTAGTCCACTACTAAGGCATGATATACACGTTGGGCTTTATGCCCCTCATTTGTTTTTTCTTTATTGGAATAACAGAATTTTGGTTTAGCGCAATTACTCTTTTTTTCCACACTGGAACAGACTGGGCAGCTGGCGCTGGAACAGACTGGGCAGCTGGCGCTGGAACAGACTGGGCAGCTGGCGCTGGAACAGACTGGGCAGCTGGCACTGGAACAGACTGGGCAGCTGGCACTGGAACAGACTGGGCAGCTGACACTGGAACAGACTGGGCAGCTGGCACAATGGTGTGGGTCGTGAAGTACTTCCGCTTCTTTTTAGATTTAGATTTAGTCACTGCAGGCTTGTTAACAGGAGGGATGTATGAAAGGGATGGAATTACGTAGGAGGAAGGGTTGGAATGTGGCAGGGACACAGGAACAGTGACTGTAGGAGTGTTTTGTGGAGTTGTTACAGGTGGATTAAAGGCAGGGTAGGTACAATTAGTAGAAACTGGGTAGTAATATTTGGTAGGATGCAGAATTATCTGGGCTGGGGTTGCCATTGTTGATGGACAGATGGATCCTTGGGAAGGCAGGAGGTTAATAGCAGGGCTGGAACGGAGTGGCTTGGCTGGAATCAGGAGGTCTGACCATGCCTGCAGCACAGGTTGAACAAAAGCAGGTTCACACACACCTTGTCTAATCAGAGACTGCACAGAACTAATACACTCAGATAACTTTTGCTGGGGACAAGAAGAATAATGCTCATCAAAAGACGCCGGATCATCCTCTAATAACCACACCAGGGATTCAACTTGGTCATGACTGAAGGGGGGAGAGAAATCGTCACTACCGTCAGGAATGAATGACAGGGCTGGCTTTACACACAACCGAATTAATGCCTGAACATCATTAAAAGTCATGTAACCCTGATCCACCCAGGAATGAGCTGATCGGATAGTTTCCATTAGCTGATCACTAGTCCAACCCTCCAAAACCTGGCGACAATACCCCTCATCCACTTCTGCCAGCAGAGAAAAGTAAAGGATTTTATTGTAATCCATGTTTAGAGCAACGCACAACACCAGGATGGTTCCTCAATGCAGTCATGTCTGATCAAGGGATGGCCCTGGTATACTGTCAGGAGAGCTAACAGATCAGTTCTGTGTGACTGCACAGAGGAGACCAACAATGTGAGTAGTGAAGTAAAAAGGTGTTTATTTACAAACATGTGGGGACAACCAGTGCACAATAAACAGCAAATAGTATATACAATCAAAGGGAGATCAGGTATTCATAAACAAAGCCAAGCCGAGGTCATACACGTGGGATGTCAGCGGATGGGTGAGGATGGGAACACAACAGAGCAGGAGCGGATGGATGGACAGGCTGCGGGGTAGGAATCCAAGAAAAACAGGAACCAGGAAACAGGGAGGAGAAGTCCAGGGAAGGAATCAGGATCAAGGATCAGAATCAGGATCCAGAATCACGGTCCAGAGTCAGGGTCCAGAATCAGGGTCCAGAAAACAGGGTCAGGATACAGGCTCAGGTCTGGAAGATAGAACGATAGCAGGGCAAGGTCTGCTTGAACTCACCGGGTATATATAGAGGTGGTGATTGAGTTCAGGTCACAGCTGAGCGCAGGAAGGGCTGTATGCTCCACACTACCAGGATCCATCCGCTGGTGGAGGTCACTACTGCGTCCCAAAGGTGATATACCAGCAGGGGGAACTTCTCCTGACAGCTCCAAACTGCCAGGAGACCCCTGCTGGTGGAAGCCAGATTACGAATAGCACCAGCAGATGGAGCCTTTCCCGACAAGCAACTTCAAAGCAAAAAATGAACAATGAGGACATGAAACCAGGACTGCAGTAAGGTAAAGGAAGCTATTTAGCTAAAAAAACATTTCCTTTAGTGATCCTTTAAATAATCTCTCCTCAAAGCTTGGTCCCACCCCAGGCTCTATCAGAGAACTCTCCTGTAGCCTACCGTCAGCGTGACCCTGGGGTCCACGACCTGGAACTAGTTGCAGCGCAGTCCATCCTCACCACTAGAGGCTCTGGTGAACACCTGCTGGCTCTTAGACTCCGCACCTTGGGAAATCTATGCTCTAGCTCCCAGTGGAATCCATCTTGGTGCTTCAGTGGACCTGCCTTCCTGAACCTCCCAGAGTTCCATCCGCAGCAGTCAGTCTTAGGGTCCACTACCATAGCGATGCACTCCTGACTCCAACTATGTGCATCCGTCACCTGGCCTCAGGTGACGACCACAGTTCCCTCCAGAGATACAATACATTGAGTGAGCATTTTCACCTTAGCAGAATTACTAGGTGAAATCAAGGGAAAAATATCCTCAAATGCAGCCACTATCTCCAAGAATTGGTAAGCTGACAAAAAATATTGTTTTTTGTTTTTGGGTTTAATGTAGCTTAAATATGTTCAATTAAAAGTGATACAGCAATATACTTATATATATACATGTTGATGATCTATCAGCATTTAAAAAAACTAGAGTGTGTACAATGAATGTTAATTTATTGTTAACATGGTAGAAAACCAGTTTGCTAAGCACCATGTAGAAGGTAAACCACACAAATTAAAATTATGAATTAATAACAGTTGGCAAAGAGCAGCATACCTAGCAGTCAAAAAGACACAAGGTTTCAGGGGCTGGACTCCCCTTTTGTTAAACAAATTCTACCTGACCTGACTCACCCACCTATTCTCACCACCCATCCCATACAGTAACATATAGGGCTGTTAACCTGATCATACATTTTGATGGGGTCATCTAGGTAATAATAAATGAGGCTTACGTGAAGTTATTTTGTTTTTATGTGTGAAAGGGGCTTCTGCGCTGTCGGGGAATACAGCTAGGGGGCACTGCGTGCAGATGCCTGGTAGTCTGTCCTAGACCAGAAAATAAGTGATAAGTGAAAAAATATTGGTGTCTGCGCTGTGCTAGGGGTATGTGTCACAATTAGGGTTGTCCCGATACCACTTTTTTAGGACCGAGTACAAATACCGATACTTTTTTTCAAGTAGTCGCCGATACCGAATACCGATACTTTTTTAAATGTGTCCCCAAAGGCAGCCATGATGTCCCCCCACATATTGCAGCCATGATGTCCCCCCACATATTGCAGCCATGATGTCCCCCCACATATTGCAGCCATGATGTCCCCCACATATTGCAGCCATGATGTCCCCCACATATTGCAGCCATGATGTCCCCCACATATTGCAGCCATGATGTCCCCCACATATTGCAGCCATGATGTCCCCCACATACAGTATTACAGCCATGATGTCCCCCACATATTACAGCCATGATGTCCCCCACATATTGCAGCCATGATGTCCCCCACATATTACAGCCATGATGTCCCCCACATATTACAGCCATGATGTCCCCCACATATTACAGCCATGATGTCTCCCACATATTACAGCCAAGATGTCCCCCACATATTGCAGCCATAATGTCCCCCACATATTACAGCCATGATGTCCCCCACATATTACAGCCATGATGTCCCCCACTTATTACAGCCATGATGTCCCCCACTTATTACAGCCATGATGTCCCCCACATATTACAGCCATGATGTCCCCCACATATTACAGCCATGATGTCCCCCATATACAGCCATGATGTCCCCCTACCTGATAATGATGCCGCCGTATAAACAAAGCTGCCGCCGCAAACATTACACGCACCTTTCGTTTTTCAATAGCTGTTTTCCCTATCGCGCGCCCTGTGTAAAGGACACTCCCTCTTGCTCGGGATAGGACAGATCCATCCAATTACAAGTACTCCCGCAAATACTCGGAATTGGTCCCGATACCGATACTGGTATCGGTATCGGGACAACCCTAGCCACAATAGTGCACGAACCAGGGGGAGAGTCCTAGGAACTAGGTAAATAATGAACAAGTGTAAACAACATGTGAAAAGTGGATACTGAAACACACAAATAAGGATAACACCAGAAAACGTTATGACATCCAGACATTAAATGATTTCACAAAGTCAATAATACAAGAGTGGAATAATGAATAGTCTGTGGTACAAGTCCAAAAAAATAAAAAATTCTGTGAGTGAAATGCCCAGAGCAGAAAGAAAACTTCCAACATAGAAATGATGCAGATGCAGGCTTCGGTGCAGACCGCTCACCTTTCCGGCTATGTACAGATAGACAAAAAATCCACTCCAGCAGAGAAAACGCACAGCAGTAAGGGATGACGACAAAGGATCTCAATGGCAGATGAGCATGTAAAAATCAGAGACACAACATAGCATAATCCTGTGATGGCACTAGAAAAATAATGATAAATCACACAGACATGCACTCACTTTGTGATCATGAAAGGTGGGTCTATCTCCCACAAACTCTGAGTTCGTACAGGTCCGGTATCAACGCTAAGGGTCCCCCCAGTCCCTTCTTCAGCTCCAAGTGGCCAAAAGGCAGATGGATGGATCTCAAGCAGGTGGCAGATGGATGTGCGAGGAGAGAGAACAGAGGAAGCACATAGCAAAGTACCGCCGTATAAACGTTTTTTTTTGGATCAATAGAAAAAATAAAACTCACATTTGCAAAGTAAAAACTGGGCACAACTCAATACAAGCAGCGAACTCGTCTCCCAGCCGTCAAACGTGCACGCTCTGGTGCTCCTGACGCGTATCGTCATGTGACTTCTTCCTCTGAAGAAGTCACATGACAATACACGCCAGGAGCACTAGAGCGTGCACGTTTGAGTATCCACTTTTCACATGTTGTTTACACTTGTTCATTATTTACCTAGTTCCTAGGACCCTCCCCCTATTTTGTTTTTAATTAATGATTACAATACAAGTGTGTTCTTAACGCGATTGGACCATTTCATGTAACACAGCAGTTTTTTATGTACAAGGTTTTTCAGCAGAATGTCTCATGTGCTTAGGAAACTTATAGCCAGATCATGAAAATGTGTCTTAAATATCTTCAATTGTCTAGCTCTGGCTAGCTCCCCAAACCAATGCAAACATAATGATAACAAATGCCTTTTTCGCATAAAGAAAATTGCATGTTAGGTTCCATTATATTTTTAATGCAGTCCATTTAAATTATTCCTACACCCATGATTATGATGGGTTTTTTCATGAAAAATCTTTATCTACACCGAAAACTTCTGAATCCTTCTAAAGATCATGTTGTAAGATGAACCAAACATGAAGACTAAAGTGCCTCCCTTGACCAAGAATCCTTTCTGTCTTTTAATCTTCTGGAAATCTGGCTTTCCATCTTCCACAAAAAATGCCTAAAATTACAAAAGTCCAATATTTTAATCATTTGGTTCAATGGTGGACAAAATTTAATAAAACCTCCAGGACTCGTTAAACTAAATTCCAGCCTCACAACATCCAAAGACAGACCTGCAAAATAAGAAGAATACTTTCAAAAGGTTCATCTTTATCAAAGGGAAACATTTACCAGCAGACTCAAAGTGTGAGATACTCAGAGGTATTGCTTGATACAGCAGTGATAAAGAATATGACTCAAAGAGACAGAACATTCTGCAGTACTGAAAATGAGAATGGGAAGATCAGACTGCACAGAGGCAATGATTGTGTTCAATCTCTGAACAATGGCCAAAGAAGAATCAAACTTTTTCTGTGATGTATTCAATAGTTGTAAATAGAACTCACACTCTGTGTAAATGTATAAGCTGAACGTGAGGAACAGTACCTTCATCTGCAGTCACTGTACAATAGACTGTTGGGGAATAGTGCATTTGTTCTGTACTGCTGAAGAGCTCTTGTTACAGGAAATCACGAGAGAAAGAAATAGAGCTTAGTTATATACCAACCAGTAGTCTGGAGAAAGATAGGGTGGTTGCAGTTGTCCTTTAAGCTGTACGGTTTTCTATTGCTTGCACCTAAAAGTGTGTAATACCTATAGCTCAAATGAAACTTTCTGCAATTGCAGCAGCAGCAGCAGCAAAAGCTGTGTTTTCTGTGAATAGTAATATTTTAAATTGTTAATAAAAGGTCATTAAAGATCAAAGATTCATATAGCCAATACTTTTTTTTATTAATTTTGAATAGAGTGGGAAAGGTTAAAAAACGTTTTTGTTTTATTTTGTAGACTTTATATGAACAATTATGTACCACCCTCTAGTGTGCTACTAGTGTCAGTGCGGGAAGATTTGCATGCTCACTCATGTTTAAAACCTGTGAGTTTTAATCTGGGTCAGCGTTATTGGAGTTCAGGGCTGGATGACTCATGCAGGCAGCTCTCTGGTGCCTCCCCCAATTCTGGAAAGTTGGATAACATTCTGGAAGCTTGAGGGCGGAGGCTAGGAGAGTTGTTCTGCATATTTAGGGGAACTTAGCCAATCCCCAGGTGGTGGGCCTGGCAGGGTACTATATTAGCCCTTAAATATGGATGAGTCATGCCAGCAGGGGAGATGGGTGGAATATGGAAAAGGAGTATTGAGGGGACTGTCGTGGCCCTTGAGGCAAACCCCCTAGTAGGGGGGGGTGGTTCTCTGCCTCGGCCAGGGCTCAGGTGCTGACAAGTGAGGATCCTGACAACAGGAAAAAGCTTGGAAGGAGTCTTCGCTGAGAGGCAGCAGGAGCAAGGAGGATAGTCAGAGTACTACAGCATGGTGCAGGGACTTACCCGTGTAGCAGGTCTCTATGGAAGATAGCAGGATTCTTGAATCTTCCATAACCTTGCCCTGGGAGATCTCCAAAGAGTCAGTCAGATAGACTGGTGAAGACAGTCAGTCGGGGAGACTGGAAAGGAAGCAGACAGGTGGGCTAGCATTTCCAGTGAGACCAGTGTCTACAAGGGAGTTGGAGGTGCTCCAGGATGCAGTTCACAACACATTGTGCTACTTTCTAAGGGACTGAGAGTTACTGAGAGTTAGAGCCTGTAAGGATCTGTTGTTGATCTAACGGAGACTGTTGGCTACTAGAAATCAGAGCTGTAGTTGTATATAGGGAGGAAGTTGTCCCTGGTTTTGTTGTCAAGTTGGACATTCCATAATTCTTATCCCCATCCAAGTTATTACCCCCCTAATAAAACCTAAAAACAAAGCTCAGGGACTGTTCCTTTGTGTCTGGAGAAAGTGTGGAAGTTACTGTTGGCCTGGTTGTGCAGCAGTGGGGAACCTTGTCATCTGTGACCCATACGGGGGTGGTGCTACAAGTATATCAAAGGTGACTCCATTAAGTGCAATCAACTGTTTATGCCAAGGTCCCTAAAGAGGACACCCAGACATGATTTGAGGTTAGAAGGGTTTCACCTTTCCCAAAAAAAAAACTGCCCGGGCACCTATAGATAAAAACAAACTGTGCAGCTTTGACTAAAGTTGAATAATTCCCATGCTATAAGTGTGGACCATTTGTGTACCTCATGAAGCCTGACCTAAAAAACTCCCAGGATGTTGTTATTTGAGGCTCAGCTATTACTGTTCACACCTTTTTAACAGTGAGCTCTATCTCTGGTTCAAACTTTCTCAAATGTGCTTTATTTCCCCTAATGCCTTAGCTCAGAGCTCATGGTTCACTCCTATGATGGTGAAGGTGAACAGTAACAGCTGGGCCTTGCTTAGTCATCACAGGAGTGAATGTACAGCTCAGAGCTACGGCATCAGGAGTGAGAAAGCACATGTGAGGAGGTTTGAATCAGAGAAAGAGCTCACCCTGTGAAGGTGAACAGTAATAGGCCTCACTTAGCAAAATCCTAGCAGCTTCCTGGGAGTTTTCAAGTCATGCTTCATGATGTATGTTAATGGTCTACGCCTATAGTGTGGGAATTATTCAGCTTTAGCTCTCGTTTACACTGAACGTGGGTTTGAAATCGTGTGAGTTCAGGTAAACTCACATGATTTCAAAACCGTATTTCAGTGTGAGTTTGGCAGCAATTTGAAAGACATCTGTGCGGGTTCATAGTGACATAGTAGGTGAGGTTGAAAAAAGTCCATCAAGTCCAACCTACTGTATGTGTGTGATTATATGTCAGTATTACATTGTATATCCCTGTATGTTGTGGTCGTTCAGGTGCTTATCTAATATTTTTTTTAAATTATCGATGCTCCCCTAAAGTGGACCCTATTCCTGTGGAAAAAAAGATTTTTGTACTTACAGTTTTGGTGTCTTGCGCGGTGTCCATCGATGGCTTCGTCGGGTCCGGCGTCCGTCGTCGGCTTCGGGTGTCCTCTTTGTCGGGTCCGGCGTCCTTCTGCGGCTTAGGGCGTCCTCTTTGTCGGGTCCAGCGTCCGTCTCCGGCTTCGGGTGTCCTCTTCGTCAGGTCTGGCGTCCTTCTGCGGCGTCCTCCCCACTCGATCCCTGCTTTCCCGCACAGAGTTTGAATACTGCGCCGACATATACCGAGCGCAGTACACTCGTGTATAGTCGGGCAGGCTCGGCTACTCTCGCACTCACATCCTGAAAGTCCAGGACGTGAGCGCGAGAGGAGCCGAGCCTTCCCGACTATACATGAGTGTACTGTGCTCGGTATATGTCGGCGCAGTATTCAAACTCGGCGCGGGAAAGCGGGTATCTGCGTATATCGCGCACCCAAGATTTTGCCCTGATTTTCAGGGCAAAAAAATTGCGCGGTATACGCCGATAAATACGGTAATTAATGACAAAACACACCAAAATATATATATGTATAAATGACAGACCCTTATGTACTTTTTGTTTACCAAGTGCCTCTGTGGGTATTGTCTTCTAAAAAAAAATGCATGTGATTATAGAATTTTCAAATAGTGTTTTTTAAATCCGCGAAGATATCCACAAACCTACTACGGATTTACAAAAAATATGCTCAAAATTTTGTGCCAACCACTAAAATAAAGCACAAAAAAGGGAATTCCTATATGGGTCCCCTTCCCTTTGTTTATTATTCTTTATACAAAGTCCCAGTGAATAAACAAGTGCTCCAAAACTATAAGTATTCCTCCTATTGGGTGTTCAAATACAGTGTGATTTCACCACCGCCGTGATAATCCCATCACCTTCAGAAATGGCCACTCACCAGATCCTGCTCAATTAATGCCTTTGGTTCATTCCCAGGATAACCAATCCTATTTGCACCACCAAAACTGTCACTTTTCTTGAATGTATTATTGTGGCCTCTCTTTCTCTATAAATGCTCATAGGAAATACATGGCCATTATAGTGTAGTAGGTAAAATAATTTATTGGTTTAAAATTCAAAAAATATTGCACTCAAATTTGTGTGTGCCTCTATGCCGACACAAAGCTTCTCCAGCCGTGTATGCAAAATACGAGAGAAAAATGTGTTCCTCTATCCCGTCCCCCCTGGCCTTTCCTACGAACGGCGTGATGTCCCGTGGGTTCCAGCAGCCTCTACGCATTTCACAAAGGTTATTGCGTCATCATGAGCCTCCTGATGATGCAAGAACCTTTGCGAAACGCGTAGAGGATGCTGGAATCCACGGGACATCACGCCGTTCGTAGGAAAGGCCTGGGGGCCTTTGAAATGTAAATTTGCATGTGAAATCTCGCCGATGTGAATAGAGGCTTAGTCAAAGCTGCACAGTTAGGCCCAGATTCACAGAGAGTGGGCGCACATTTACGCCAAGCGTAGCGCACACACAGTATGCTACGCCGGCGCAGTGCGGAGAGGAAAGCACTGCATTCAGCAAGCCATTGCTCACCAAGATGTGCCAGCGTAGCATATTTTCGAAGGCGCAGGCCAGCGCAAGTGGAAGTGGGCGTGATCCATGCAAATGAGGCGTGACCCCTTGCAAATGATGGGCCGAGCGCCAGACAAGTATGTATAATGAACTGCGCATGCGCCGCGCATGCTCACAACCACGTCGGAACAACTGCCTAAGATGCGCCGGATCACTGTGTAAGCCATTAACTTAACCTATGCCCAGCCAGACACACGTCCAACGTAAAATACGCTGGCTTGTGTTCCCTGATGCAGACCTTTGCATGTCTATTGCTGGATTACGCCTCATCTATGGGGAATAACTTTACGCCAGACGTACAACTTACACAAACATCGCATAGCATGCATCGGGCGCACGTACGTTCGTGAATCGCCATATTTCCCTCATTTGCATATTTGAATGCCTGAGAAGCAACATGCGTCCAAACCATATTTGCGCCCACGCTACGCCGGCCGTATGTAAGATACGTCGGGGTAGGATGGCCTGTTTTTAGACGTATGTTGGTTTTGTGGGTTTGGCGCACATATACACCGAGCCCCCTTTTGCACTACGTCAGCGTAAAGTGATTTGTGATTCCGGGCCTTTGTTTTTATCTACAGATGCCCTTTATCTACATAGGCAGTTTTTGGGGAAAGGTGAACATAGTCTTTAACCTTAAAGAGGAACTGCTGTCTACTCACATAATTTGTAATAAAAACATATTTGCCATTCTGAAGCTTTCCTCCAACCACTTGACATATTATTTTATATATACTGTGATTTTGTACTTGCCAAATATGTTGCAGAAATCTCCCTCTACTAAGTCTGGCTGCACCCATTTTAACTGTGGGTAGCTGAAGCTGCTGCCTGTTCACTTCCTGGATACAAATCACACACACATACACAGATAGGTTGAACTGGATGGTCCTGTGCCTAATAAACTTTGTAACTATGTCTGTTTCCCATTAGGGACATTTCCCCAAACTTTCTAAACTAAAGATGCATTGAGAAGTGAGAGGCAATCTCTAAAAAGTGAAGGTAAATCCACTATTAAACATTTTTCATGTATAAATTCGGCAACTGCATGCGCATGTGCGGAAATTCCAAGATGGCCGCATGAGCTGGGATCTCCGTTCCACCCAGACCTAACTGCGCCCACAGGAGCTCACAGAGCCCCTAGAAACGAGCTACTTTCTGTGATCTGGACCCCGAACCGACCAGAGAAACACCCGCATGACTGGGATCCCGGTCCACAGAGACCTTCGGCCGCAAATTGGAGTCCTCAGTACCTTAATGGTGTACCAAGATGGCTGCCCTGGCCCAGCAGTATATTCCAGGCATGGAGGGACAGGCAGAATCCAGACAAGTGATAGCCCTTGCATCCCTTACATACACCCCTGTAGGCCAGAACAGCAACCACCAGCTTATGACACTTTCCCCGACTTCCACAGAATCATTACTTGGCCGTGGCTTTGGGGACAGTGTGCATTTTCTCTGGCTGGGCCTTCTCGCACACCACACTACGGTGTCTCCGTCCCTGCCACCCCTGCTTAGAACAAGTACTTCCAGCCAGGAGACCTCTACCTGAAGCTTTCTGAATTACTGGAGAGGGGACTGGCCTCCACGGCAGCAAAAATAACTGGGGAAATCAAAGCTGACTTCCAGAACCTGGGTTCCAGGATAGAAGCCATTGAGAACAAACTGGATATGACAGTGACAGCCACCAATCAAAATTCAGACCATATTCAGACACTTCAAGACAGGCTTGACTCTTTTCCTTTCTAGGATCAACGTGCTAGAAAACAGATCCAGAAGATACAATTTTAGGATCAGAGGTCTACCAGAGTCCATTGCGCATGTTTCCCAGGCTACCCAGGAGATCATCAAAACCTTGATCCCGAATATCCGACAGTACTGCATGGAATTGGACACAGAGCCTTGGGAGCTTTTGGACCCCCAAGAAAGGATGGTTCCCCCAGGAACATCTTTGCAAAACCCCACTTCTGCTTGGTCAAGGGGGAGATAATGAAGCAATCTAGAGCGATGAAGCAGATTACACATCAAGGCCACCCAATACTCATTTTCGCAGACTTGTCAGTCCTCACCCAAAAGGACATTAAATACTGGTGGACCTTCCCATTTTCTGTTAAATTTTAATTCAAGAGCAAGCATTACTCCTTCGACAGTCTCCAGGAAGGGGAGAAAATCCTCCCTCCCTATCCCTGAAGCTCACCTCGCTGGAAGCAGATATGGACACGTCTAACCCCATTCCCAACTCTGCAAAACATCCATCTCCCACAAGTTTTCTGACCCCGCCTGTGGAACAAGAGAATGAAAGATAACAGCCTGACTTGAAGCGAAGAATCAACCTCTGCAACTTACACTTCTTTCCTCACCTTCTTGAGGCCGCCAGAGACATCCAACCCTGCCGATTGACGCAACCACTCCAAAGATTCTGTTTTTCCCATTTTTGGTTCCGGGTTGGACTGGACTTTCCCAGGTTCCTTTTTTTTTTTGAGAACTGTTATCTCTGCAAAATTTAGTGCATGAGCTCTTAGCAGACCCTCGGAACATGATAGCCTTAGAAAGCAGACAAGACTTTTAGGTCGGTGTATCCTATTTTGGCTCCAAAACAGTAACACATCTAGAACCCCCACCTCCTCCCTCCATTCCTGCTGGGGAGGGAGGAAAGAGGGTTCCGCCATAAAGGAATTCCTGTGGGTACGAAACAATTCCTATCAATGGAAAGTATTCTCTCTGTGTTCAATTTCTCAGGGTTCTTTATTGTTTTAAAGGGTGCCTGCTCCATGGCTAAGGCTCCCAGACTCACACTCAATTTAGCTACACATAATGCTCAAAGCTTCAACTCTCCCCTTAAAAAGGAGAAAGATTTTTGATATACCCAGCCTTGGACCTCCCTTTACTGTCGCCCCCCATTTCTAGCCCATGTCCCCTTTTTGGTTTGCATATTATCTCCATATGATATGAGCTATTAATTTAAATATCCAATGTTTATGCCTTATTCCCTACAGTGATTTTGACTTAATAAACAAAGTATCCCATATAGGGTTAAGATGATATCTCATCATTTACAGTAATGTATGACTATTATTTGGTCACGGTTATTAATATATATTTTTTTCTAAATTACGTGATGTATTATCACAATATGCTATGAGTAGTACTGTCTGTCAATAATGTAAGATAATCAATATAGCTTTCCTCAAAACAATATACTGTAGTATGTTCAGTGTTCATGTGTTTTTATCTAGCTTATGATGTCTGCCTGTAAGGCGGCTTGGGGACGATTTGAACATTGATTTTTTTTTTTTTTTTATTCTGCCATCTCTCTTGTTGCTCATGTTCCTCTCTCTGGTTTAAGCACGTCTGTAAATGACGCAATGCTATCTGAGGCGGTGTTTCTTGTCCATTGATACTCTGCATCTCTGTGAGTGTGAGTGCCCTTGTTTTCTCCTTGGCACGCATACGTGATTGGAGCTTAGTCCCGCTCGTCATCCTGTTTATGGTCTGTGTCATTCAGACCAGCGTGGCGATGTGCTTTCCTTCTTCTTCCGCAGTAGTGTCATATCGTGGCGTAGTGGAATGACATCATAGTTTAGGCGCTGCTCTACTGTTTTGTTTTGTTCCCATGCTGCAGCATGGCCAGGAAGTATAAAACACGGTCATTCACACAAGGGCTCTTGTGTACAGCAGGACGCTGCCTCTCAGGGACTCGTTCACTCACCGTGAGATCTATGTAAATACTGAGGCGGTTCAACTAGTTATGCTTTTCCTTGATATACCTACAGGCCCAACTTTTAAGGCTATATGTATCTTATTGTCTTCAGATTACCTCTCTATAGGCAGTGTACGCTAGTTGAGCTATTAAAAAACACTGTCTGCATTTAAAAGCTCCAGACATTTTTCCTCAAATGGATCCTGGATCTCTCAGCGCAATTGCTTCTGATGTGTGAGCAATAGCTGCGCCTGGTCAAATTCAGTTCACTCCAATTACGAGTAGGTATTTAGATATACCCTTATCTGTCATGCAGTTTCCATGCTCACCTATATAAGGCCCTTACTGTATATAGCATCTTAATATTATTATTATTATTATTACTTTTATTCATTAGAACCAGCGTTGCTTTTTGGAGTCATTTGAAAGTGTTTTACACACTCTGGTAATCTGTATACCATTGAATGTCACTATAGGATTTGTGAATAGGTATTTATATCTAATTTCCTAATTTCTATAGACTATTCATCAGTATATACAGTATACTTACCGTATGCTTTATCCATTAGAATAACCTGTGTATTGCACACTTTTTATACAATTCTTTGGAAATTTTCCATACTGTGACAATTTTCTCTTGACTTTTGATTGTCCATTAAGCATATGCTTTTTAAATAATAAAATGTATGATATATGTATGTCTTTTTGTCAGATTTATAATTTGAATGTATCTCATTCCAGATAGTGAGACTCGCTCTTTTTTCTTGTCATCCCTTTTGAACCTTGATTGTTGCCCTAAAGAAGCCTAACGGTGAAACGCGTAGACACACAAGGGCTCATTGTAAAAACTATACAATTTTATATGATTTTTTTTCTTTAACACTGTTATCCATCATGTATTTTTTCCAATAAATATTATTTTTGACATGTGCTTCTCCATTGTTTCCATGCCTGAAAAGTCTGACCTTTGGTTACAGTAAGATGTAGCCCTTTATATTAAAGATTTTCGATAGTTACAGTTCCCTCAAGCTAGATATTATCATGGTTCAGGAAGCCCATTTCCCTCAACGGTACAGCCCCAAAAGTATCCCTTGTTCTACCTGGCAAAGGCAGAGGGAAAGTCTAAGGCTGGATTCACACTTGTGCAGTGCGAATTCCAGCTCTGTTATCTCTGCAAAGAGATAACACAGCTGTTCACAAGATCATCTCCATTTTAGCTGCAAATTTGGAGACCTGGGAGAGAGGAGGGGGAGGGGGAAGTGTATTGAGGAGAATGAGATAAATTCTGATGGGAAATGAACACATCTGCAAATCAGATGCGTGCCGCACATGTTTTATGCGCAGTGCGAATGCATCACACATATGTGAACCAGCCTCATTAAAATCAATGTATTTTATAATGTTATGTGAATTGGATGCGGTTTAACCACTTGCCTACTGTGCACCTACACCCCCTTCCTGCCCAGACAAAATATAAGCTTCCGGCACTGCGTCGCTTTAACTGACAATTGCGCGGTCGTGCGACGTGGCTCCCAAACAAAATTGGCGTCCTTTTTTTCCCACAAATAGAGCTTTCTTTTGGTGGTATTTGATCACCTCTGCGTTTTTTATTATTTGCGCTATAAACAAAAATAGAGCGTCAATTTTTAAAAAAATTCAATATTTTTTTCCTTTTTGCTATAATAAAAAAATAAAAAATATATAAAAAAAATATTTTTTCCCTCAGTTTAGGCCGATACGTATTCTTCTACATATTTTTGGTAAAAAAAAAATGCAATAAGCGTTTATCGATTGGTTTGCGCAAAATTTATAGCGTTTACAAAATAGGGGATAGTTTATGGCATTTTTTTTTTTTTTACTATTAATGGCGGCGATCTGTGATTTTTTTATTGGGACTGCGACGTTATGGCGGACATTTCGGACACTTTTCTGACATTTTTGGGACCATTTACATTTATACAGTGAACAATGCTATAAATATGCATTGATTACTGTATAAATGTGACTGGCAGTGAAGGGGTTAACCACTAGGGGGCGGGGAAGGGGTTAAATGTGTGTCCTATGAGTGTTCTAACTGTGGGGGGAGGGGGGGGTGACTGGGGGAGGTGACCGATTGTGTCCCTATGTACAAGGGACACAATCGATCTCCTCTCTCCCTGACAGGGACGTGCAGCTCTGTGTTTACATACAGAGCTCCACGTCCCCGCTCAGTTACTGAGCAATCGCGTGTGCCCGGCGGCGATCGTTGCCGCCGGGCACTCGCACGGGATCCCCGCAGAGCGGCGGGTGCGCGCGCCCGCCCGCGGCTTTAAAGGGACATCACGTCATATGACGTGATGTCAGGATAATGGAGTCCTCTGCCCGCCGTCATTTGACGGTGGGCAGATGACAAGTGGTTAAACCGCACTCAATTCGCATAGGTGTGAACCCGGCCATAAGGTGTCGCTATTCTATTCTCCAAAACTTGTAACTTCTCCTGGCAGGCAGAATCTAAAGACCCGGAAGCAGAGGTGTATCTAGTGAAAATGGCACCTATGGCAAGCACTGAAACTGCACCCCTGTCGAAACATTTGACACCCATCTTTCAGATAACCTTGACAAAAAAACAGCTAACAAAACTAGTGATATGTATCATCCCTTGTTATACCTTGGGTAGTGACATATCAGCACTTGCCATGGCTGCCATACACTAGATACGCCACTGCCCGGAAGGCAGATTCATCTTAGTTAAAGGGTTCATAAATGGCCATTTATTCTCCTTTATCTCCTATTATGCTCCCAACAAGGGCCAACACAATTTTTTTTCAATCAATGTGGGCTATGCTGAACCCCCTCTTGGAGGGAACCCCCATACTAGGAGGAGACTTCAATGTGGTGCTCGATCAAGGACGGATAAGTCTAATCGTCCAAAACTCTTAACCCGTCCAACCAGGGCCAGTCTCAAAATTGCTAGACTAGTCCATTCTCATGGCCTGTCAGATGTTTGACGAGAGATGAACCCAATGAAGAGGGACTAAACTCATTTCTGTTTATAGCTTCAAAATTATTGCCACCACACTTTCAGACCACTCTATAGTGACCGTTTGGTTCTTTAAAACTTCTCCATACTCAGTGAATGCTAAATTAATCCATTTAATCGGACCCCATTAGGGTCACTGAAATTAACAAAGCCTTACTGGAATATTTTACTCTGAATGATGTTAGTAATACCTCAGCCGAGATGTTGTGAGCTGCTCATAAAGTCACCATATGGGGCTAAATCATCCAAATTGCCAATCAAAAAAGAAAGTCATAGCCAACACAAAAGGAAGACAAATAAAGCTAGACTGGAACAAGCATACTCCTCCCTGAGGGCACGACACAAAAGGGATCTCTTTGGGATTCCTATATCCCAGTTAGATGAAGCTAGACTGGGGCTGGACCTGGCTCTCACATTTTAAAGCAAATTCACTGGAGTGGTGCCAAATTTTATACCCAGAAGGACAAATTTGGTCCAATGCTGGCCATCAAACTATCCCCCAGGGTGAGGATTCATTCTCTAGCCAAGATCTGGACTCATGGTCAGTAAACAACATCTGATCCCACCAAAATCCTAGTAGCCTTCAGAGACTTTTATGACAAACTTTATAGCTCCAATTCCCAGCGGAGCCATATCTCAATTTCTCTAACCCCCCCCCCCTATTCCCACACTCTCTGATACGCATGAAACCATTAAGGGAAAAAAAACATTACGTAAAAGGAAATTTTGGAGGTCATTAGAAACCTAAAGAGGGACTCCGCTCCTGGCCCTGATGGGCTATCAGTCCCATATTACAAAGCTGTTACTGATACCCTTGTCCCTTATATGGCTAAATTCTATAACACCAAAGTCTCCGGCAACTCCCTTAGCTCTCACCTGAGTACAGCTTTCATTACTGTTATCTCAAAACCCGATAAGAACCCTGAGGAGGTAGGAAATTACAGACCAATATCACTCATAAACAATGGCCTGAAAATCCTCACCAAAATCCTAGCTAACCGACTAGCCTCTTTCATAAGTTCCTATATTCATAGTTTCATCCCAGGGAGACAAGGCCCTGACCAAACCAGAAGGGCCATAGATATAGTATCAATCCTACAATCCAATTGGCCAGGGGGCACTAAACAACAGGGAATGCTGCTTTCACTAGATATACAGAAAGCGTTTGAATCAGTGTCCTGGCCATATGTCTTAACGCTGTTGGAGCATTGGGGATTTGGACACCGCTTCCTAGAGATTATGAAAGCCCTCTACTCTTCTCCCAAAGCACTAATATGCCTACAAGGCTACTACTTCCCCCCATCCACATTGCTAGAGGTACAAGACAGGGCTGTCCTTTGTCACCACTGATATTCGCCATGGCCATAGAGACTCTAGCAATAGCAATACAAGAAAATCCTGACATCATCTTGCAGTTTCCAGTAGATATGTGCATTCCCGTTCGTACGAATGTTATTTTCGTACGAAAATGTTAATTTTCGTACCCGCGGGATAATGTGTACATACGAAAACGGTAAAGCACCAAAATACGAAAACGACGGGGTAGCGGATGAGCCGCATAACGAACGACCGCAAATACGAACGAACGATCCGACGGGAAAAAACGACAAAACGAAAACGGCAAAATAACGAAAACAAAATCTGTATCAAGAGGTTTGCATTGTGTATTTTGTTTGAATCCGTTTTGTGTTCGTTTTCAGTTGTATGTTCATTGTTCAATGACATTTATAACAAAAGAATTTCATTATGTATATTGAATGAATTCCTTTTTCTGTTTTCTGTGTATTCAAAATACTGAAGGCAAATCTTTTGTTATAGGTGTCATATCAACATACGAAAATAACAAAAGAAAAAACGGATTCAAATGCAAATCTTTTGTTTATGGTTTTTTGGAATGGCCAGAGAGTTAGGCTGGCCATACATGATACAATTTTCTGTGCAATTTTCTTTAGATTTACCTTCAACTATGTAGTGCAAGGGCCTGCCTGATTGCATACAATTGAAAGTGTTGTTTAGTTTGACCTCATATATGGTTTTTGGTAAATCTAAAAGAAAATTGTACAAGAAAATTGAACATGTATGGCCAGCCTCAGTGACTGAAAGCAGCTTCTCTTTTGTGCTGAGTAGTAGTGAGCACACTTGTACAGTAAAGCCTAAAACTTTTCTGTGGATTTTCACTCTTGAACCCAAAAATGGTTTTCTGATGCAGTTTAAAAACGAACAAATTTTCTGAGAATGATCGGAAAACGATCGTTTTTATGTTTGTTGTTAAAACAGTCTGACCAAGTGTATGGGGCTTAACAATAGTATTGTTAAGCCCCATACACTTGGTCAGACTATTTTAACAACAAACATAAAAACGATCGTTTTCCGATTGTTCTCAGAAAATTAGTTCGTTTTTAAACTGCATCAGAAAACCATTTTTGGGTTCAAACGTCTGGCCAATTGATCTCCCTTCAGATGAAAATCCACAGAAAAGTTTATTTGGCTTTACTGTACAAGTGTGCTCACTACTACTCAGCACAAAAGAGAAGCTGCTTTCAGTCATACATGTTCAATTTTCTTGTACAATTTTCTTTTAGATTTACCAAAAACCATATATGAGGTCAAACTAAACAACACTTTCAATTGTATGCAATCAGGCAGGCCCTTGCACTTCATAGTTGAAGTTAAATCTAAAGAAAATTGCACAGAAAATTGTATCTCTGGCCATTCAAAAAAAACATAAACAAAAGATTTGCATTTGAACCCGTTTCTTTTGTTATTTTCGTATGTTGATATGACACCTATAACAAAAGATTTGCCTTCAGTATTTTGAATACACAGAAAACAGAAAAAGGAATTCATTCAATATACATAATGAAATTCTTTTGTTATAGATGTCATTGAACAATGAACATACAACTGACACTAACAAAAGAAAAGCATTCAAGATACACAGAGTGCAAATTGACGAAAATTCACGATAATTATTGTCTAACAAGAAACGAACATGAATTAAACAGAATAACGAATCATCCCGCATGTACGAAAATAAAACGGTAACGGAAATACGAAACAATTGGAATACGAAAAAATCGCGTCGTACGACAAACGAACGGGAACGAACGGGAAAACGGGCGTCTTACAAAAAACGAACGGAAACGAACAGACGGGACCATACGAAACGGAACAAAAAAAAACGAAAACATTTTCTGTGCACATGTCTAGTTTCCAGTTCCACAAATGCGGTCTCTTCGCAGACGATTTAATTTTATTCATTACATCGCCTTCAACCTCTCTCCCCAACCTTTGTAGTACTTTCACCTCCTTCACGAACATCTCTGGCCTTCATGTCAACTATAACAAATCTCAAGCCCTAAACATGTCCCTTGCCCCCGAGATGGTCTCACTGCTGAAACAGAACTTTCAATTTGACTGGAACAATTATCTCTCTCTCAGTTCTTTGCTCTATGGGACAAATTAAGACATGAACCACACCTCATCTCAGAGATGAATCCCCTGGCACACCTGTTTCGAAATCCAAACTTTCCTCCAGTGTTGGACATAAAGGCCTTCCAGTGGTGGCTGAACAAGGGGCTGTGCCATATAGGACATTATTATAATCAAGGGGCCCATTGTGTCAGCAAACTAGACCTCCCGCAATTGTAACGTTTCCGAAACAACCAAATCTCACACTTTCTCCACAGAATCTGGAATGATAAACCCGAACCCCCCAAATTTACAGCCTATGAAATTTGGTGTGGTCAAGCCATGGTGCAGAGGGGTGCCATTTCAGTCATCTATTCGTTACTTTCCCAGCCATTAGGTACATTTCTTTATATGTTAGCATGGGAAGAATGCCTTCAAATCCAATGGAACCTGGAGACCTGGCAGTCTGCTTTCGTCCTTAAGGGGATTATTAACACATCCCTAATGGAAGCAAACATAAAGGTCATGACTAGGTGGTACATGACCCCTGCCAGACTAGCTATTTATCCCTTAGTAGATCCTATATGCTTAGGGGATGCCAATTATTAGGCATGATAGCCCATATATGGTGGGAATGCCCTAGAATCAGGTCTTTCTGGAGAAGGATCTTTAACCTCATTAAAGGGCTCAGGAGCTGCGCGATCCCCAGGTCTCCAGAGGTTGCACTACTGAATTCACATACCCCAAAGATCTCCAAATATAACTGTAAATTGATACACTTCATACTGTTAGGAGCCAAAATAACCGTGGCTAAGGCCTGGAAGCAACCTTCAGTCTCAATAAGGTGGTTAAACGAAAAGTTTCTTAGATTATGGTTCAAGAAAAACTGGCTAGTATCCTTGCAGGCTCAGCTCACAAGTTCAAAATTATTCGGGAGCCTTGGACTCTATTCATGGGAATTTCTGTCACCCCTGGTGTTGAACTCCCCCCCCCCCCAGGACCCAGACCAACGCCTTGGTGAATGAACCTCACTCCTTTCCCCTGCCCCCCCCACTCTTCTCTATCTCTCCTTATTCTCTAGCTTGCTATCCTCTTTCACTCTCAGGGATTCTCACCAACATCTACTGGGATCTTACTAGGGCTCTTTCCTAGCAATCAAAAGTTTTGTGAGGAGACAATTCCCGGGTAAGCCGGGGGAGGCAAGTGTGCCCACGCCCGACACAGTAAGTTCCTAATAGGGGTGCCGGGCGGATGCCCCTTCCCTCCTTCCTTGCCCCCGGAGGGGGCCTGCACCTCTAACTTTAAGAGCTTCTAACCTGTAGTCAACAGACATTTGTTTCCTCATGCTTGTGGTACCCAAATGACTGGTGGACTTACTGCACTTAAAAGGGCTTCAGGCAGAGGCTGAAAAACATAATCATGCTGTCTGCAGCTCAATAATAAAAAAGGCCAAGACTGCTGAGCTCTGCAGTCTGGATCTAATGATTCCATTGGCCTGAATCCACGGAGCTGTGCCATTTGATAAAATAAGGCAGCTCTTTTTTCTATTCCTGCTCCTGGATAACATTCTGCTTTGCTGATGCTGTGCCTCTCCCTCTCTTTCCTTATCTCCTTATCCCTACCCTTTCCAAGCCCACTTGGTAGTAAGCTACAGCTGCAGAAACATCACTGAAAAATCATTTTCTCTCCCTGTTGTCCTCTTTCTCTATGCAATATGCTCTCTTACTCAACATCTCTTGCAGAAAGTTACTGATTGTGTAAAGCATCTGTGATAGTGAGCCCTTCTAGATCACCAACTCTGTGTTTCGACAGGGTAAAGAGTCTAATTTCCAGCCTGCTTCTTCTACAGGGCCCCTGGTGGGGATGAACTTGTAGCAAGCTGTAACCAGGTCGCGGCCCCCAGGTATACCCAGCTGAGGATTGAGAGACCACTCGTGTGTGCAGAAAAAGCAACATACAATAGGAAATCCACTAGAGAAGCCAAGGTCAGAACAAGCACAGATGAAGAACAAAGCTGGGATTGGTAGTCGGGTAGTCAGGCACAGGATACACAAGTAGAAATCTAGTGGGAGCTCAGAGAACTGTAAAGTTGTTCAGACAATGTGGGCTACACAGCGCATTTCCTAAATTGGCAAGCAAACTAGGAGGTGGACCAGGAAGTGATGGAAGGGAAGGAAAAAAAAGCCCACAGAATAGCAGGTGATGCCCATAGGTCACACACGTAAAAGGAATCAGGGTACAACAAGCACTGCAGCAAGGAGGTAAGAATACACAGGCATAAAACTGAAGGCTAACTTGTGACAGATGTGCTCAAATAATTCAGCCCATTCTTTCAATGCCAATTTGCAGGCCTGTGATGGTAATAGATGTTGAGAACGAGGATACAAGGGTGCATTTTCAGATTCTGAAGGGTCTGTGCTAAAATTGCCTGAGAGAGAAGAATGAGGAAGGCTTGGTTATCCACGTGTAGCACCTGGCTACTTTCATAATAGGTGCCGCTGTAAATTTAGAGTGGGGGGGTCAGAGAGTTAGTTGCCTCTGACCATGTTTATTTGGCTAAATTTAAGGCCCCTGTTCCAGCTCTGGCTGTACTGTGTGCCCATGCTGCTGTCTGGGAACTTCAGGCCCCCCAGACGGTAGGTGGCAGCAGTAGAATCAGGGTCGTGTGAATACTTCTCTTCGGCACCCAATCAGGAGGATTGATCTCCACGCTGTGCATGCTGGGAAGGGGTATTTAGGGGGCAGACGCCATTGGTTCGGGGTCGTTGCCTTGCTGCCTTCCACCTGGGCAGTCGTCCCACCACCCCCGTGTGTGGCCCTCCTGGCCGGGGTGTGTGTGTTGCAGTGTTCTTGGCTCTGTGTCCACGTTGGTCTGGAGCATTAATCTACCTCATAGAATCAGTAGGCAGACTGAGTCTACAATTTGCAAGTGGTCCTGTGCTGTCCGTCCAAAGTGGGAGGAAGCCAGTCGATGGAGAACCTGTCTGGGGGACACCGAGCACGAGGCTGGTGTCACAGAAGAGGCCTATTTGCTCATCCAAGGACACTTTGTATCTGAGAGGCTGGATGATGGTCGCCTATCAGTTCCTGACATAACTAAAGCTTTTAGAAGGAGATCTGGGTGCTGAATCCAGTTGAGAAGGATTTTGGACCGAGACTATCTCCAACTTTAGGAGGGTCTGTGGCAGAGACTTCAATCTAAAGTTTCCGAGTGACACTCTGGCTGCTAGGCTGGTGAGAGAGGCCTATCCAGGTGTACTGTACCCACTCTGGCTAGAGTGGTGAAGAAGTTTGTTGTTGGAAGCAGGACTGTTTCCAGTACCAGTTAACCCTAAATTCGCCATTTCCATTTCTTCTGTCCATTCACCTGTTTTCTACTTTCACAGTTTTTAGACACCTGTCATGTGGACATTGACTTTATTACAGCTCTCATCCAGTACCCTAGACTGCGGGAATATAGAGGTAACGTGCCAACCAAATCAAACCAGCAGCGGGTAGTGCTACACACGCAACCGCCTCCTCTGCATGCTTTGGCTGTATAGCATGCCCACTATCTGAAAATAAAGGCAGACATACCCTACCTCTCAAAGGTACACAACCTTCTCACCCCTAGCTGTATGTAAAGGCCTCCCAAGCTTGATGACAAACATTAATCACTCAAATTTATTTGCAGCTATGGCAATAAGGGGATTGAGCATGTGGTGCTTTGGTGCACTTGACACTGTGGTAATTGAGTGCCAAAATCAGTTTTGCTTGTGTCATCAACAACTCCATTCTGCAAACCAAATAATTACACCCTATCAAAATAATATAAGAATAAAATATACCTTCCTCTAGACATGTGAACAGAAAAAAAATTGTTTTTTTTTGTTCTGTTTCGTATCGTTCCATTTTTTCGTTTTCGTTCGTTTTTCGTAAGACGCCCGTTTTCCTGTTTGTTCCCGTTCGTTTTTCGTATGACGCAATTTTTTCGTATTCCGATCGTTTCGTATTTTCGTTACTGTTTTATTTTCGTACATGCGGGATGGTTCGTTATTCTGTTTAATTCATGTTCGTTACTTGTTAGACAATAATTTTCGTGAATTTTCGTCAATGATTTGCAGTATCTTGAAACCCTTTTCTTTTGCTATTTTCAGTCGTATGTTTATATGACATCTATAACAAAAGATTTGCATTCTGTATTTTAAATTCCTTTTTTCTGTTCGTATTTTGGATTCAAAATACAGCATGCAAATCTTTTGTTATAGATGTCATATGAACAATGAACATAGTACTGAAAACAAACAGAAAAAGGATTGAAACAAAATACAGAATGCAAATCTTTTGTTATAGATGTCATATGAACAATGAACATAGGACTGAAAACAAACAGAAAAAGGATTGAAACAAAATACAGCATGCAAATCTTTTGTTATAGATGTCATATGAACAATGAACATAGGACTGAAAACAAACAGAAAAAGGATTGAAACAAAAGACAGCATGGAAATCTTTTGTTATAGATGTCATATGAACAATGAACATAGGACTGAAAACAAACAGAAAAAGGATTCAAACAAAATACAGAATGTAAATCTTTTATTATAGATGTCATTTTTGTTCTTTTGCCGTTTTCGTTTTGTCGTTTTTTTTCGTCGGATCATTCGTTCGTATTTGCGGTTGTTCGTTATGCGGCTCATTCGTAATCTCGTAGTTTTCGTATTTTGGTGCTTTAATTTTTTCGTATGTACGCATTATCCTGCGGGTACGAAAATGAACATTTTCGTACGAAAATAACATTTGTATGAACGGGAATGCACATATCTACCTTCCTCCCAACAAAATAAATAAACCCAACCACCAACCCTATAACTATATTACCCCAAACCCTATTTTATGTTTTTTTGCAGAAACAAATAAGAATTTTGTGAAAAGATAGAAAAAATAAAAACAATACAACAACCCCATGAAAAACATTAGAAAAGAGGGGCTATTCACTGTGGATACAATGGGGTTACACTTTTCCATCTATAGCCCACTACACGGCATTTCACTGCAGTGTAGTGGCGGCAATATACAGCTATATACTGTATATTAGTGTTTCTCAAACTTTTTTTTCTTGCGGTGCACTAAAAAGATCTAAACATTTTCACAGCACACCTGAAAAGATTTAACAGTTTTTGAACAAACTTTGACTATTATTATAATTAGAGTGAATAAAGAGGAGAAAAGGGCACTGCGCCAATGGATGTGTGGCAGTTAATTGTGGCCAGGGCCGTCTTAATAGCATCATATTCCCCTGGGCAGAGTATTGCTCTGGGGCCCCTACAATGATGACAGGAGGCAGACTGCCTCCCCTGTGTATCTATCACTCTCAGTGCCATCATGGGGCCCCCAATTTTGGGGCAGCGTGGGCAGTGCCCAGGTGTGCCCTCTCATTAAGTCAGCCCTGATTGTGGCTAAAGTTTAGTTTTGTAACCAGTTCTTAAAAGTTGGAAAAAGAGAATCCACCTGGGCTACCGGTCCAAGTGTTGAAACAGACTCTTAAGTTAACACTGTAGTGTAGACAAAAGAGAAAAGGGAACAGGCACCTCTAAGTCTAATGCCCTGTACACACGATCAGATATCTGATGGAAACTAATCCGATAGATTTTTTCGTTGGATATCCAATGAAGCTGACTTTCATCAGTCTTGCCTTTACATCATCAGTCAAAAATCCGACCGTGTCCAACGCGGTGACGTAAAATACTACGACGTACTGAGAAAAATTAAGTTCAATGCTTCCGAGCATGTGCCGACTTGATTCTGAGCATGCGTGGATTTTTTTCCGATGGAGTTCCACACTGACGATCAGCTTTTTATCCATGGGAAATTTTTAAAACATGTTCTATTTTTTTTTCACTGATGGAAAACAAACTGATGGTGCCCACACACGATCGGTTTGTCTGATGAAAACGGTCCATCGGTCCGTTTTCATCAGACAAGCCCATCGTGTGTACAGGGCTTAAGTGTAGTATCTCACAACATTTACTAAAAGATTCAACAGATATCCATTCACATGAGGGAGGAAGTATACAGGTACATCATTAATGAATCTGTTACCGTGGTGATGGTGAAGTTAGTACATGGCTCACACTCTCAGAGAGCTTGAGAAAGGAGCCTTGTGGCCTCTCTATAGACTGCAAAGTATGCTCTGAAACACGTTGCGTCATTTCCCCCTGGTGATCCACTTCCGGCGAACACTGTGTGTCACACTGCGTTCCAATACTTGCAGTCTACCATCAAGTCCTCCCACCCTGGCCCAGATGTCTGACCATTGTTACAGTCTTTGCTGATGGCTCCCTGAAATATTTTTCAAAACTCCCATGGCACCCCGGAAAATCTCTCACGGCATGCTAGTGTGCCGTGCACACAGTTTGAGAATCACTGCTGTACCTAGTATAATAGTACTGTACTATAGCACTTGATTAGTTAAAGGAGAAATGCAGCCAAAGCTCATTTTGCTGTACTTCTCCTGTTGATTACAGTAGTGTAGTTTGTTTTGCACTCCTGTGACCCATTTTCATCAGTTAGTGGGCTGAAATCCCCTCTCTGCTCACATCACAGCAGTCAGGCCAGGCTCAGCGTCATCACGACCATGCTGTTGGGATCCCCCTGACACCCACCAGTCAGGATCCGTACGACACCTGGCTCAGCCTCTCATCAAGCTACTTTAACCACTTAAGACCCAGACCAATATGCAGGTTAAGGACCTGGGCCCTTTTTGCGTTGCAGGACTGCGTCGCTTTAACTGACAATTGCGCAGTCATGCGACATGGCTCCCAAACAAAATTGGCATCCTTTTTTTCCCACTAATAGAGCTTTCTTTTGGTGGTATTTGATCACCTCTGCTGTTTTAATTTTTTGTGCTATAAACAAAAGTAGAGCGACAATTTTGAAAAAACTATCTATGGGCCAGATTCAGATACATTTTCGTATCTTTACGGCGGTGTAGCGTATCTCATTTACACTATGCCGCCGTAACTTAGAGCGGCAGGTACGGTATTCAGAAAGAACTTGCGCCCTAAGTTACGGTGGTGTAGTGTAAATGTGCCGGTGTAACCGTGCGTAATTCAAAGTAGGCTGCTAGTGGGCGTGTTGCATGTTAATGAATTGTGACCCCACGTAAATGACGCGCCGAACGAACGGCGCATGAGCCGGCCGTGGACGTATACCAGTGCGCATGCTCCAAAATCACGTCGCAAACAGTCAATGCATGCTTTCGACGTGAACGTGGCCGTTTTACCGCGTTTGCGTTTATAAACGTTTGGTTAAGAAACATCATAAGACCCTCCTTAAGCTCAAAAAACAGTATTATTTAACCATTTCAGCCATTTTGTGAGACCAGAGTGAGTAGCAGCTGAGAGAGCAGCAGCATACTTGTATTTAGCGTGTTACTTGCCACATCACTTGCCACAAGCAGCGGATTGTCCACTTGCCACATTACCTGGCCACGTGACCTGCCACAAGTTGTGAATTGTCCACTTGCCACGTGACCTGCCACAAGTTGTGAATTGTCCACTTGCCACATTACCTGGCCACGTGACCTGCCACAAGTTGTGAATGTCCACTGGGCACGTCACCTGGCCACGCCAACTGCCACAAGTTGTGGATTGTCCACTGGCCACGTCACCTGCCATGTCACCTGGCCACATCACCTGCTGCAAGTTGTAGATTGTCCACTTGCCATGTCACCTGGCCATGTCACCTGCCACGTCACCTGGCCACGCCAACTGCCACAAGTTGTGGATAGTCCACTGGCTACATCACCTGGCCACGTCACCTGCCATGTCATCTGTCCACGTCATTTGCTGCAAGTTGTGGATTGTCCACTTGCCATGTCACCTGTCCACGTCACCTGTCCACATCACCTGCCACGTCACCTGGCCGCGTCACCTGCCACAAGTTGTGGATTGTCTACTTGCCATGTCACTTGACCACGACACCTGCCACAAGTTGTGGATTGTCCACTTGCCACGTCACCTGGCCATGTCACCTGGCCAAATCACCTGCCACAAGTTGTGAATTATCCACTTGCCAAATCACCTGGCCATGTCACCTGCCACAAGTTGTGGATTGTCCACTGGCTATGTCACCTGGCCGTGTCACCTGGCCACATCACCTGTCACAAGTTGTGGATTATCCACTTGCCAAATCACCTGGCCACGTCACCTGCCACAAGTTGTGGATTGTCAACTGGCCACGTCACCTGGCCACAAGTTGTGGATTGTCCACTTGCCATGTCACCTGGCCACGTCACCTGGCACATCACCTGGCCACAAGTTGTGGATTGTCCACTGGCCACTTCACCTGCCACAAGTTGTGGATTTTCCACTGGCAACATCACCTGCCACAAGTTGTGGATTGTCTACTTGCCACGTCACCTGGCCACCTCACCTCACCACAAGTTGTGGATTGTTCACTTGCTACGTCACCTGCCACGTCACCTGCCACAAGTTGTGGATTGTCCACTTGCCATGTCACCTGGCCACGTCACCTGACCACAAGTTGTGGATTGTCCACTGGCCACATCACCTGCCACAAGTTGTGGATTGTCCACTTGCCACGTCACCTGGCCACGTCACCTGACCACAAGTTGTGGATTGTCCACTTGCTACGTCACCTGCCACGTCACCTGCCACAAGTTGTGGATTGTCCACTTGCCATGTCACCTGCCACATCAACTGCCCACAAGTTGTGGATTGTCCACTTGCCACGTCACCTGGCTATGTTACCTGCCACAAGTTGTGGATTGTCCACTGGCCGCATCACCTGGCCACATTACCGGCCACGCCACCTGGCCAAATCACCTGCCACGTCACCTGGCCATGTCACCTGGCCCCAAGTTGTGGATTGTCCACTTGCCACATCACCTGGCCACATCACTTGCCACATCACCTGCCACAAGTTGTGGATTTTCCACTTGCCAAATCACCTGCCAATGTCACCTGGCCACAAGTTGTGGATTATCCACTTGCCAAATCACCTGGCCACGTCACCTGCCACAAGTTGTGGATTGTCCGCTGGCCATGTCACCTGGCCACATCACCTGCCACATATTGTGGATTGTCCACTTGCCACGTCACCTGGCCATACCACCTGCCACAAGTTGTGGATTGTCCACTGGCCACATCACCTTCCACGTCACCTGCCACATCACCTGCCACTTCATCTGTCCACAAGTTGTGGATTGTCCACTTGCCACATCACCTGGCCACGTCACTTGCCACATCACCTGCCACAAGTTGCGGATTGTCCACTTGCCAAATCACTTGGCCACGTCACCTGACCACAAGTTGTGAAGTATCCACTTGCCAAATCACCTGGCCACGTCACCTGCCACAAGTTGTGGATTGTCCACTTGCCACGTCAACTGCCACAAGTTGTGGATTGCCCACTTGCCACGTCACCTGGCCACACATCACCTGGCCACATCACCTGTTACATCACCTGCCATAAGTTGTGGATTGTCTACTTGCCACATCACCTGGCCATGTCACCTGCTACTTCACCTGGCCATGTCACCTGCCACAAGTTGTGGATTGTCCACTGGCCACATCACCTGCCACGTTACCTGGCCACGTCACCTGGCCATGTCACCTGCCTAAAGTTGTGGATTGTCCACTTGCCACGTCACCCGGCCAGATCATCTGGCCACGTCACCTGGCCACATCACCTGCCACAAGTTGTGGATTGTCCACTTCCTACGTGACCTGGTCACATCACCTGGCCATGTCACCTGCCACAAGTTGTGGATTGTCCACTGGCCACATCACCTGGCCACATCACCTGCCACAAGTTGTGGATTGTCCACTTGCCATGTCACCTGCCACAAGTTGTGGATTGTCCACTGGCCACGTCACCTGGCCACGTCACCTGCCACGTCACCTGCCACTAGTTGTGGAATGTTCACAATGCAATGCAAGCAATTACAGTTTTTTAATGGTTTTTCATCATTTGCCATCATTTTTGAGATTTCTAATGTAAAAAAATAGGTCACCTTTAAAAACGCCCATAAACGAAATTGCGGTACCGCGTTTTGCGACGTTTAGCGGCGTTTTGCGTCTGAACGCGAAAACTTTTGCGTCTGGTGGCAGTAGTTTGCCCAGTTTACCCTTGCACAGAAATGTATCATTTATCACAGATTGCCTGCATCTAATGCCCAGTACACACGATCCGATTATCGGATGAATGATCGTCCGTTTTTTTTTGTATGATAATCTCACGTCGAATCTGATGAGTTTACTAAAGTCACGAAAATTCTCGTACGGCAGAATAAAAAATCGGACGTGATGTCATGTGTTGTAATGCATTTGGATTGCATTTTGAACGACTGCTGTACTGATTAAACGAAAATCGTACGATCTGGTATCGTACGGAAAAAATTTCCGTGCATATCCGATAGAATAAAATCAGATGAACTGTCCTGATCGGCTCTCGAAAGCTCTGTACTAACGATCCGATTATCGTACGATCGTTTCGAAAGCGGCATTTTTCGTACGATTTTCGGATCATGTGTACGGGGCTTAAGGACAAGTCCTCAATTTCAATGTGATGACATCACTGTCCTCAGCAACCCCCTGCACCCTTCAAGTCTAAAATGTGGGTTTCCTGGGCTGGCTCCACAACTACAGGTGTGCTACCTAAGATCTTATCTCAGACTCTTTGGAGTTTGAACTTGAGCTTGAACTGTGGAGCTGAGAAAACAGAGAAAACAACATACAACATTTGTCTATATTTTCCCTAGAGGGAGGGAAACTGATACTGGGTAGGCCTAGTTAGTCTTGTAGTCAGGGCCTACATTATTTATTTAGTTAGTAGCGAAACATTGCCAGGATTTCAATTGTGTGTGTCTTTCTTTTTTTTGGTTGTTTGCTGGCCTGATGTTGTTTTTAGGACAATCCTGGAGACTGCGCCACCTTTTGTTAGTGCTGAAGTCTTATTAAAAGCATCCCTCTACCTATCCCCAGTTTACAATATCTATAAATATAATATACAGTACTATTTAGCTATTTATCAGAACTGTTATATTACACAATTTTACCCTCCACATTATTGCCTTAGGTATTCATAAACAACTATGTAGCACAACCCCCATAGAAGCTGCTGTTTTAGTTTTGGGTCTACGCTCTGCCTATCACCCCCAGAAGTGTGTCTCGAACCCTCCCTTGGCACAACTGGACAATGTGATTGTGAAACCCACTAGCAGTAGGGAACCACAATGATACCATACAGTGCTATATATATATATATATATATATATATATATATATATATATATATATACAGTATATATAATGTGTGTGTGTGTAATTGAATACTGTAACCTTGGTGCTGGTCACCTGCCTCACAACTGCAACAGACAGAGTCCCACACAAGATGTAGTTTACCAAGGGTGAGATGTTTACTTGGTGAAGAAAATAGAACAGCATTTTCACAAGCAACATTTGACTTCAAACAGGGCCCTGTTGGTATACAGTTATATAACAGGTTCAGGATTTGACTGTACGAAAGGACCTAATCACACAACCTGAGGTCAGACCTGAGTAAGTACAGGGTTGAAGGATTCCCCCAATGCAATGATGCCAGCAATGGGATACCCCTTCACCAAGCCCCACCCAGCTTACTGAGATAGAAAAACAGCAATACAAGTGAATACAAACAGCTATATCACACCTATGAGTTTGTGAGCTCTTAGGCTCCCTCTAGTGGGCAATTCAGGTGACACATGTCCCGTTGTGTCAACTTAAACAACAAACCGAATTGATGACTGTTCCTTCAAGTTTAAAGTAATCTTCTGCTAGCTTTGTTGGTGCACATGAGTATTTGTAATCCAACAAGATATGTGAAGAAAATAATAAACACTTATAATACGTAGTGTAATGGCAAAAGAGGCGCTGATTCTCCCAAAGTGCTATGTCACTCCCAGGTGCAATGTGTCCCTACTTGTGGCACGGCAACTTCCAGCAGTACAAGTGAAACTATGAAAATCACCTTCCTGCAACACAGTTAGTTATGTTGGTGGGCAGGTGCCCACTCACCAAATGAGGCCTCGTCTCAGCGGTATGCTCCATCTGGACCCTCTTGGTTCTCAGTCCCTCTGCAGCTCGTGGTCCCTGGTCCTCCATGCAGCTGCTCACAAGGTGCCGGTGGATAGGCGACTCCGGATGCTGTGGAGTGTAGGCTGGTCTCTCTCCCTGGTTCATTCAGCAGGGCTGTTGCAAGGATCCCTCCTTCAAGCGATCCGGTCTCCACAACTTTAGGCCCAGGCTTCTCCGGCCTAAGCACACTCACTGTAGGAATCTTGCCTGTTGAGCGATGGCGTCCCAAGCGAGAGAGCTGAGGCCTTCCTTCCCCTTATATCAGGTCACCCAGCAGGCTGTGCGAGGCACACTGCATTTTGGTACTACAGCAGCATTATAGGTTTGTAGTCTTCCCTGTGTACCAGTCTATGGGGTTGTGATGGGGTGGATGTTTTGAGATTGGGAGGGTATTCTTTGTTCACTTTGAAACAACAAAAGATCTCGGGGGCTGTCACTTGTGATTTGTGCGCTTTTTTGAGGGATCTTCTGCTATATCCACGGTCCAAAAATCGCTTTCGCAACTGGGAGGCTTGGATTTTAAAGTCCTCCTCATTGGTGCAGTTGAACTTGGCCCGGAGATATTAGCCCTTAGGGATAGAATTGATCAGATGGGATGGATGGGCACTGGTAGAATGCAGCAATGAATTACCTGCTGTGTCTTTCCGATGTATATTTGTAGTGATAGCTCCTGTTGCGTCTTTATGTATATTTAGATCAAGAAACGGAAGGGTTTCTCTATGCCAAACAAATGTAAAAAATAGATTGTAATCATTATGGTTAAGTTTCTCGACAAATTCTATTAAGGAGTTCGGGTTTGCCTGTCCACAGAATTAAGATACCATCAATATACCTGTGCCACAACAAAGTGGGGTGCAGGTATATCGAGAAATCATCCGATGCAAATACCTTCCGCTCCCACCGCCCACGTACAGGTTCGCATACGATGGGGCATGGTCCCCAATCGCTACTCCCTGCACCTGGAGTCAGTGGAAGCCATCGAATGTAAAGGCGTTATGGGTCAAAATGAAATGCAACATCTCAGTGATAAATATAATGTATGGACTAGCATCAAGGTCTCTTTCATTTAGAAAGACAGAGGTTATTGCAACTCCTTTATAGTGGGGAATACTGGAATATAAAGCTTCTACATCTATAGAAGCTAGAATGGTGTCAATAGGAACAGATAAACCATCCAAGTCATCTATTAAAGAGCTAGCTTGCTGAGTGAGACAGCCTATCCCTGAAATAATAGGTCTAGCGGGTGGTTGAGACACAGATTTGTGGGTTTCAAGTAGGGCATAGAAAGTAGGGGTGATTGGGTGTTGAACTTTGAGAAAGTCTTGTGTATTTTTTTAAATAAGGTTTCTAGAGAATCCCATATCAATGATCCTGAAGAATTCCTGTTGGTAACCGCGGATCCTGGTGGGTGAGATTAGACGGCACCAAGAGGAGTTCCCCAGGATCTTATAACACATAGTCATGTACTCTTCTGTAGTTTGTACAACTAAGTTTCCCCCCTTGTCGGAGGGTTTTATTATTATGTCTTTTCTATCCTTAATCTGATTAAGGCCTTTTCGTTGGGTATGTGTTATATTTGATTTTTTGTTTTTTATTTTTTTGAAGGCTGTATTCATTTTGCGAATATCCTGAGTAGTGCGGTCGACAAAGAGTTTAAGGTTTGGGTTGGAGAAGGCTGAACATTTTGGGGATTTTTTCTTGTATTCAAGTGACGTAAATGAAGGGTTTTTAACCCTTGATGTTTTTTTAAAATACAACATACAGCTTATATTAATATCCGTATAACATCATAGGAAATGCATGTTTGATTTATATTAAATGAACATATTAATGTGTGTATTATGTACTTAAATTTTTACATAAGTAAACTTGGTTATTTATATATTTTGTTTATCAATATTTAATTCTTAGAAATTATTTGGAATACTGCTGTGCAAATCTCAAGGCCCCGACAAAACGGAATTGTCCGCGAAACGCGTTGGCCCTATTGTTTTCATTATTTAGGACCTGCACACCCCATTCTCGATACTCTAAGACTGTAAATTTATTTTATTTTGGTTTTAGTATGTACTGCATGTTAGCAGAATAATAAAAACCTTTCTACTTTTCTATAAATTATTGTATTGGAATTACATTTTTTACACTTCTCAAAAGGCACCTTGTTCCAATTTCCCCCCGTTTTTGTAACATATTTGCATATACAATAAACTTTATTGTGAAAAAAGTTTACTCTTGCCAATATTTTTTTAAAGAATTACACTATGTTTTAAATTCAGCTTGAGGCCCCGTACACGCGACCGAGTTTCTCAGCAGAATCCAGCGAGAAGCTCGCTGGGATCCATATTCTGCCGAGAAGCTCGATCGTGTGTACACTTTCGTCGAGCGTCCCGTCGGGAAGCTCGTCGAGCCAAAATAGAGAGCAGGTTCTCTATTTGCTCGACGGGCCATCGGGACTAATGGCTTGACGCCTTTTTCGTCAGCCTGGTCGACGAACTCGATGGCCGGCTGAGAACCTCGTCGGGCGGAACGATGGGTTTAGCCCGACGAGGTTCTCGGATGTGTGTACGGGGCCTGTGTAAAGCTGCATAATTCTTTCTTTTTTTGGGGGGGGGGGTAAAATTATACTTGAATCTAATCTTAGTAAGCATGGTACAAAATACACCCAATTAATCCTTATATCTGGCTTATTCTCATGAAAATAAATCCACCTTCTTAAAACATCTGAAATGTGTTAGCATGCTGTTTATACAGACATTGATGCAACAACTATTCTCATATACTGCAATTGGTAGTTCTGCCACTAGGTGGTACCTTACTATAAGATGGGGGGGACGGTATATCTGACACGCAGGAGAATTTTCTTCAGAATTTGCTCATTTAGATGTTGAAATTCAATATTTTCCTCACACATCTTTCTGCACTGGTATGCTGGTATCATTTTGAGGGGTGTGTTGTTTACTGTATATCACTAGGTTGAAATATAGCACACTATTAAAAGGGTTAGTGCAGCATTTTTACTACATCTTCATATCTTGTATTTGGATATTTTTGTGGGTGGCTTCATGACTAATGGTTTATTTAGATTTGTTGGCACTGAGCTCAGAGCTGACACTCTATAAAGAGAAATCATACTATAATGCTTTTATAATTATTTTTCTAGTGGAATCATATGGTTATGATAAATTTATTTTTCCTGTGCTCCTGTTGTTTCTAAAAAATAAGATGGGCTCAACCATGTGCCCACTGCCCAGTAATACCTTAACTGCTAAAAGTCATATATACAGGAGCATTCCAACAAGATTTTTTATCACACTTTTACAAGATGTGTTTACTAACCAGCTGATTTCAAAGTTGGGAGAGTTTAGGAAGAAGGGGCGGACTGACCATTCGGGCTCTCGGACACTGCCCGAGGGCCCCATGCCACTAGGGGGCACCATCAGGGTTGCCAGCCTCAGCAAAACCAGGGACAGTATGTAAAAATCTGTGTTTTTTTAAGAAAACCCAAGATTATAGCTGCCCTGCCTCTCCAGTACCTTTTCAGTGTGTGTATACTGTGTGTGTGTATTGTGTGTCTGTGTGTGTATACTGTGTATGTATACTGTCTATAGGATCAGCCAGTAAACAAGTCTTTGGGAGGAGTGGAGGAGGCAGCCGACACCTCTAGCTCCACCCACCAACTCTCGTTGCATCGGGACATGTTAAAGATCCCTGAGGGACAGCCTGCCTGATTAGATGACTGGGGAAACAAGCAGGCTTCCTCCCCCACACTGCTGGGTCTCCTGCCGACCCGATGAACTTCTGATGTTTGCAAAGCTGGGAAAGTGCAGGGGCGACCGTTCATTACAACGGCCCTGCTGCGATCTTCTTTCTGGGTCATTCCACACTGCACACCCCTGGTCTGACACTCCCCAATGTGCGGCACCCGGGTGGACTGCACATCACCACCCGTTGGTATGCCACTGCTCATGCCTAGTCCTTATCACTAATCACCCTGTATGCTAAATTCTGTCAGTATCAGGTGACAATATATTAAGTTTGCCTTTACAAACTGGTTCAGTGCCTGCTTCTTTCATATAGTACTGCTACTGAGTACTATGTATTACTTTCAGGATTTTCTGTGATATGGCATGCTTTGTGCACTGAAACTAGTGTGTCAGAGAAGCTGAAGTTCTTAAGGAGGTCAAGGCAAAGAACAGAGGACCCATCCTTACCAGCGGCTCCTATGGGGGTAGCACTACATTTACTTTCTTTGTAGTCCTGTTCATACTGCCTGCAGGCATGCTATGTGCCAGCAAGGCTGCCAATTGATGATGAATAGTGAATGCGACCGTGAAGCTATTCTTTGATTTTCACCTGCTATCTGTGTCCCTGTATTTCTGTGCTGTTATATCAAGAGACAAGGAGTTTTGTGAAAAAACATATTTAAAGGGTTTTTAGATTAAATGTTTTTCTTTTTTCTGGAGGTTCTTCATTTTTATTTTATGGTACTAGAGCCTTTTTTTGGTTTGGCGTGCTGAAAGTACAGCATTCACTTGTTTCTAACAATATGTTCTAGGAGTTGTCTTATGATTGCAGCACTTAACCTCGACACTTCCACAAAAAATGTAAGTGGAGGAACAGCAGGCACCTAAACCACCTCACATATCACTTACATTTAACTCACCCCCTCGCCTTCATACTCACAGATAAAATAAAAAGTTAGGCATACACCAGTTAGGCCAGATCAAAACTGTCTTGTAGCAGTTCTACACTGCTGTACCTTTTGCACTTCCTTAAGTCTTGTACTGACACCTCTACCTGTGCACTTTCTTTCCAGTAAATGTAAGCTCAAGGCTGGGTTCACACTATTGCAAATTGGATGTGGGTTTCCCCACATCCAATTCATAAAGCAGGAGATTGTGGACGGCTCTGTATGGAGCCCATTTACACATCTCCGCAGCGGCTCCGGTGCGAATTGCTTAAGAGTCCTGCGCGTCTTTTGGTCCTTTTCATGTTCCAAATTCAGCCCAAAATTCTGGCTGAAATCAGACCTAATTAGGTGAATGAAGACGCACCGGACTCCTGCTGTGGGCTGCTGCGTTCTATAGTGTGAATCCAGCCTGAAACTGCTATTAAAAATCAATGGCAGTGCGTTTATAAGGGCAAATTGAATCCATAAGGATGCACAGGTGCCTCCCCCTCTCTTCAGCCCACCCCCTCAATGACCAATGGATAGATTCATGCATAGCATGAATCTATTCATGGCCGCCACTGACACCCGCTATTCAGGTGCCCAACCCCTTTTCGGGCACCGGGCGCCTAAATCACAGCCGCCATAGGCTCTAATAGGCATCAAAAACTGTTCACCCATGTGCATTAGAACAGCGAATAAATATTTGCTTTTCTAACACTGAAACGTGTCTCTGCCAATCAGGTGCTTGGGTCTGTTACCCATCACCTGATTGGCTGAAATAACAGGCGCTGTGATTGGACGCCTATCAGATAGCATTTCATGGGCACAGTGGCTGCATTTGATAGGCACAGTGGCAGCATTTAATAGGCACAATGGCAGGATTTGATGGCACATTGGCAGCATTTGATGGGCACATTTTATGGTCACAGTGGCTGCGTTTTATGGGCACAAAGCTGCTTTTGATTGGGACAGTGGCTGCATTTGATGGGCACAGTGGCTGCATTTGATGGGCACAGTGGCTGCATTTGATGGGCACAGTGATTGCGATTGATTAGCACAGTGGCTCCATTTTATGGCACAGTGGCTGCGTTTGATGACACAGTGAGGCTGCAAATTATGTGGGTTTTTTTCAGAATTTTTTAATTTGTTTGCACCCCAAAAAAAAATTTTAATTGGTCTACTTATGGCCAATAATACACATCTGTGTATTCTGCAGTATCTTGATTTTTGTAGTAAAACCCCTACCTTAGCTTTTTGTCTCTAGTCAAAATTGGGTATACAATTTATATTTAAAATTGTCCTGCTGCTGACCAAATTTACACTCAGGTTGTAAGGGGATAGGGTAATGGGGTGGTCAGCATGTCCTCCATGTCCCCCTCCTCATTGGGTGGCAAGAAAAGGTCCCATGCAGTGAAGATTTAAAAATGTTATGTGATTGTAATGATGTTCTCTTCTAACTGATACATTTAGATGCATATTTGAGTGCCTAATTCAATGCAGCTTCACCTGTGCCCACCATTTCAGCCTCACCTGTGCCACCATTTCAGCCTCACCTGTGCCACCATTGCAGCCTCAGCTCACTGGTGCCCGCCATTGCAGCCTCCGTTCACCTGTGCCCACCATTGCAGCCTCAGCTCTCTTGTGCCCACCATTGCAGCCTCAGCTCATCTGTGCCTGTCATTGCAGCCTTAGCTTTCCTGTGCCTGCCATCCTAGCCTCAGCTCACTGTGCCACCATTGCAGCCTCGGTTCAGCTGTGCAGAGGATCATCACAAGTAAGAGAGCATGGAGGAAGAGAAAAGCTGCGGGATTACAGAGCGGATAGTATCAATACTGAAAATATGATATATAAGAAGGCCAGTATTGTGGCCTGAGTTTATGGGAGGAGCCCGGAAGGTATTTGTTGGTTCAGTGCAAAGTACTACACCTCACTGGGCCAACTCTTCCCAGCTCACTTCATGTTCGTGAGTCTGCGAATTCAATCGCATTCGATATCAATCAGGTTCCCTCTCACTGTCGCAGGTAATATTCAAACCTTTTTGTATCATGTGCAATCTTGCGATTCGTTATGGTTCCTATCCTGCATCCCTTTTTTGTAAAACAGCCTCTAAATTGTTGTCACTCATTTTCCGACATTGTTTGGCACAGGCACTGTACATCCGTAAGTTCCTTCTGCCAAAAATACGGTTAATTTGTAAATCCAAGCCTCCAAGCCGCTGTCGGTCATTGTCCGATATCATTTACCATAGGCTTCACTGGTTATAAGATTCACTGTTCATGGGATTGCTGTCTATCTATTTGGAGATTAACATGTATTGTTTGTATGGGTTCTGTGGCTGATTGAGGTGATAATTAGACCCACCTGGTGCCTTGTTTGCACTGGATCAGCCTGGGTGATTGGTAGGTGTTTGGTTTCAGAGCAAGGGATGGCATACACTCTACAATCAATTTGTTTTAGATTAGTTCAATACTCCTTACTACAGATTCGTATTGGATTAATTTCATACATTTTTACAAGTTGTATCAACAGTCATTTCACTTTACAACTGATTTATATCAGATATATTGCATACTTTCTACCATTGCCATTTGTTGTATGCCCCATGCTGTGTGTTTTAGTTCCTGCAGCAAAACTTACGAATCGTTTATACACGGTGCTTCTCTCATTTATTACCAAACCAAAGTTATTTTCTGTGCGTCATGCACGGTGTCACACCACACATTTCAGATGTGTTGCACAACTGCTCCAGTCCAATGCGAACCAGTCGCACGATCACTGGTAGGATTTGTCACCGTGTTTTGTCATGTCAAAATTCATGGCCACTCGCGGTGTCGTCCATGTTCGGTTCCCGCAGTGGAACTTACGAGTCATTCGTACGCACTTCTTGCGTTATGAATTTCACACCAAACCTTGTGATTTGGCCTTGTGCATGGCATCACGCCACACCTTCAACATATGTTTCACTCCCACCACAGTCCGCCACAAACTCACTCGGATGGCCCACTGTCACAAGTAAGATTCGTTACCATAATCTTTATATCCTATCAATTCGTTACCATTGGTTGTCTCCCATATCATTCATTAGTTCCCCTACAGAACCTACGAATCAAACGGAAGTCGTCCCTATCTCTTATACTGCTCGTCTAAGGGTAGTCTAAGTCGCCAAACAAGCTTGGTGTTTCTATATTTTTTTTCAGTAACACAACTCTCATTCGTTGAGACCCTTGCAGCCATGCAAAACTGTCTGAGCAGCCTGTCACTCTTGTCGTGACCCTTGCAAAGGCAATATCGTCTCAGCAACCTCTCCTTTGTCGAAAATAAATAAATAAATAAACAAAATACCCCCTTTTTGCCACCACGCAATTTCGGCCCAGCAATCTGACACCTGCTGAGAGCCTTGCAACCATGCAAATTGTATCAACAGCCTAAAACCTTTGTTGAGACCCTTGCCAACCGTCTCAGCAACCTCTCACTTGTCAAAAAATAAATAAAAAGAAAGAAAATAAATAAATACCCCCTTTGTTACCACGCAATCTAGTCCCATTAACCGGACACCCGTTAAGAGCTTGCAACCATGCAAATTGTCTCAGCAGCCTGACACCCTTGTTGAGACCCTTGCAAAAATGCAACATCGTCTCAGCAACCTCTCACTTGTCAAAAAAAAATTCCCCCTTTGCCATCCATGCAATCTCGTCCCAGTAACCGGACACCTGTTGAGATTATGCAACCATGCAAATCACCTCAGCAGCCTGAAACCTCTTGCAATAATGTAACCTCTCATCTGTCAAAAAAACTGACAGCGGTTGAGACCCGTGCAACCACGCAAAGTCATCTCAGCAGCCTGACATCCTTGCTGAGACCATTGCAAATGCAATACCGTCTCAGCAGCCCCACACTCATCGAGACTCTTGCAACCACGCAATACTGTATTGGGCAACCTCCCACTCATTAAGACCTTTTGTGACCACGCAGTCTCGCCCCCAACAACCTGACATTTATTAAGACCCTTGCAGCCAGACAAATCGTCCTAGCAGCCTGACACTCTTGTTGAGACCCTTTCAAATGCAATATCGTCTCAGAAGCCTCACACAAGCCGAGACTCTTGCAAACGCAATATCGTCTCTGCAAACCCGACTCCCATTCAGACCCTTGCAGTCATGCAATATCATCTAAGCAGCTTGACACTCATTTGAGACCTTGCAGAACACAATATCGTCTCAGCAATCTCACACTCGTTTAGACCATAGCGACCACGCAATCTTGTCTCAGCAACCTGTCACCAATTCAGACCCTTGCAGCCATACAAAATCATCTCAGCAGCCTGACACTCATTTGAGACCCTTGCATTGTCATCTTAGCAACCCCTCACTCATCAGGACCCCTGCAACCAGACATATCATCAGAAAAAAAACTCATAACTCAGTGAGACCCTTGCGACCACGCAATGTCGTCTCAGAAAACTAGACTGAGACCCTTGCAACCAGGCAATGAAATCTCAAAATAAACCTTAATGCTCATCAAGGCCCCTGCAACCACACAATATCATCCCAGCAACCTGACACTCACTGACACACTTGCAACCACACAATATTGTCTCCAGTAGTATAAAACACTTGGCGGCACGCACCTACCTGCAAACCTGCATACAAACTCACTTGCAAACACATCTCAGTGACAAACAATCAGCCACACAAACACGTAGCGGCACCCAGTTGGCCATTCATCTTCAGTGGCACACAAGACACTCATCTTTTTCTGTCTTTTTCCCTGAGGTTAGCTCAGGTTTCCATCCAGCACCAGCGAGTGCACATTGGTCTGCGAGTGCATGTCGGTCTGCGAGTGCACGTGTATTGTCTTGTTAAGTACCTGTGTATTGTCTTGATTTTCTCACACCAGTGCAAGATCCAAACCAATATCTCTAACTAGTCCAAGCAGCAGTAGCAGACCAAGTTCTTCACCTGCCAGAACAGCGTTTCAATGTTCATCCCGGCAGTGTCAGCCAAGCTACTACAGGTGGTCACTGATGCCGCAGCCTCCATGGGCTTCGCGGCCATTTTTCATCTGCCACTGGTTCGCCAAAACTTGTCTCCAGAAATTCTCTTAATTTCTACTTCGCCCAGTCTTCGTTACTCTTTCAAGCTGTATACCATCATGGCAGCTGCCCAGGTCTGGGGCCACAGGGAGCGTTCTTCACCACGAACAATCAGGTCACAGCCGACATCATCAATAAAGGTAGATATAAGTCACTCCCCATCATATCCTTCCTGCGCAGGCTCGTGCAGCTGTTACTCCGTCAACGGTTTAATATCTTCTCTAGACATATTCCAGGCCAATACAAAATCGCACCTGATGCGCTGTCCAGTTCCAACCTTACTTTGTTTTTCCAGCAAAAGCCTGGAGCTGACCCAACAACTATTCCTGTCCCACCCTGGTCGTTGCTGATGATGGACTGAAGTAGCATCTCGCCAACGCAACCCAGCTTATTAACCACTCATTGGTACGCAACACACTGAAGGCCTATCGCACTGCTTGAAATACTAACTGCAAATTTTTGGCTCCTTCCCCCGGAGCAGCAATAGGCGACATTAGACACTTCCTAGCCTTCATATCATATTGCCACATGCAGCTGGCCCTTTCTCACAATACTATCACGCTAGATGGCATCCAGCATTTCTTGTCCTTGCAGGACCCCAGTAAACCATCAGTATTCTCGAGCCCATGCAGTCAAGTCCCTCCTACAGGGCATACAGAAGCACCAACCCGTAGTCAGTGGCATGTGCCTGCCCTCTTTGGGGATATGTATAAAAACCTCACTTGTTCTCCATTTGAGGCTTTGCCCAGCCTAGTCATCCAAACAGCCATCTTCCAGGCCATCTACTGTTCCCTATGACCTAGTAAATTTACAGTCAGTGGCTCTGGCAGTCAGACACTGCTCCGATGCCACCCGACTCGCTTTCGAACTACTACTTTCTTACAGTCTGCGAATGCAACAAACCGGCCATCAACCTGTTCAGACTAACAAGGCCTGATGCCCAGTGATGGTGCTCGACTGACTACTGCCCCATCTACCCAGCCAATCTGATGGTAGCTCATTGCTACACTTTCTAACCAGCCCACTGAGTGGCAGACAATTTGTCAATCGTGTCAGGATCCTTCTAAGCAACTTGGGCTTCAAACCCCAGTCAGTTCTCTGGATATTCCTTCCAAATTAGAGCCTCCCAACAGGGAGTACCAGACCACGTAATCAAGAAACTCGGCCGAAAGTCTGCTTGTTTTGCCACATACATCCCAAATTCTCAGGATGAAATGACACAAGCCTTCACCAAGCTGGTTCAATAACCACAATTATTGCCCTATCTGAGGCTTTTGCCCCCTTTTCTTGGCATACCGACCAGACCACCAAGGCACACTTCAGGTCTATTTATGTTGCAAGTCTTGTCACATGTTTTTGTGATCCAGATCTCTCTCGGTCATAGGGCCACGACCATTAATAAGAAGGCCAGTATGGTGGCCTGAGTTCATGGGAGGAGCCCGGAGGGTATTTAAGCAGCCCACTCACCCATGCTCTTTGTCAGTTCAGTGCGCGATACTACACATCACTGGGCCGACTCTTTCCAGATCATCTCATGTTCGTGAGTCTGCGCATTCAATCGCATTCGATACCCTCCTGCCCTTCCCCTTTTCAGAGCACTTCTCAGCATACCCTTCTTCAATTAACTACCCATTACTTACCTTAAGTATGCCCCCTTTGCTTGGCATACCGACCAGACCACCAAGGCACACTTCAGGACTATTTATGTTGGCGCATGTTTATGTGATCCACATCTCTCTCGGTCAGAGGGCCACGACCATAAATGTTGTTTACATATTGAGATACATTCTTTTATGTAAATGTTTTTATGTAAAACTTGTACAATAAATATGATATTTTAAACACTACAATAAATGCCAATAGGTGCTGCTAGTGTATCAAAGTATTTTAGGGCCCATTGCCACTTTTGTGTTGCACTAGCACACAGTTTACTCTAATAGACAGCAACAAGTGTACAAGTATATGGTGAGTTTCTGTGTTATTCATTTTGATTGGCACTCCAAAACACTAATACAGTAGTGGGCAATGCATATGCACTGCAACACACCACAATCAACATGCCAGAGGTTTCGGTGTGGTGCATTGAAAAAAAATTGTTCATGTCTGCTTTAGACTGGGATGTTGTTTATTGGCATCACATATAACACTTTGGGGGTTATTTACTAAAGGTAAATCCACTCTACAATATGCTGTAGTCGCTGTAGATCTGAGGGGGACATGCAAGGAAAATAAAGAACAGAATTTTGGTTTGTACATGATTGGGTGATAGAAATCAGCAGAGCTTCCTCTCATTCCAGATCTTCACCTCAGATATACAGCGACTGCATTTCCAAATGTACTTGTAGTGCACAGTGGATTTGCCTTTAGTAAATCAACCGCAATATGTGTTTTTTTTTTATGCAACATAACACATTTGTTAGTACATCATTTTAACCACATGGCGAATGCCGCCTGTAGATTTCCGTCGGCAGAATGGCATGGCTGCACAAAGGGACGCACATGAATGTTTCTTCCAATTTGCTGCCGTGCGGGCACCCCCGCCTCTAGCTCCGTGCCCGTGCTCGCGGGACCCGTGGAAACGATGTCTAATGGTGTCCCGCGATCGTGTCACGGAGCTGTAGAACAGAGAGATGCCTATGTAAACAAGGCATTTCCCTGTTCTGCCTAGTGACAGGACAGTGATCTATTGCTCCCTGCTCCGGGAGCATTGATCACTGTCATGTCACTCATAGCCCAACCCACACACAGATAGAATCACTCCCTAGGACACACCTAACCCCTTCCTCACCCCCTAGTGGGTAACCCCTTCCCTGCCAGTGTCATTTACACAGTAATCAGTGCATTTTTATAGCACTGATTTCTGTATGAATGACAATGGTCCCAAAATAGCGTCAAAAGTGTCCGATGTGACGGTCATAATGTTGCAGTCACCAGAAAAATCGCAGATCGCCGCCATTACTAGTAAAAAATAATATTACGAAAAATGGCATAAAACTATCCCCTATAACTTTTGCGCAAACCAATCAATATACACTTATTGCGATTTTTTTTACCAAAAATATGTAGAAGGATACATATCAGCCTAAACTGAGAAAGAATTTAGTTTTTTTGCTAAAATAAATGATATTGCTTGTATTAAGGCATGCTGTTTGTGTATGCCTCTCATGTTCTCATTGTTTGAGGAAAGCAGAAAAAACTATATGCAAAAGCTGTGTCATTGTCACCAGTTTTAGTATTTGTGACAATATGATGTTAGATTGCAAGTTTTATTATTCAAATGAACACTTCTTAGCTCTGCTGCACCCTGGTGTCTTGAGACAGCTGTTTCATAGGAACCATACCGCAGGGAGGGAAAGACTGTCGCAGAGATGTTGTAATATGAAGGCAGACACCAAGGTATAGATAAACACATTTACTATGAACAGTGAATAAAACAACGTACATAAGAACCCTGATAAAACATTATAGTAACTTGCTTATTTTGTATGTTTTCCCACCTCTGGGCTGTTCTAGTATTCTGTATTTCTTCATTCTTTCCTATCACATTTACTTGCATTTGGCTCTAGCTTGTATTTCTTTCCTCATCGCGCATTAGTGTCACTTCATCACCCCTCTCAACCATCATCCTCACCATCAGAGGCATTGCCTACACATATATCAAACCTTTTTACCAGATAACAACAAATTTCCCAATGACCAACACATGAAAACATCTTAACAATACAAATACATGTAAACAATTCAAAATAAACATAAATCTTTACTCTTCAATAAAGTCTTCCTAATTGTGTCCATACACAGTGCTGCGCATAAATGAGTACACACCAACAGATTAGTCAGGAAGTAAACCCTCGCTTAAAAAAACCCAGCATGAATTACTTATCTGAGAACGAAGCCCCAGCAGCGGTCCTCGGACACCACCTCCATCACCACCATGATACCCAGAGTGATTTCCGGGTATCGCTGCTCCGGCGCCCTGACTGGCCGGAGCAGCAATGATGTCACTCCCACGCATGCGCACGTGAGCCACCACTAACGCGGGGCACACTCAGTGTGTATAAACATCGCTGCAGTCTTTATTGGAAATATCTCCTTAACTGTGTAGGTTGAGGAGATATTTCTTGCACCTACAGGTAAGCCTTAATCTAGGCTTAACTGTAGGTCAAAGTGGTCTGTAAGGGTTTACAACCACTTTTACTTTCCTTTTAGAATCAACATTTTCTATAGTACACTATACTACAAAATATTCCCACAAATGCGGGTCATTGATAGCAAACAAGATTTGTTAATTTGCACACACAAAATAAGTATTTTTCCTCACAAATTCATTCAAGACCATGTTGCAGAAATGAATACACCCCAATGAAAGTCTTAGGAGTTTAGGCAGCAAAATCCTAATTAACAAGAATTCAACAACAGGATAGTCTATTCATTAACCCCCTGAGCGGTATTCCCGAGTCTGGCTCGGGTGGAATTTCAGGACCAAAAGCGGTAACCCTGAGCCAGACTCAGGACCGCCTCGCAGTGTCTACAGGCAGAGTTACTTACCTTGTCCCTGGATTCTGCGATGCCTCCCCGCTGTGTGATCGAGTGGTGTCCTCCTCCCTCAATTCACAGTGCAGAGTGCCACCGAGCTCCGTTCCCTGTGACGTTACGACGCACGGGGCGGAGATCAGCGCCAAATTTAAAAAAGTAAATAAACACAATACATACAGTATACTGTAATCTTATAGATTACAGTACTGTATTAAAAAAAATACACACACCCCTTTGTCCCTAGTGGTCTGCCCAGTGTCCTACATGCACTTGGGTGTCGTCCACTAAGGAAGCCTCTCCTAAAGCCCAAGCACAAAAAAGCCTGCCTAGAATTCTACAGGCCCTATGCTGAAAAAGAAGAAAACTACTGGGACCAAGATAAATGTTTTCAGAATTGATGGTTTCTTAACTGTATGGCATCGTAAAGGTGAGGTGTACAAAGAAAAATGCAGGGTGCCTACAGTGTCCTTCTGTGGGGCTGCATGAGTGGTGCAGGTGTAGTGGAGCTGCATTTCATTGATGGTATCATGAATTCACAGATGTACTGCTCTATATTGAATGAGACAATGCAACCATCACTCTGTGTCCTTGGTCCCCTGTGCACTTTTTCAACATGGGAATCATCCAAAACACACATCTAAGGCCACTGTTGCATTTCTGAAGAAGAACAGAGTGAAAGTGATTCAGTGGCTAAGTATGTCTCCTTATCTGAACCCAATCAAACAACTATTGGGAATTTGGAAGAGACAAGTTAAGCATCACTCTTCATCCAGCATCCAGGCTCTAAAAGAGATAATTCTTGGACGTGTGTACGGACGTGTAATGTGAGAGCTCCTGCTTTTCCCCGGGACACATGCAGCTGTACGAGATCACGGAGATCTAACTGATTGATGAGTCTGAGAAGCACTCCCCCCAGCAAAGCAAAGCACAGCACGGCACAGACGTAACATGATACCTGACACCTGAAGTGTAGCTGATGGATGGATGGCTATAGTCTTAGCCTTAGCCGATGCCGACCCCTCTGCCTGGTCTCCGTTCTATATTAGCCGCCTCAGCTGAACCTCAATCCCCGCTGGATCTCCTTACCTGTCTCCATACCAGCTGATCCTTGCTTGACCCCCGTCCTAGCCGTCCTAGCTGCTCTAATCGTCTCAATCCCTGCTGGATCCCTATACTGGCCGCTGATCTCAGCTGACCCGGACACCAATACTATACAGGTGTCCTGGACGTAAGCAGCGTGAAAACTGCAAGTGTAGTGTGAATATAGCAGTACACAAGGTAGTGGAGACAGGGACTCAGACATTGTCAGAGTAGCGGCAGCAGGGATGACAACCCGCAGACGAGCAGCATTCCAACCTGCTGCTGGAGGAAACAGAAGCCCGGTTGGTGGGCTTAGAGCATACATGACGCCGCAGAGAGGAGGTCAGACATCTGGAGCTGTAACTAGGAGATGGGAGGAGGAGGTAAAGGCTAACAGCCCGGACCTGAAGAAAGGACGGGGAGCATTAACTCCCAAACGGGGTACAGCGGTACCTGCATCAAACTGTGGCTCTCCAGCACATGGCACATGGCACCTTGATTGCGGGCGGTGGTGGAACGCTGAGAGGACCTCCCGGAAGCACTAGTACGGAGCAAAGGGGCGGTGGACAGACTGACAGAGGTATGAACAGTATGGACTGTATGGGGGAGGATGGCAGCTCTAAGGAGAGAGAGGACTGTTGGCTGGAAGTGAGAGATATCCCTCTAGAAACCCCTTTAGAGATAAACCAGGACCTCCAGGACCCCCTGACAATAGCAATGGCTAGAGAAGATAGGGGGGAACATAAAAGCAACCCCCACGAGAGGAATAGAGAAAGCTCCCAAGAAACAAAATCGTCACTAAAAGCTGAATGTATAAATTCTAGCATTGTATCTGAGTCACATAATACACTGCCTGATAGAACATCTGATAGAACACCCCCTAAAGAGCAAGGGGTAATAGATACAACGAATACAATGGACATACTTGGAAACCCCAATATATATGGCACATTTGGGACAGGCGGAACAGAAATTGGGGTTATTTTGGAGCAAATAAAGGCTCTCCCCACAAAAGCAGATATACAGCAGTTAATAACAACAGTAGAACGTTCATGTAAACAGGTGGTGGATGAGCTTAAAGAAGAGTTGGGGGAGGTGGGAAATAGAGTGGAGGTCATTGAAAATGGTCAGGAGGAGATCACAAAAGCTATAGAAGACATCAAAGACATTACTAGATCACATGAAGAAGCCCTGAATATATACAAAGATCGTCTGGACGATCTTGAGAACAGGGAACGCCGTCAGAATATACGGATACGAGGTCTACCTGAGAAACATCATAATGCGGACCTGCTAGGAATAGTGCAGAGACTATTTCTTCAAATCAAGGGTGAATCAACATCAGAGGCTATGGAAATAGATAGAGTTCACCGTGTGACAGCCACCGCCTATCAGAATAAAGAGAGGCCAAGAGATGTGATCTGTAAAATGCACAAGTATTCGGTGAAAGAGGCGATTATGAGAGCTGTATGGGATACACCTATGATAGAATTTGAGGGAGCCCAAATCTCCATATTTCCGGACATATCACGCCGTACATTAATGCAAAGGAGGGCAGTAAGACCAGTGTTGGAGGCACTACGTGAGGTAGATGTTAGATACCGTTGGGGGTTTCCCTTTCGTTTAACAGCTTCTCGGAACGGGAAAACGGCATCACTTCGAACCAAGGATGATCTGAAAATGTTTCTAGAGACTTTAGATCTTCCCCCAACTGACTTTCAGGATTGGAGAGGATTTAATACTAAAAAACCCTTGCAGCACCCAGAGCCTTGGCATAAGGTCCTAAGAAAAGACCCATAAGGAGGGAAAAAAAAGAATGATTAGAGGTCAAAAAAAAAAAAAAAAGAGGAAAATATAGAGACATAAAGTGTTCAATAGTAAAATGGGACAATCAAGCAATGAGGAATTCCCCCCCCCCTTTTTTTTCTCTCCTGCTCATCCTTTTTCTCCATTTTCACAAAGAAAGAGAGGGCTAAGGTAGAAGGGAGGAAGGGGGAGCGGGAGGGGGGAAGAGAAGGGTAGAGGGTAGAGGGGGGAGAGGGAAAGAAGGATAAGGGGGAATTAATATAAAAATAGAAATATAGAAATATAGAAATAGAAGGAAATTTGGGAGGGAATCTCCATATTTCCGGACATATCACGCCGTACATTAATGCAAAGGAGGGCAGTAAGACCAGTGTTGGAGGCACTACGTGAGGTAGATGTTAGATACCGTTGGGGGTTTCCCTTTCGTTTAACAGCTTCTCGGAACGGGAAAACGGCATCACTTCGAACCAAGGATGATCTGAAAATGTTTCTAGAGACTTTAGATCTTCCCCCAACTGACTTTCAGGATTGGAGAGGATTTAATACTAAAAAACCCTTGCAGCACCCAGAGCCTTGGCATAAGGTCCTAAGAAAAGACCCATAAGGAGGGAGAAAAAAGAATGATTAGAGGTCAAAAAAAAAAAAAAAGAGAAAAAATATAGAGACATAAAGTGTTCAATAGTAAAATGGGACAATCAAGCAATGAGGAATCCCCCCCCCCTTTTTTTTTCTCTCCTGCTCATCCTTTTTCTCCATTTTCACAAAGAAAGAGAGGGCTAAGGTAGAAGGGAGGAAGGGGGAGCGGGAGGGGGGAAGAGAAGGGTAGAGGGTAGAGGGGGGGAGAGGGAAAGAAGGATAAGGGGGAATTAATATAAAAATAGAAATATAGAAATATAGAAATAGAAGGAAATTTGGGAGGGAACAGAGGGAGATATATAGAGATGGGAGAGGGGAGGGGAAGGTATTAAATATGAATATCAATTTTTTTTCTTTTTTTGTTCTTTTTTTGGTGATGTCTCCCCCCCCCACTCCACTAAAGGGAGGGGGAGAGGGGGAAGGGAGGGGAGGAAGGGAAAAGAAAAGGGGGAGAGTATTGAAACAATTTGTCTTTCTAGGTAATTGACCGAGTGGATTTGAGGGGACCTAACTGTATTTGTTATATAAATGGTCTGTAAATATGGCCCCTCCTCTTTTCCACCCCCCCCTTTTTTTTTTTTTTTTCTGTTTTCCATTTATTGGTGGACGTCTCCTCTCCCCACAGGGGGAGGGAGACATTCGCAGGGGGAGTTTTGCTCTATTCTGTCCTTCTTTTCTTTTTTTTTTTTTGCTCCTTTTTTTTTTTTTCCTTTTTTCCCTCTCTTTTTCTTCTCTCCTCTGTTTCGAGGGGAGAGGGGGGAGAAGTGAGGGGAGAGTGCTCAACTGATTAAGGAGTCTCAAACAATTTTTTCTTTTTTTTTCTGAATAAGTGATTTATATACAAGCTTTAAATATGATACAAATGAAGCCCGGGGAACAGAAGATGGTAAATTATTATTTATCATTGTTCATTTGATTTTTGATATTTTTTTGCGTGTTTTGAGGGGATTTTGTTTATCTTTCCCCATTAGGTAGGTCCTGGAAAGGGACTGGTTAATCTGCACGGAAGCAGATAGGCGGGGTGGTTCGGGGAGGAGTGGGGATAAAGATTGCCCACACGGACCTATCCCTCCTTTAGTGGTTATATGTTATATGTTATGTTATATAGTACAATGTTTGGCTATATTGTAGTGAGATACATCTCAGGTCTTTTGAGAGAGAGAGAGGAGAAAAGGAGATATGTGGCCAGAAATACTAGAGATTTTTTTTTTTAGATAGTAATGTCTACTTCAATAAAAATTGTGACTTATAATGTGAGGGGCTTGTGTTCCCCCCAAAAAAGGGGTCGTCTATGGCAGGAATTGAGTCACCAAGCAGTGGATGTCGCCTTTCTGCAGGAGACACATTTTATGGCAGGATCAATACCTAAGTTACCCCTATTCCCATATAATCAATGGTTTCATTCAGTATCGCCGATTGCAAGGGCAAAGGGGGTAACAATAGCCTTTGGAAGAACTTGCCCACTAGTGCCCATGTCGGTGCAGACAGACCCAGAGGGACGATTTCTTTTCATTAAGGGAATGCTGCAGGGACAATGTTATACATTTGCTTCTATTTATGCACCTAACTCTGGTACAGCTTGCTTCTTAATTAAAACCTTAAGATTATTGGAAAAATTCAGGGAAGGGGTTGTAATTTTAGGAGGAGATTTTAATATCACTCTTAATCCCCAAATAGACACTACCACAGGTAAAACACCATTATCTTTTAGAGCTCTTAAACATATTAAAAAACTCCTTCAGTCTCTACACCTAATAGATAGCTGGAGAGTGCTAAATAAAGAGAAGAGGGATTTTAGCTATTACTTAAAGACTCATAAAGTATACTCTCAGTTAGATCTGATTTTGGTAGATCAATATTATTTAGACTGCGTGGAATCTGCAACTATAGAATTGATAACAATTTCGGACCACGCCCCAGTGGTAGTAGTGCCAGGGGGCCGCCAGGAGAGGACATGGCGCCTAAATGAATCACTACTAGATGATAGAAAGATAGTGGAGGATATACAATATAAATTGGTAGAGTATTTTAAGAATAATATAGATGGGGGAATATCTGACCAAATAGTCTGGGAAGCACACAAGGCCGTTATTAGAGGAGAAATAATAGCACATGGTATTCGAGTTAAAAAGGAAAAGAGGAAGGAAATAGAGAGGTTGCTGAGGGAAATACATGATCGAGAGACCAAGCATAAAATCAACTTAGACCCAGGAGAAGCTAGCCAACTAGATATACTGAGGATAGAACTCTCTAAATGCTTGGATAGAAGAAATAAAGAAAAATATCGATTCCTGGCCCATCAATTTTATGAACAAGGAAATAAATGTAGTAGATTATTAGCAAACCAATAAAAAAAAACAACAAGAAACCACTCATGTGCATAAAATAACAGCAAACGGTAAAATAATAGAGGACACTAAAGCAATAGCAGCAGAATTCCACCGGTTTTACACCAAATTATATAATATACAAACAACCCCACTGAGGGGGGAAGGCAGGAGGGAGATGGAAGAGATAGAGACATATATCAAAGACTCTAAATTACCAACCCTCTCCCCAAGTATTATAAAAAAGTTAGAAGGGCCAATAACTATGGAGGAAATAAGTAAGGTAATAGAAAATCTGCCAAATGGGAAAAGTCCAGGACCAGACGGCCTAACTAACGCATATTATAAGAAGTATAGTAAAATCTTGTTAATGCCTTTATGTAATTATCTTAACAAAATAACAGAAAATAACCCTTTGACCCCGGAAGCCCTAGGGGCACATGTGACGGTAATACCAAAACCAGGGAAAGACCCACAATTTTGCGCAAACTATAGACCTATCTCCCTTTTGAATTCAGATACCAAACTCCTAGCAAAAATCCTAGCTATAAGACTACAAGACCATATAACCCAATTAGTCCATATCGACCAGACTGGCTTCATGAAAGGCAGGGAAACTAAAGATAATACCATTCGCGCCCTTCATATCCTTCATTGGATGCAGAATGGACCAGACAAGAAACCAAAAGTAGTACTATCAATGGATGCCGAAAAGGCATTTGATAGAGTAAACTGGAGGTTCATGACAGAGGTATTAAAAGGAATAGGTCTTGGGAAGCGGATGATGGGATGGATATTGGCACTATATGCCAATCCTAGAGCTAGGGTCAAGGTAAACGGGACCCTTTCAAATAATTTTGACATACGGAACGGCACTAGGCAGGGATGCCCCCTTTCCCCATTATTATTTGCAATAGTTTTAGAACCCTTTCTTTGTAAAGTAAGGGAAAATAAGGGAATAGTGGGGGTTGATATAGGTTCAGGAGTACATAAGGTCTCTGCATATGCAGATGACTTGTTGTTTTATCTTTCCAATCCTCAGAAGTCTATACCTGCATTGATGTTGGAAGTACAGAAATATGGAGAATTGTCTAACTTTAAAATAAATTTTGATAAATCCGTAGTACTACCAAGCCATGTACCAGGTGTAATGGCCACATCTCTGAGGAATAGCCTTCCGTTTATCTGGGAAGAAGAATCAATATATTATCTAGGAATACATATTACAGCGAATACAAAACTTCTGTACGAGCGGAATTATGGATCATTAATAATAGAGATAATGAAGGACCTACAGAGATGGAAAGGCCATTCCTTGACCTGGTTTGGGAGGGTCAACGTAATCAAAATGAACATTATACCGAGAATAATTTATCTCCTATATACTGTACCAATATCGATCCCACAAGTTTTCTTTAAACAAATACGTAAAGCATTTATATCTTTCATATGGAAGGATGGAAAATCTAGAATAGCCTACGATACGTTACGTAGAAACAAACAGGTAGGGGGAATCGGACTACCAGATATATCTATGTACTACAGAGCAATGTCTCTGGTACGTATCTTAAATTGGTGCCATGACTCTCCAACTAAAATATGGGTTCAAGTTGAAAAAATTATGGCAGGAAGAGATTTAATGGGAGCACCATGGATACCGACTAAAATGAGGGGGCTTTCTAAATGGACATCCCCATTGACTAGGAGTACCCTAGCAATATGGGATAGATTAAACAAAGATGGGAAATATGCTCCACCTACATCCCCAATGGCTCCATTAGGAGGATATCCATGGTTCCCTCCAGGAGAGGAAAATGGAGCAATGGGCTTATGGGGATCTAATGGGAATACTATGTGCTCAATATATGCACCCCAAGGGACTCTAATACCATTATCAGAATTAATATCATCTCAAGGGAATATGAAAATGGCTAAATGGAGATACTACCAAATGGCGGACTTTTTCAGTAAGTTAAAACCAAAAGTAAGGACAGTAGGATCGCTCACAATATTTGAGAATATGTGTGTGAAAATGTCGAAGCCTAACCATCTGCTATCACAAATGTATAAGTTGGTTCTTAGTGAACAGGGAAATACAATTCCTTATTTTATTAGAGAATGGGAAAAAGAGCTAAATTACACATTTACACCAGTTCAAATTAAAACATTCATAGAATCAACATATACAACTTCTATAAGTTCTAAAATCCAAGAAATGTCATATAAATTCATGGTGAGATGGTATCAGACTCCAGCCCGATTGGCCCAAATATACCCCACAGCAGATGGAAGCTGCTGGAGGGGATGTAAAGAAAAGGGAACATTTCTCCATATTTGGTGGGCTTGTAAAAAGATCAGACCATTTTGGGAAGAAATAGAACCGTGGGTTAAGAAGATGACCAAACAACCTATAGAATTATCACCTATATATTTTTTATTTCATGGGATACCGGGATCAATAAACAGCCATAAGAAAAGCGTGATACCACATCTATTAAACGTGGCTAAAATGCTAATACCCAGGCATTGGAAACAAAACACACGCCCCTCCCTTATGGAATGGAAAAAAGAAGTGAACCTAATAATGGAGGCAGAGAGATGGGTGCATAAGATTAGAGACAAACAGGATAGATTCAACAACATTTGGGCAGACTGGGAACATTACGCCCCACAGATATAATAGGAGTAAAGGAGGGAGTTTATCTTTCTCCTTCTTTTTCGGTCCTTTTTTTTTTTTCTTTCTCTCGCTTTTTCTTGAACCACATATACTCACTCCTCTCTAAAAAAATAAATAAAATAAAAATAAAAATAAATAAATAAAAAAATAAAAAAAAAATATATATATATATACTTGATGCTTAGTAAGAAAGACAAACTACAATTTTAGATGAATGTTGTTAAATTTTTTTTTTTTTTTTTTCTTATGTTTTGTTTGTTGTTTTACTCCTCTCCCCTCACCCTCTCCTTTCTCTCCACAGGAAAGTGGGGGGGGGGGAATGATTAGTAAAGGGGAAGGGAACAGGTTTTTAACGTATATGTAAATAACTCACAAAGGGAATATAAAGAAGGTTGAAGCTAAAGAACCTCACAAACACTAGAGACACAGGGTAATATTTATACACACAAAATAAACACAGACACATAGACAGCACAAATAAATAAACCTGAAATGGGCCTAAAACTAATATGTATATATAAATGTATGTGTGGGGGCGTGTATGTAGGTATGTAAACGTGCATGTGTGTGTATTCGTGTATATATGTGCACATGTGTGTAGAAGTATGTATGGGTATGTAGATATATATGCATATACTTTTTTTTTTTTTTTTTTTCTTCTGCAAGTTTGGATATAGGAACACGACAAACACGATAAACACACAAGAATATAAAAGAGGGAATACCCTAAGAGGAATAATTTAGTTATAATCTATATGGGGGGGGTGCGGGAGCAGGAGGGGGGAGAGAGGGGGGAGAAGCATTATCCTTTTTTTTTTTTTTTTTTTTTTCTGGCCGTTTTTTCATTTTTTTTGTTTTTTATTCCCTTTTTTTTTTGTACATGTTTTGTTTGTATTTATAAATGTTATGTATTTTGTTCCCGGTGGAGGTTTGGTATACATGTAAGTGATGTAATATACAGAAAATACAAAAATAAAGAATTATATAAAAAAAAAAAAAAGAGATAATTCTTGAAGAATGGAAAAAGATAGATGTTGCAATATGTTGCCAACTTGTTCATTCAATGCCTAGAAGACTTGGTGCTGTCACAAATTATGTCGGTCATACAAAATACTAGATGTAGTAGTTTGTGTTGTGGATTCTATTCATTTTCGCATCAACTAATTTGATTAGAACTGACGATTTTGTAATCTAAGTTATTATTAACCTTACGTTCATGTAATGAGCTCAACAAATGTTATAAAAAAACTCAGTTTTGTCAAAATGTGGGACATTTTTCTGGTGTTCATTGAGATATTGATTAAAATTGTACTTTCAAAAGGGGTGTACTCATTTATGCTGAGCACCTTACGTAGCTTAAGTCAACAAAGTATCAATGTCCCATTTGGGAATATTACCAATATCCAAATTGTGATAAAATCTGGCAAGAGAAATATTTTCCTTTCTGATCCCCCAAAGAGGCAATCAGATATTGAAAAGTTTTATGGTAGCTCAACACTTTGGATATTTAAATAGTAAATTGTTACAGAGCTCTGTATGTCAGACCAAAACAAGACTCAACTGAGAATGGCAAGAGATTTAGTTCCAAAAGAGGGAAGGTCCCTTCGCCTAAGTAATAGGTGGGAACTTTAGCTTTTTCCAAATTTAGCCTCAGTTTCTGTGCAAGGTCTTGTACTGACCCCCTGCACTGACCCTGTGACCCTCCCTGTGTTTGTCAATGTGGTTATCTGGGGAAAAGCACATTTTAAATTCTATCCTCACCTAATTAGCAGTTAAAAATATTTTTATCTTTAACTGGTTGGCTGCCATGCATGTTTCCTTAACCACTTAAGACCCGGACCAAAATGCAGGTAAAGGACCTTGCCCCTTTTTGCGATTCGGCACTGCGTCGTTTTAACTGACAATTGCGCGGTTGTGCGATGTGGCTCCCAAACAAAATTGGTGTCCTTTTTTCCCCACAAATAGAGCTTTCTTTTGGTGGTATTTGATCACCTCTGCGTTTTTTTTTTTTTTTTTTGCGCTATAAACAAAAATAGAGTGACAATTTTGAAAAAAATTCAATATTTTTTACTTTTTGCTATAATAAAATCCCCCCCAAAATATATATTATATTTTTTGCCTCAGTTTAGGCCGATACGTATTCTTCTACCTATTTTTGGTAAAAAAAAACGCAATAAGCGTTTATCGGTTGGTTTTCGCAAAATTAATAGCGTTTACAAAATAAGGGATAGTTTTATTGCATTTTTCTAAAAAAAAAATGTTTACTACTAATAGCGGCGATCAGCGATTTTTTTTCGTGACTGCGACAATATGGCGGACACTTCGGACAATTTTGACACATTTTTGGGACAATTGTCATTTTCACAGCAAAAAATGCATTTAAATTGCATTGTTTACTGTGAAAATGACAGTAGCAGTTTGGGAGTTAACCACAAGGGGGCGCTGTAGGATTTGTGTGTTCCCTGCGTGTGTTTACAACTGTAGGGGGTGTGGCTGTAGGTGTGACTTCATCGATCACGTCCCCCTATAACAGGGATGACGTGATCGATGCTGCGGCCACAGTGAAGCATGGGGAAGCCATGTTTACACACAGCTCTCCCCGTTCTTCAGCTCCGGGGACCGAACGCCGCACTCCAGCGGCGATCGGGTCCGCGAGTCCCGCGGTCCCGGTGCTTCGGACCGGGTCGCGGGCACGTGCCCGTGACCCACGGCTGGGTACTAGAACCAACGTATATATACGTTGATGTGCCCAGCCGTGCCATTCTGCTGACGTAAATGTTCAGTAGGCGGTCCTTAAGTGGTTAAAGTGTATCTAAACCTAAATACAAAAATGTAATATAATTTAGCTTATCAGTCCTTGGGAGTGGTTGTTGCATTTGTTTTAATTTTTCAGGCTAAGAACATTTTCAGCAAGTACAGAAAATATTTACTGACCTTGTCACTACCAGCCAGCTACAAAGATAGCAAGAGCAATCCTATCTTTCTTTTGTAGACTGCTAATCACATCAATCCATCATATGAGGATAATGATGTGAAAATCAGTCTGTGTGACATCCATGTCTGCCTTCATGCATACAATGGGAAATGGATATAGATACAAGGGTACAAAGGTGTTTTTTTTTTGTTTTTTTTGCAGCGAAAAGAAAATAAAGAGAAAAAAGCCTGAAATCAACAAAAATAAATGCAGCCACTGCATCTAAGGATTGGTAAACTGCAAAATATTTTAGTTTTTGGATTAGAATATACTTTAGAGCAGTATTTTCAAAACTGTGGCCCGGGGCTTGCTTTTATCTGGTCCCTGGTGCACTATTTTTATCCACTGATACTAACAATGGGATTTAATTCCCCCTACTGACACCAATGAAGGAGCAGAATTCCACCCAATGACATCAACGATGGGGCATCGATCCTCCAAATGACACCAAAGGTGGGGCACTATGATTCCTTCAATGACACCAATGATGGGGCACAACTCGTCCCAATGACACTACAATGGGATGCTATTCCTCCCACTGACACCAAAGATGGGGCATTGTTTATTCCCAGGACTTTTTCAACTCCCAATGGCCACAGTCTGGCCCCTCCTACATCTGAAGGACAGTAATCTGGCTCTTTGTTTTGAACGTTTTGAGTCCCCTGCTTTAGGCTGGGTTCACACCTCCAACTGATGCGGCTCCAAGCTGTTCAAATTTTTGCCTGAATTCAGCCCTGAAACTGAGCCAAAGACTCACAGCATTCCTGTGCAAGCTGCTCTGCAGCCACAATGGAGATATGTGAACCAGCTCCATAGAGAGCTGGTCACAATCTCCTGTCATGCAAATTGGATGCGGTAAATCCCGCATCCAGTTCGCATATGTGTGAACACAGCCTTAGAGAATAGAAGTCTGTGATGATAGGGAAACAGTCCTGCTCCCAAGCGTAACACTTCTCTGTGCCACTCCTGCCTGAATGGGTTTAACGTACCCGGACAGGCCTCTCTTACTGACCTGGCAGCCGAAGTATCACTTGGACAATTGTAGGAAAAGTCTTTGCCACAGACCCTCCTTGGTGAGCCTCAGGATGATACCTCTGCCACAGGCCCTCTCTGGATTGTAATCAAGGAGATATCCCTCCTTAAATGAATTACGCCTGGATCTCCTTCAGTTTGTCGCCCAGGTACTGACTGACAGGTGATCAATCCCTCAGTGTCCGGCTACCTTGATCCCTGGTGGTTTGTCAAGGCCCTTTTAAATCGCCAGCCTCTCAATGGTGCTCCTCAGACAGACTCCCCACCCAACAGCAGTACAGCTTGGGATCCTCAAAGGTGGGAACCCAGTCACTCATTGGGTCCTCGTCGCTGTTCAGATGCTTCGGCCCACATGGCCCCTGGAACCAGAAACACTGTGTGGCACGCACGTCCCGTCCAGGTAGGCCATAACGCCGGGGTGCTGTGATGTGGTCACTGCAAAGTTGGGTGCCACACTCGAAGAAGAAGACCCAGAACCAATGGCGTCAACCTCATAAATACAACTTCCCAGTATGCACAGCGAGGTCAAACCCTCCTGATTGGCTGCCGGGAAAGAGCACTCAAACCTTGACTCCACTGTTGCCACCTGCAGTTTAACTACACTCTGATCTCCCTCTAAATTTAACTAGCACCGGTACCATAAAGTACATAGGCGCTACATTTAGTTTTACTTTTTGAACTCGGCTGCAATGTAATCTCACAATATCTCATGAGATTGCAGACAGCCCACCCATTTTTACACAGATCTCGGCCGTTTTCAGAGAAAAAAACACTTCTCCTCTGTTCTCCCTCTGAGAACTGAAGTTCTCAGTTTATTAAACCAGTTGCAGAGGAGATCATTTTCCTCTGAGAACTGTCGAGAACTGAACTGAGAAAAAACTTCTCAGTTTATTAAACGGACACCTTAATGTCCAATCGTGTTTAACGTAAAATAAAAAACAAGATTTTTCCATGTACATGATTTTTATGATTGCAGTGAACCCAGTTTCACTGTATTTATTAATCTAAATGAACATCAAATTTGCAATGCCAGTGAATAGTCTTTTTTTTCCTTTTAGTAAATCAACACCAATGCCAAATCTTAATACAGTCAATAACCTGGATTCACAAACGTTTTACCCCGGCGTATCTATAGATATGCCGTCGTAAGTACAAATGTGCACCGTCGTATTGTTACGCTGATTCGCGAAGCTAGATACGCCGTAAAACAAAGCTTCAGCCGCCCGACGTAACTTGCCTACGCCGGCGTATCGTAGGCGCATAGTTACGCTGACGCATTCGGCGTTCCCTTTTTAAATATGCAAATGAGTAAGATACGCCGATTCACAAACGTAGATGCAAAGGTATGGGCCAGGGAACTACGCCGTCTAATTTTACGTCGCTTACGCCATTTAGGTAGTACTACGTGAATAGGGCTGTGCGTAGGTTACGTTCAGGTCGTAGGCAGTGTTCGACGTATCTTAGGCAGCTATTTCGATGTAACTGTGAGCATGCACACTGGGATGCGTCCATGAGACGACGCATGCGCAGTTCGTTTTTTGAATCTGTGGCCATCATTTGCATGGGGTCAAGCTTCATTTAAATATATATCACGCCCACTTCCAGCCCACTTCCACCTACTTTGACTCTGCATAAATATACGCCGCTCTACGTGAATCCGGGCCAATATATTTATTTCCGCTTTCTCCTAAAATTTCACCAGTCAGCCCTAGAATGCTAGATTCTTGTAGTAGTTTAAATATAATATTGATCTAGGTAAAAAGTAAATGCTATTCCTGAGAAAACATCCTCTAAATAATGTAGACACAAATTTCCTACTGCTTTTTGTGGATAAACAGGTGTAATAAGCTTCTGAATGTCTTTCGAGGCCCTTCAGATATAGCTTGTTTATGTAAATCTATTCGTATCGTAGACCCATCAAGCAGCAGAGGGAAGTCCAGAGTATCTACAGAGTCATATGATTCCCAAGAGCAATCATAAATGCAAATTTTCATTCTCATTCATCAGCATTACATGGAGGACTCTAGGCACTGCATGTGTTCCTATCCTCAAGGTTGAAATTATTGGTTCTTCGACCATCGGGAGGGGACTAGTGTTGCTCACGAATATTCGCATTGCGAATATTCGCTACGAATATTGCATATTCGAGTATTCGCGAATATCTCGAATATCGCGGCGAATATTCGCTATTTCGAATATTCGTATTTTTCAAATTTCGCAAAAAAAATCGCAATCAATTTCGCATTCGCGAATTTCGCAATGGCGAAATTTCGCAATAGCGAAATTTCGCATTTTTTTTTTTTTTTTTTTATAAAATATCACGAATATTCGATATTTACTATTCGCAACCGCATATGTGAAATTTCGCTTTTTTTTTTTATAAAATATACCGAATATTCGTAAATATCGAATATTCGTGATATTTAAAAAAAAAAAAACGCGAAATTTCGCATTAGCGAAAATTCGCATTAGCGAAAATTCGCATTGGCGAAAATTCGCATTGGCGAAAATTCGCAATTTTTTTTTTTTTTTTAATATCTCGAATATTCGATATTAACGAATATTCGCGAATATTCTTCGAAATATTCGCGAAATATCGCGAAATCGAATATGGCGTATTCCGCTCATCACTAGAGGGGACATCAGCACAGTATCCTCAATCATAAAGCTTCACGTTCTCAAAGGGAGGTGAATAGATATAACCTCCTAGACACACTTGTATAATATAACAGTAAATGCTGTGCCAAACAATGGCATACAGCTCCTCATGTAACAAGTAATTAATCAAGGCTGCATGCAAGAAACACTGCTAAGGTATCAGCAGAAAAAAATATTTGTGTCCCCTATGTGAATAGAGATGTCCCACAAGTCACTTTAGCATTTGAATTCTCATACGGCATTGGGTCTGCGACTGTCATCACTTTAGATTTTTATTATGACTTAAAGTGATAGTAAACTTGGACATTTAAAAGGCAATGGCATAATTTGCTAGTATGCTAGTAGAATTAAGCCCTTCAGTGGCACAATGTCTAACATCTTCACCCAGTCTTCCTTCCCAGTTCATAGGCTCCGGCTTTATTAATAAGAAAGGAAAAAGAAAGGCGCACCAGCCTTGTGTACTACCATTTGGCAATTTATTTTTATTTTTTTTATTTTTATTTTTTTATTATATATGGCCTTTTACTCACAAGATGCTCGGTCTCCGTTGTTTTTTTTTTTTTGTTTCAAAAGTTTTATTATTATTATACTCAAAATACAATGTAGTAACATCAAGTACGTTGAAGTCCAGGTGCAGAATCGCGGGCGCAGCCGCATTATCTTAACAACAGTAAATAGAAATAACATTACAAGGTTAACAATCGGGCATAACCGTATAGGCTTTAAAAAGAGCAAAGTCTAAACAAGTGTACCATCAAGAGGCAGTAATATATAACATTATAACCTTTCAGGGTATGAAAAAGGGTATGAATAGCCGGGGCCGAGGATGGGAGATAGTGCACATAACAAAAGGGTGTGTCAGATTATTTGTGAGGGTAGATTGGGGAAATAAGGAAATATGTCCGGCAGTGAAAATGGGGTTGAGCAATCCTAGGGGGGCGGTAAGTGTGTAGGGCAGCTAGGGGGATTGGTGATGGTCAATTCGATATATAGGATGTGACAGTCCAGATGGGGTCTCGTTCAGAAGCAGTACACGGTTAGTGGGATGATTAATGGTAGGGAGGGGGCTGGTCCGGGAAGGGATCTGGAAGGGACGGGTGTGGGGGAGAGGGTGGGGGAACATCAGGGGTACTCGGACAGTGCCTCACCACAGCTCTCGGATATTGTCTAAGGGATGATTGTTTTATATTGATCTGTCGTGATGAAGTGGAGCCAACAAGACCAGATTTCCGTGTATTTGTGTGGTGTGTCGTGGGCCTGGTGTATTAGCTGTTCCATCTCTGCCATCTTGTGTATGTGTCCGAACCATTCTGACAGGGTGGGGGGTTCAGTAGACTTCCATTTTGCTGGGATACAGAGTTTCGCTGCGTTAACGAGGTGCATCGCCAAAGATCGTCTGTATGTTTTCGAGGTAGTGCTGGAGTGGTGAAGCAGAAACTGCGCCGGTGAAAAGTCGAGGTCGTAAGTGGTGATGTGGAGAATCAAACGTTGAACCTCCTTCCAAAAAGATTGCAGTTTGGGACACGACCACCAGACGTGTAATAGTGAGCCGTTCTCTACTTCACATCTCCAGCACTTCGGGGAGACAGAGGGAAAAATGTTGTGAAGTCTTAGGGGGGTCTTATACCAGCGCGAGAATACTTTAAAGGAGTTTTCCTGTACGTGGACATTCACCGTTCCCTTGTGTATACATGAATAGATGTTTTCCCATTCTCTGTCAGTGAGGTCAATGGAAAGGTCAGCCTCCCATTTTTGGCTGGCCCAATTAAGTTTTGGCCTCTGGTGCACAAATAGCATTGCGTATATGGAGGAGATTAAGTGTGTGAGAGGGGGGTCATGTAGACAAAGTTCTTCAAAAGGGGTGAGTGAACGGGACCAGGTGGTTATCGGGTCGGATCGGATGAAAAAGTTTCTAAGTTGGACGTAGGTCCAAAAGGGAAATGTGCCATTCAACATAGTCGCTGCAAGCGTTTCATAAGGGATAAGTTGGCCAGCGTTAAAAAAATGTTCAGCGCGGATATGACGATGGGGCCATGTATCTCGCAAGAAAGTAGGGGAGAGCCCCGGGCGAAAGTCAGGGTTTTGTCTAAGTGGGGTCAACGGTCCCCAGACAGAAGAGATGTAGTGTTTAGCACAGGAGTCTCGAAAGGAGTTCAGTGTGGGATGGATGACGGGGTGTGTACGACAGGGTGTGGAATTCTGCGCCGATTTGATCCAGGGAGCTTGGGAGAGTGGTGTAGAAAGGAATGAGTGTTCCAGGCATACCCACGCCTTTGTGTCCAAGTGCACATTCCAGTCTACTACCCTAGCTAGGTGACAGGCCTGGTGGTATTTGTGAAGGTCCGGCAGGCCAATGCCGCCCTTGAGTTTAGGTATAGTGAGTCTGGCATGGCTAAGTCTTGGTCGGAGTCCGCCCCAAATGAAGTCAGAGCAAGCTCTTCGTAGTGTGGAGAAGAAGGCGTTGGGAACCTTAATCGGGACCGTCTGCAGCAGGTATAAAATTCGGGGTAATATATTCATCTGGATTGCGGCCGCTTTGCCGAACCAAGAGAAAGGCCGCATAGACCAGTGTTTAAGGTCTTTTAGTATGAGTTGGAGTAATGGGATATAGTTGGTACAATATAGGTCGTCCAGGGAGGAAGGGAGTTGGATACCCAGGTATGTGATCGAGCGGGCGTTCCATTTGAATGGAAAGTTGGTTTGGCATTGCGTGCAGATATCAGAGGGGAGAGTAACATTAAGGGCAGTGGATTTGGAGAAGTTTATTTGTAAATTAGCTAGGCGATTAAAGGTATGGAGATCCGCGAGAAGATTCGGGATGGACTTGGCAATTTATTAAATAAAAGATTAATAATACAAACTACTCACAAACAAATGGTGATAGAAGGCTTGTCATTTTGAGGCGTCAGGGGCCTCTTCTTCAGAGCCCAACAGTCGACTGTTGGGCTCTGAAGAAGAGGCCCCTGATGCCTCGAAACGCGTAAGCCAGCAGTAACGCACCTCAAAACCCCCCCTACATTCCAGAGTGTGGTTCGAGGGGTATCTTTTATCGTTTGTGACAAGCCTTCTATCACCATTTGTTTGTGAGTAGTTTGTATTATTAATCTTTTATTTAATAAATTGCCAAATGGTAGTACACAAGGCTGGTGCGCCTTTCTTTTTCCTTTCTTGTTTTTTGCCAGCATCCCCCCATACATGAAGGGCAGCAAGGCTTTTTTTTGCCACCGTTTGACATTTGAAGTACTCTGTATGCAGAATATTGACTATTTGTTGAACATCCCACTTGTGCGCAGGAGTTTGTGTTCTTTTCGTATATTCCGGCTTTATTAATGCCCGAGCTGTGATGACGTCACTCCCACTCGTCTGTAGTATAGGAGTATTCAAATATAGGGCCGCTATTTAGGAGATCTCACATATATTCTGCTGAATTTTGCTGCCAAGCCCTGTGCAAGTGTTGACCATTTAGAAAATGATTTATTATTAAGACCTGTGAAAAACATATTCTAAAACCCTTAAAATTAGTGTAATATAAGCAGCGCTGTAAACATTGTAAGATGAAATATCCATTTTCACAGGTATTTAAAAATAATGCTAATGTCCATAAACATCACCATGTGACAAAAGTGAATATGTGCACAAATTCCCAAAAATATATAAATGTCTTTAAATATTAATTAACCACTTACTGTGCACCTACACCCCCTTCCTGCCCAGACGAAATTTTAGCTTCCGGCACTGCGTCGCTTTAACTGTCAATTGCGCGGTCGTGCGACGTGACTCCCAAACAAAATTGACGTCCTTTTTTATCCCACAAATGGAGCTTTCTTTTGGTGGTATTTGATTGCCTGTGCGGTTCTTATTTTTTGGGCTATTTTTTGGGCTATAAACAAAAAAAGAGAGTACATTTTGAAAAAAAAACACAATATTTTTTGCTTTTTGCTATAATAAATATCCCATTTAAAAAAAAAAAGAAATGTTATCTCAGTTTAGGCCGATACGTATTCTTCTACACATTGTTGGTAAAAAAAAAAAATACTTATGATTTAAAAAAAATGTACTAGGAATGGCGGCGATCTGCGATTTTTTTTCGGGACTGCGGCATTATAGCGGACACATCGGACACTTTTGACACATTTTTGGGAGCATTCACATTTATACAGTGAACAGTGCTATAAATATGCATTGATTACTGTGTAAATGTGGGGAAGGTGTTAAATGTGTAGCCTAGTGAGTGTTCTAACTGTAGGAGGAGGGGGTGACTGGGGGAGGTGACCAATCTGTGTCCCTATGTACAAGGGACACAGCATCGGTCTCCTCTCCCTGACAGGACATGGACGTGTTTACACACAGAGCTCCACGTCCCTGCTCAGTTACTGGGCAATCGTGGGTGCCCAGCAGCCATCGCGGCCGCCGGGCACGCGCATTGTGTTCCCAGGAACGCAACGGGTGTGCGCGATTGGTCCATGCACACTCCCCCTATCGGCTTTAAATGACAGGACGTCATATGACGTCCTGTCAGAACAATTGGGTATTCTGCCCGCCGTAATTTGACGACGTGCGGTACCCTAGTGGTTAAAATATAACTCCATAAAACACATCAAGTAGGTTTGTGAAAAAATAATGATAATAGGTTCCAATCTTCCACCACACCCGGTGTCAGTGAATCCTCTCCCGTCAAATGCAAAACTCACCAACTCAAATTGCCTTAGGGTCCTTTCACACGTGCGGTCTGTTTTTCGGTCCGCTCCGTGTGTCCGTCAGCTCAGCGGGGGGGTCTCCGCTGAGCTGTCGGGCGGACAGGGCGGTCCCCGCACAATGTGCAGGGACCGCCCCGTCTCTCCTCTGCTCTCCCCTATGGGGAATCGGATGGAAACGGACCGTCTGTCCGTTTGCATCCGATCCGTTTGGCCGGACGGAAGAAAAATAGGACATTCTTCCGTCTGAAAAAACGGATGCGGATCTAGCGGACGTTAGCGGATGCATCATCCGCTAACGGATCCGCTCCCATAGGGAAGCATTGAAGTCCATTACCGGACGTCAAAAAAACGGACGAACGGAACGGACGTGTGAAAGGGCCCTTACACTCTCGTGTTCGGCGTGTAAACGTGTACAAAAAGACCTCACTGGTAGGTGTAGCAGATAATCCCAGTTCCAACCAATTCACTGCCAGAAAGCTCTGCATGTAAATAAAAGAAGTGCTCAAAATAGCGTGATACCGTAAAATCAGTTTAATACCACACTTAAATCTTCAAATATAGCACTCACATGAATCTCAAAAAATAGAGCAATACACTGCACAGCAAACACTCGTTCAGAGATGAACCGAAAACCGAGTATATTGGTCACAGCAGACCCAAGGTGTCAACTGATCACTCACCACCTCCCCTCTGTTACTTCCTGGATCTCTGCTTCCTTGATCGGCCTTGATACGTCACACGTTCACTTCAGATAGTTGCCGCACAGCCACTCCCCGACATGTTTCGTCATAAAAGACTTAGTCGCCATGACTTATGGACTTTTAATTAATATTTAAATACATTTATATATATTTTTTTGAAATTTGTGCACATATTCACTTTTGTCACATGGTGATGTTTATGGGCATTAGCATTATTTTTGAATACCTGTGAAAATGGATATTTCATCTTACATTGTTTACAGCGCTGCTTATATATTATATATTTTTTTTTAAAGTAGCTGCTTCACTCTTTTGCCAATTTGATTACTATTTGTTCATATGCGCAGTGGTGGGAACACAGAAAGAGCGGATTTATCTTTGTTACCATTATTTACATATTATTAAGACCTACCTTGTGGTGCAGCAGACTGGAACATGCTCTGATAGTTTAAGGAGCAGAGTAAAATGGAAACCACTATAACTTCTTTGGAGGAATTGGTGTCTAACCCCCTCATTCTGTCTAATGGCCAAGAGCAGATAAGCACATGGAAGGGTTGAAACTCATACAAGGAACCACAAAAGAGTTTGGCAAATGTCCACACACTGTACGCATGAAGGCACAATTTTGAGACATTATAAGTAATGAAAATCAGGCAATTTGGTGCAATCTGGATGAATCTTGGTTGCACAAGAATTAATTTGTCCACCTCTAATTATTGTTGGTAGCAGACAACACATTAATGTATTCATCTGATTATAGAATTTCATGGGTCAGAACCATGTAAATTAGCACTTTCCCACGCAACATAAATATTTAGGTTAAAAAGTGACAGAAGCTGAATACATTTAGTCTCTTCCAAACTACAAATTACAGCAATTATGTTAAACACGGTTCTTGTGTGATTTTGTTAATTTTAAGGCTGTGGAAATTAACTATTAATTCCTCGATTAATCGTTAATTTTTTTGATCGATCAAAATTCTCCAGCTTCCGGGTCTTCAGGGAGTTCCGTTGGAGATCTGGTGACGTGACGGACACCGCAGGGCTTGCCATGTCCATCTAAAGGGTTCCTTTGCTGTGCCTTCATATCTGCATGCCGGCGTGACCTTATTATCTGCCTCACGCAAGGGCTGTTACACTTCCCTCTATCACTTCCCTCTATCAACCTGGGATTCTACAGCCATCCAATGGGAGTTGTGATAGTTCCCTTCACGGGACATCTACATGCCGACGGACTGATGTTAACCCCTACTCATCTGGATTCAGCAGTGGTATCGTTGTACACATTTTTATACCAGTATCATACAGTACTTAGCTACATGTTTTTATGGACTGCTTTTGCTACCGTTTGGTATTACTCGCACCATTTTTACAGTTTATGTAGCTCCATCGATTTTATTTCCAGTGCAATGTTTATTTTTTTACCTACTTGAAGACTATAAAAGTTTTAATGCTATTCCAATCGAGCGCTGCCTTTGTGTGTTTTTTGTATCCTGCTATCCATTTTTCCAGTGGTTGGTAGCTGCATTGCGAATCAGCCTGCAAGGAGATCAGCTAAAAGTAGTTGAACCTGTATGTACATTATAATTAATCAAAATTAGTTGATTAATTGAAAAAAAATAAAAAACTATTAACATTTACCTGTCCAGGAGTCCAGCGACATCTGCAGCAGAAGACGAGTAATCGCTCGTCTATCTGCTGCCCCACCGCCAGCTTCACTGCCCAATTCCTATGGCGCATGCGCCGTTCTGACTGGTCCCCATTGTGTTCTGGGAGTCGAGTGTTTCCCAGAACACAACGGGCGGGTGCAGAGAGTGATGAACTACCCACAGAATACAGGGTAGTTCATCACTCAGTGTATTTTATCTCCAGTGCAATGTTTATTTTTTTACCTACTTGAAGACTATAAAAGTTTTAATGCTATTCCCATCGAGTGTATTTGCCGACCTAGGGCACCCTGATGATGCCTTGTACACATGATGTAATTTATCCGGTCGGAAACATCCGACGGATATTTCCCAGCGGACAAGGCAAATTTGTCCGTTGGTCTGATGAGCGTACACACCATCGGACAGAAATCCCAGCGGACCAGAACGCGGGCACGTAAACCACATACGACGTCACTATAAAGGGGAATGCCAAAGCCTACGGCGCCGCCCTCTGTTCCACTTTTGCTAGTTCCGTGTTAGTGAAGGTTTGGTTAGAGCTGATTCGTGCTTTTCAGTCTCCGCGCTTAACAGGTCGTATTTTCCGGTTCAGTGTGTGCTTGTGGGCTCGTATTTGTCCTTCAGTGTCGCCGTGCGCAGCGTTTCTGCTTTGCAGTGCCGGCCTGTACGGTCGTATCTGTTTGACGTGCGATCTTTGCAGGTATTGCTGGATTTGGGGGTGCTTTCTGTTTGAGTGTGTTCTTGACTGACCAGCCGGCCGGTTTGAAGCCATGATGGAGCAGCAGCGCAACTTTTCACGAGTTTGTGCTGTTTATGGGTTTTGTTCTGGAGTCTGTGTGCATTCCAGTGATTTGGACAGGAACAGTAGGAGGAGGAGTTCCTGGGCCAAGAATTGGTTGTGCCAGCATAACCGATTCTCTCATATGTCTCTGCTTAGGAAGATCCAGGAGAATAATCCTGAGGACTTCAGGAACTTTCTCCATATGACAGACCCCGTTTTCCACCGTCTGCTGGATCTCCTGTCCCCCTATATCACGAGGCAGGACACTGTGATGCGCCAAGCCATTCCGGCTGAGCAGAGGCTTATTGCCACATTGCGGTACCTGGTGACTGGGAGGAGCCTGCAGGACCTCAAGTTCTCAACAGGCATCTCTCCCCAGGCGCTTGGGGTCATCATACCGAAACGTGTTCTGCCATCATACAAGTGATGCAGGAGGAGTTTATTACGGTAAGGTTCCTCCTTTAACATCACAATCTGTGTCTTTAATAATGTATGCCAATTTTAGAAACTTTTTTTGTTGGTTTTCCTAATTGCCATGATTGTAATATGCTGTGTGCAGAATGTTCCCTTTTCTCCCCGTGCATGTTGTTAAGCTTTCCAGGTTAATTTTGTTTGGCCTACCTGCATATTTTTACCTTCATCACTACTAACCTATCCAGCATCATCTCCTAGGGACAAACACACCTTTTTTTTTTTGGTCCTGCTCCATTGTAGTTCAACTCCCCCCTGTTTTGTCCCCACAGTTTCCCTCCACGCCACAGGAATGGCAGACTGTGGCTGCCCACTTTGCCCAGCGGTGTGATTTTCCTAACTGCGGAGGGGCAATTGATGGGAAGCACGTCCGCATAGTGCCGCCACCTCTTTCGGGGTCATACTATTATAACTACAAAGGTTTTCATAGTATCGTGTTGATGGCGGTGGTGTCGGCAGACTACAAATTTTTGTATGTGGACGTGGGGAAGAATGGCCGGCTGTCTGATGGGGGAGTGTTCGCGCGGACCGAATTTTACAGGCGTCTACAAACTGGTGGTCTTGAACTGCCACCGGATGAAGACAATGTGGAAGGACTTCCGTTTGTTTTTTTAGCGGACGAGGCTTTCGGGCTTGGACCTCACCTCATGCTGCCTTTTCCCCAGAGGACCCTCACCCCGGAGAGGAGGGTCTTCAATTTCCGGCTGGCCAGGGCCCGGAGGGTAGTCGAGAATGCCTTTGGGATACTCGCCAACCGGTTCCGCCTGTTCCAGACAGCGATACATCTGGCGGAATATAAATTTAACTCTGTTATTTTGGCTTGCTGCATATTGCATATTTTTTTACGAGGCATTGCCAGACGTACCTACCCAACATCGGTGCTGAGGCAGGACTACCCTCAGATACCCTTCCTGGGCTGGACACTGGTCGCGCTGGCTCGGTCACCCGATCTGCTTGTGAGGTACGCGACAAATATGTTGAGTACTTTATGGGTCGGGGGGCCATAGCTATGCCAGATTAATATTTCTTTCTAATTCGGCCCCCAAAAGAAAGAAATATTACAAAGAACTAATAAATAATTTGACCATTGGACTTTATTCAGTTGTTTGTCATTATTGCTTTTTCTCTTTTGATCTGTCTTCCAGGTTCTGAAACTAGTGCACTTCTTGTGCCCAATTTACTTAGCAGGTTTTAGTAAATACACACAATTGCACATTCTAGCCACTCTTCTACAAACTGGGTATTGAGGCTACAAATAAGAAGCCACTGCTTTTTATGTTTTTTTGTCGAAAAAAAAAAATTTTATTTGGTGTTTTTCCAAAAATCTTTAGGCTTTTCGTACAAAAATGTGTTTAGAAAGGATTTTTTTCTTCAACAAAATTTTTTGGGTTTTGACAAACATGTAACAATGGAACTTACAAAGTTCAACCTTTTATTTAGCATACCAAACCCAGGCGACATGGTTTAATGTCACCCCGGAATCCGCCAAAATTTGAGGATGCACACATGCTGTGTGTGTGTGATGTGCCAAATGGTGTATTCTCGCCTGAGATCCCATGCCAAATGTTCACATGTGCTATCTGCCATAATGGGTGATCAATGTATGTGGTTTGTGGGTGCAACCCCTTTCTCTCACCTACTTGATAAGCGAGGAAGGGGTTGCACCCACAAAGCACAGACTATCGATGTACTGTGATGGCAGATATCACATGTGAACACACACTGGGGTTTATTTACTAAACAGTGCAAACTCAGGCTTATTTCTGCATATAAGCCAATCAGCTTCTAAATTGAGCTTATTCAATTCAGCTTTTGCATCTAAACATGGAAGCTGATTGGTTTATATGCCAAGTGAGGCTGCTTTTGCACGTTATAGCTTTAATAAATAAACCCAAGTGTGTGTGTGTGTGCATCCTCAAATTTTGGCGTATTTTAATGTAAAAATATACAACATCTTTGAGAGTGGGGTGGTTGGGGGTGAGGGCAGGGGGGTGGGGCGGGGGGGGGGGGGTGGCAGATGGGGGGGATAGTCTTCTATATACGTCCCAAATTATCTAGCATGTTTTTGAAGTTTTGGTCCATCACCACCATCCTTTCCCTCATATTGGCCAGCTCCGTGCTGCACACCATTATCTGCTGTATTAGGATTTGTGCACTTGCACAAGAAAAAATAGGAGCAACAGATGTGCTAATGCCATCTTCATCCCCTAAAAATGACAAAAAAAACATTGTAAGTAAGTAACCACTTAAGGACCGCCTACTGCACATTTACGTCGGCAGAATGGCACGGCTGGGCACATCAACGTATATATACGTTGATTTTAGTACCCAGCCGTGAGTCGCGGGCGCGCGCTTGCAACCCGGTCCGAAGCTCCAGGACCGGGACCGCGGGATTCGCGGACCCGATCGCCGCTGGAGTGCAGCGATCCGTCCCTGGAGCGGAAGAACGGGGAGAACCGTTTGTACACACGGCTTCCCCGTGCTTCTGTGTGGCCGCAGCATCGATCGCGTCATCCCTGTAATAGGGGGACGCGATCGATGACGTCACACCTACAGCCACACCCCCCTACAGTTGTAAACACACACATTAGGTCACACATCCCCTACAGCGCCACCTGTGGTTAACTCCCAAACTGCAACTGTCATTTCCACAGTAAACAATGCAATTTAAATGCATTTTTTGCTGTGAAAATGACAATTGTCCCAAAAATGTGTCAAAATTGTCCGAAGTGTCCGCCATATTGTCGCAGTCACGAAAAAAATCGCTGATCACCGCTATTAGTAGTAAAAAAAAAAAATTTATAAAAATGCAATAAAACTATCCCTTATTTTGTAAACGCTATAAATTTTGCGAAAACCAACCGATAAACGCTTATTGCGATTTTTTTTACCAAAAATACGTAGAAGAATACGTATCGGCCTAAACTGAGGAAAAAAAATGTTTTTTTATATATTTTTGGGGGATATTTATTATAGCAAAAAGTAAAAAATATTGCATTTTTTTTAAAATTGTCGCTCTATTTTTGTTAATAGCGCAAAAAATAAAAACTGCAGAGGTGATCAAATACCACCAAAAGAAAGCTCTATTTGTGGGGAAAAAAGGACGCCAATTTTGTTTGGGAGCCACGTCGCACGACCGCGCAATTGTCAGTTAAAACGAAGCAGTGCCGAATCGCAAAAAGGGGCAAGGTCCTTTACCTGCATTTTGGTCCGGGTCTTAAGTGGGTAAGGTGCAGGCCTATCTACATCTCTTTTTCCCTGCAAAGCTGGGGTGTCACTGACCTGTTGTACTGAGAAGTTCAACATCTTCTACAACTTCTCCTTCTTCTTCAACTTCTCCTTCCTCCACCAATCCGCCTAATTCCACCAATCCGCCTAATTCCACCAATCCGCCTTCCTCCACCAATCCGCCTTCCTCCACCAATCCGCCTTCCTCCACCAATCCACCTTCCTTCACCAATCCGCCTTCCTCCTCTCTCCCTTCCTCCTCTCCTTCTTCCTCCTCTCCTTCTTCATCATCCTCCTCCTCCACATTTATTTTTTGCCGTTTTGGAGACAGTGTGGGCCTCCCTGACTCCTCATAGCGCTGTCCTCTTCTTTCCCCTAAAAACCAACAAAAAAAAGGAAACTCATCAGCAACCAGATAATTTTGGAGGGCCTAATTTGCAAACATTGCTTAGAAGTGGCGTTACAATTGTAGTTTTGGGCTTATTCCAGCAAAAAGCATATTTTTTTGGTGGTAGATGACTTGTCCCAAGCTGTGATATAATGAGCCTTTTTGGTGAACTGACACACATGGCTGGCCTCCTGAATAAGTCGTTTTTGGAGTCCCTTCACCAAAAGTACAAATTAGTATTTTATGGGGGGAGACACAGGTTCTCAAAATTACAGATGTGAAAACAGCTGCTTATTAGGTTATCTCATCACTGTGTGAATGAATGAATCCTGTTTGCCTTTTAAAATCAACTTTGTTTGCACAAACAAATCATATTTTCCTCATTGTTTCTCTAAACGATGTTTTTCGCCAAATAGCCACGCCCAGGTGTGATGTTCCCGGAGAAACTAGGTGATGGAACGATGTTGCCTACGATCGTGGCAAGTCGGATTTATTAGACAAACATTACTAAGTTTACAATGCAGGGGTTCAAAAATACAAGCAGGCCAACGAGGCACATGGCAAAATAGACATGGCAAAACATTTGAAAAAACAATAGGCACTCCAAAGACATTTTAAAGTACTTACTTTTTTCTATGATTTTCAGGATTTTGCGATACTGCTTTGGCTCGCGCAGTTTTAAGTCGGACCAGCGTTTCCGGAGCTGCTCTTTTGACCTGGTGACCCCAAAAATCTCAAAAAGTTTTGTCGCCGCCTTATCTATAATTTTGGACTTCCTCCGGTTAGGGGTGCTGTATGGCCCATGCTCACCATCATAGTCCTTCCGTTGCAGTATGGACACCATCTCCACCATCTCTTGTAGAGACATGTTTGTGGCCTTGTATCGTTTTGGCCTGGATCTGGACGTTCCGGCCTCTGTCCCTTCCAGATCCCGATCAGAGGCTAATGTGCGCTCATGTGACATCGCCATATTTTCCAATCTACATTGCATAGGGGCGTGGAAAACAGGAATTGGTACGTCATGGGTGGAGACGAGGGCGGCGCTTCTTGATTGCGTGGGGATATAATGGAAACGACGTGATTACGTAGGTTACGCGGAGATTACTCGAGCGGAAACGAGGAGAGAGAGAGACAAAGGTAAATGAAAACATCGGATCAGAGGCCTAGAATTTGAACAGCCATGGGGGGATGGGGCTTTTCAATGTTGTTTGCACCCTTTTTGTGCTACTGGTATTTAGGCATTTTGGGGCACACCATAAAATTTAGAGAGCCAAGTGCTTGTACACATCACTTCATCAAGATGTATGTAGAGAATGCTCTATCCTCTTTATTTGTATTTTAGTGTATGCAGTCAGATCATGCAAGTATTGTTGTGTGTTGGTTGTATAGAGATAAGTAGTTAGTGTTTTCTGCCATCAATGCTGAGGGGCATGATAGCTACACCCAGGGCTGCCATCAGGGGGGTACAGGCATTACACCTGTAAGGGGCCCGGGGGTCCCCAGGGGCCCGGATGGGAACCACCCAAAAAAAATATATATTACTAAATATTGTATTTTTTAGTAATTTTTTTTAGAGGTCCGGAGGTCCCCAGGGCCCCGGATTGCTACCCCAGGGCCCCAAAATTCATGATGGCGGGCCTGGCTAAACATGAACTAGTACTAGCATTAATATTCATGGTGGATGTGTTCTTATCTACATGCTACATGTTAAAACTTAAACAAATGGCTCTGCATGACACCTTTTTTGGGGGCTACAACAATGCGGCAGAGCTGGCCAGCTATGTAGCAGCAGAAGTTTGTATACTGTAGTTGCTCTAAAATGAATGAAAGTGCACATATTTTGAGAATCTCAAAGCTGAGCCTTTTTTAAGTTGTGCTTTGTGTTTGTTTGTCTTTTTCGATTATAGACATTACTATTGAAAAAACTTTTAGGAGGTGAAAGCTGGTCAAAATGGATTTGCTGAAAGGGAAGGAGGCAACAATGCAGCTAATAAACCGCTATCGGGATATGCCCCTTTTTTGGGACACCAAGCACCCAGAATATTTGGACACAGTGAAGAGAGCGGCAGCACTTGATGAGATTGCTACATACCTGCACACTTGGTTGAAGGATACATTTAGTAACCTCAGGAGAAGCTACAGAAATGTATATAAAAACATCAAATATAAAAAATCAGGATCAGCAGCAGCTAAGAAAAAGGAACCCAAGCTCTGGTACTACAAAGAGCTCAGTTTTTTGAACGATGAACTGGATGGCAGGCCTTCAGATTCAACACTACCTTCCAGCCTTCCTCCCAGCGGAACTTCCCCGGATCCCAGGAGCCCTGCAGAATCTGAAGCGGGGCTGGCTGACATGGAGCCAGATCTGGCCATCTTCGATGAGGTATAGTATTCTCCAACATATTTTGGTGCTGCTATTTATTTTGAATTAGTGAGTTGATCTGGTAAACAAAAAACAAACCTTGGGAAGAGAAACCAAAGTTGTGGGCCTACAAATAGGTGTCAGGGATGCCAAATGCAGGGGTCAGAAGGACAGTCTGTTTAATTCAAATTAATACTAACTAAAACAGTCTAGAGAAAGAAAATGTGTGTGATTGATTGTGCAAAATATTACAACATGTACCTTTTTTATACACAGGAAGAAGAGACCAGCCAGGAGGTGGCAGCTCCTGCGGCCTATGTCAGCCAGGCAGAAGGGGGAAGTGGCAGCCAGGAGGAGGCGGGGCCAAGTGAGGTGCAGCAGGTCCCCAGGCCCAGGCTGAGCACCATCAGCCAAGTTCCTCCCCTCCAGATGAGGCCACCAGCTGCAAGGAGGCGCAGGAGTGTGGTGCACGACGAAAGCCTGGAGGTTATACAGGAGGCTGCAGAAATCATGAGGGCCCCCCTCAACCCAACAGAATGCTATAGTGCATTTGTGGCCAATGAGCTCAACCAAGGGGGGGAGGAGCAAAAAAGCCTGGCCAAGGACCTGATTAATCAGGTCCTGGCCAAGATGAAAAGGGACGAGCTGAGCAGGGACACTGTGCTGTGTGACCCGGCCTGGCCTGCTCCCCATCATCATCATCCTCCTCCTGCTGCCACATCACCCCCACCTGCAAGGGTCCGTGGACAGACCCGTGGAAGTTTCGCTGGAAGGAAGGCTGGAAAGAAGTCGAGAAGATGATTCCCTGCCATCCAGTTGATTGTCCAAAAAACTGAGCTCGTTGGAGTAGCACAGCTTGGGTTCCTTTGTTCATGTGCTGCTGATTCTGATTTTTGTTATTGACTCCTGAGGTTACTAAATGTATCCTTCATCATGTTGTAATTCCCAAGTATGCATGTATGTTGCAATCTCATCAAGTGCTGCCGTTCTGGTGATTTATAATTTCTTTTTTGGCCGGAAATAAATGGCTTTTGTAGTTACTTTCAAACCTTGTCTATTGTGTTTTATACTGTGGTGAGTAAGCATCAGACATTTGTAAAATAAAATGTGGCATTTGCAAAGGACACAAACTCCTTGGGGGGGGGGGACCTTTTGTGGTCGAACTTGGTAAACCCAAAAGAAGCCTAAAATTTTTTCAAAAAACCACCCCCAAAAAAAGGAAAAAAATTAAGGATGAAACAACAAAATGACATAAGTTGGGAAAATAAAAGGGAATTTAAACAGAAAAAAAACCATGAGGAAACAACAAAAATAACATAATTTGGAAAGATTCCTAAACCGTAAAATACAACTCAAAAAAATAACTCAACAAAAAAATAAATATGATACCCTCAACATTAAGTCAAAATAGACGTAATAAAAATGTGGAGAACCGAAACAAATGTGGGGACATCTGGCTAGCAAACAATGAGAAATAGAAAAAACACTAACGAAAATGCAAACTTTCAGTATGTGACATCGGGACAAAATTGCATCAGCAAGAGAACGGCTTGCTTCTAGCAAGAGAACAAAGAACAAAAATACGCTAGAAACGGGACACTATATAGAGAGTTTAGGTGACGAATGTGCCAGGTCCCAAACAAACGCGAGTTTTACCTGAACGAGTGCTCCCGTCCCATCGTTTTGACTGAGCATGCGCAGGTTTTTGGTCCGATGCTTTTGTGTACTCACGAGCGGACATATCCGACGGACATGTGTCCGGCGGAAATATTTCAAAGCATGCTTTGGAATTTGTCCGCAGGAGAAATCCGGCCATAACGGTCCGTTTGCCCATACAGACGAGCGGATTTTTCGGCTGAAATGGTCCGTCGGACCAGTTTCAGCGGATTTATTCCCTCGTGTGTACAAGGCCATAGGGTTGCCCTTATTCTCTATTGTCACGAGTCAGTCACCACTTATACAAGACCCTAAATACTTAACTAGGGGGGACCACCAGTTGGTAAGTTTTCAGGTGACCATAAAAGAGTTCCCTCTAATGCGGTTTGCTTTGATTTGTTTCAGCCCCTCACACTCTCAGAATTCAAGGACAAGAGAGGACAGGCGTTCTTCAGAGGAGCATAGCTCCAGACGTCGCTCTCCGTCAAGGAAAAAAAACAAAATCATGCTGGGCCTGAGGCGCAGTCCCCCTATCCAACAAATTGATGTGCAAAAACTCTTGAAGAGTTTGCAGTGGACAGCGAACAGGACAATGTGCAAGTCCTGTCATTACTAAAAAAAAGGTAGTATGAGATTCCTTGTCTGTTTTTATATCAGCCCAGTTGCCCACCCAAGGGGTCCCATTGAAAGATCAGCCAGGGACTATGCTCAGTGGGATGCTTTTACAGTATACTCACCCCATTAATTTGTTCAGGTCTCTGCAAGGTTTCCAGATCCTGCGGAGAAGTTATTGCCCTGCTTAGATTGGTGTCATCTGTAAATACAGAGATTGAACTGTTTACCCCATCCCATGTTACCCCATGTTTACCCCATCCTCCAGGTCGTTTATGAACAAATTAAACAGGATTGGTTCCAGCACAGAACCCTGGGGGAACCCACTTCTCACCTTTGACCATTCTGAATATTCCCCATTTATCACCACTCTCTGAACTCACCCTTGTAGCCAGTTTTCAATCTATGTACTCACCCTATGGTCCATGCCAACAGACTTTAATTTGTACAGTAAAGGTGTCAAATGCTTTTGCAAAATCCAGATACACTACGTCTACAGGCCTTCCTTTATCTAGATGGCAGCCTTCCTCCTCATAGAAGGTTAGTAGATTGGTTTGGCAAGAACGATTCTTCATGAATCCATGCTAATTACTGCTAATGATACTGTTTTCCAATTTTTTTTCTAAAATCTTGAATATTGTCCCTTATCATCCCCTTCACGAGCTTGCATACTATTTATGTTAGGCTAATTGGTTTGTAATTCCCAGGGATGAATTTTGGCCCTTTTTTAAATATTGGTGCTACATTGGATTTTCTTCAATCAGCTGGTAACATTACAGTCTGTAGACTGTCATTAAAAATTAGGAACAATGGTCTGGCAATTACTTGACTGAGTTCCCTAAGTACCCTCAGATGCGAGCCATCTGGTCCCAGTGATTTATTATTGTAAGGTTTCCCAAGTCTATTTCTAATTCTGTTCTCTGTTAGCAATGAGGGTGCTTCCTGTGATGTGTCATGAGGACAAACACTGTAGTTTTGGCTACTGAAGCCCCCTGATTCCCTCATGAAGACTCAGGAGAAGAATAAATACAATACCTTTGCCATCTTTGTAACCAGATGTCCTTCCTCAGTCTTTATGGGGCCAATGTGGTCTGTCCTTCCTTTTTATATACTTATAGTGGAGTTCCACCCTGAAAAAATGTTTTAATCCAAAAATGAAAAAAAAACGTACTTACCCAAAATAGTTGTTGCTATGCGGAAGTCCCGAATCTGCCTCTTCATCCTTTGCGGTGGATCCTTTTCCTCCTCCTACACTGGGTTTCTTATTGTGAAGGCGGCGCGCTGCATTCTGGGAACTGTGTGTATCCCAGAAAGCAGCCGGCCCATTCACAAACAGCCGCGCTGCTCGCGCATGCGCAGTAGGAAATGGGCAGTGAAGCTGCACGGCTTCATTGCCTGTTTCCCTTACTGTGGATGGCGGCGTCTGGAGCTGCCAGGATCAAGGATAGGCCTTGCCGGGGGCCGACATCGCTGGCGACTAGGACAGGAAAGTGTCCTTATTAAAAGTCAGCAGCTACAGTGTTAGTAGCTGCTGACTTTTATTTTATTTTTATTTTTTACCGGACCTCCGCTTTAAAGAATTTCTTTGCTCTCCTCTGCTATGTGTCTTTCATGTTCTATCTTTGTCACCCTAATTGCACCCTTGAATATATTGTTGCATTCTTTGTAAAGTCTGAATGTTGATGATGATCCCTCAGCCTTGTATTTTTTGAAGGCCTTCTCCTTTGCTTTTATATGCATTTTTACATAGGGATTAAGCCATCCAGGACTTTTGTTTGCTCTTTTAAATGTATTTCCCAATGGGATGCACTGACTAATGGTCTTATTTAATATGCTCTTAAAGCAAATCCATCTCTCCTCAATGTTTTTTGTTTCAAAGAGTTTATCCCAAGGTTCTTAGTTTAGGGAAGTTCCCGCACTGGATTCTCTGTCTCAGCCCTAGTGACTTTCTCCACATGTCCGCACCGATGGTTAGGTGCTGTAAGGTATGAAACTATCTGATAACAGTCCATATCGCTACAATAGCAACAGCCCATTAAAGGCAGGGACTTACAGTCCCTATGAGTGCAGAACAGCTTGTACTTTGACATCACTTCATTTCTGTCATTACTGATCTTAGCACCACCTCTTCAAGCACTGCCAACCTACCTGGCTGCAGCTGCCCCTTTTACTAGCCCTCGAGGCTAACTCTTCACCAACCCACCTGGCTGACACTCTCTCTCTAGCCCACCCAGCTGACTCTCAGGAGATATCCTGGGGAAGGACGAAGACATAAGCACACCGCTGTCTTCAGGGAGAACTGACTACATGTGGCAGTCACCCCCCCGTAAGTCCTCAGTAGTGCTGACCTATTCACTCTGTCCTCTCTCTTGCTCCTGTGCCTCCAGCAAGGGCTTTCTCTGTGTGTTGTGGCAGGATCCTTCCAGCACATAAACCCCAGCCCAAGGCAGGACAACCCCCCCAGAACTAGGGGGTACCCCTGAGGGCCACCAACAGCCTCCTTAAGCACTATATCTTCATCTTCCAGCTGACTGCCCCTGCTGGCATGGCCCATGCTTATTTATGGGGTAAGCTCTGCCCCCTGCTAGCCCACTACTGGGGATTGCCGAGACCTCCTAACCTCCTGCCCACCAGCTCTAGAACATTCTTCAATGTCCAAGAAACAGGGGGAAGACACCAGAGGAGCTGTCAGGGGAGTCATCCAACCCCCCAGTCACTGAACCCTGACCCAGATTCACAGCTCAAGCTTAACCCTGAGGCAAATAAATGTACCTACACTACAAAGCCTATGCTTCATCTAGCACACACACTAGAGAGTACTACACATATATGATAAGATGTTATCTTTTTTTATCTTTTCACAATGAAATAAAGGGATTTTTAAATACAGCTTACCTGTAAAATCCTTTTCTTGGAGTACATCACGGGACACAGAGCGGCATATTCATTACTATATGGGTTATATGGAGTACCTTCAGGTGTGGACACTGGCAATCTCAAACAGGAAGTCCCCTCCCTATATAACCCCCTCCCCTAGAGGGAGTCCCTCAGTTTTGTAGCAAGCAGTATGCCTCCCAAAATGTTTCCCCAAAAGAGGGGTGGGAGCTCTGTGTCCCGTGATGTACTCCAAGAAAAGGATTTTACAGGTAAGCTGTATTTAAAAATCCCTTTTTCTTTCTCGTACATCACGGGACACAGAGCGGCATATTGATTACTATATGGGATGTCCGAAAGCAATGCTTTAATGAGGGGAGGGAGACATCTTCCAAAGAAGGATTCAATTTAGAGGTATACTCAAATAATAATAATAATTCCAACTTAGTCAAGAAAAAACTTTTTTTTTTTACAACCAAGGGTGCTTCTGATCCCGAGGATCTTAAACTGCAGCCTGTAGTACTGCCTGTCCAAAGGCAGAATCCGCATTCCTTCTCACGTCTAGTTGATAAAACTTTGTAAACGTGTGGACTGATGACCACGTCGCCGCCTTGCATATCTGAGCCATAGAGATCTGATGGTGTGCTGCCCAGGAGGCGCCCATGGCCCTGGTAGAATGGGCCTTTACCGACAAAGGAGGAGGCAACCTCTTCAAACCGTAGGCTTGAATGATTAATTGTCTAATCCATCTCGAGATGGTGGATTTTGCAGCTACCTGCCCCTTCTTGGGGCCATCTGGTAGAACGAATAACACATCTGTCTTCCGGATCTTTTCTGTAGCTTTAAGATAGGCCTTCATGGCCCGGACAATATCCAAGGTATGCAGCAACCCCTCCTTTCTAGATGTGGGTTTTGGAAAGAAGGATGGAAGTACCAAATCCTGGTTCAAGTGAAATTTGGATATAACCTTTGGTAGAAAGGAAGGATGGGGCCGGAGAACTGCCCTGTCCTTATGCAGAACGAGATATGGTTCCTTACACGATAAGGCTGCTAATTCTGACACTCTCCTGGCCGAAACTATGGCGACCAAGAAAACCAACTTTCTTGTCAGTAAGACTAAAGGAATCTCAGCCAACGGCTCAAAGGGTTGTTTCTGTAGAGTGGACAGGACAAGATTTAAGTCCCATGGACAAATTGGTGACTTGACAGGAGGATTAATACGCAAGACCCCCTGTAAGAAGGTCTTTACCAGCGAGTGGGTGGCCAGCGGCCTCTGAAACCACACTGACAGAGCTGAGATCTGTCCCTTGATTGTGCTTAGTGCCAGGCCTTTATCCACTCCTAGCTGGAGAAAACTTAACACCCTATCAATAGTATATTTGCGGGAATTCCATCTTTTGGATTCACACCAGCCTACGTAGTTCCTCCACACCCTGTAATAAATCACCCTGGAGACCGGCTTTCTAGCCCTAATCAGGGTAGGAATTACCTGCCTAGACAGACCTCTACCCCTGAGAATCAGGGATTCAGCCTCCAGGCCGTCAAATTTAGACGCTGTAATGTAGGGTGGAGGATCGGGCCTTGTGAGAGTAGGTCTGGTTGTAGAGGAAGAGTCCAAGGGTCTCCCACTGCCATCTTCAGGACTAGTGAGTACCAAGTCCTCCGGGGCCAAGCCGGAGCTACTAGAATGACTGGCTTGTGCTCCACTCTGATCCTGCGCAACAGGCGAGGGAGTAACTGTAGCGGAGGGAATGCATATAGAAGTTTGAATTGATGCCAAGGGCAAACCAACGCATCGGTTCCGCAGGCCATAGGATCCCTCGCTCGAGACACGAACCTGTCTAGTTTCTTGTTGAACCTGGATGCCATTATATCTACGTCCGGCATTCCCCACCTCTGGCAGATTGTCTGAAAGACCTGGGGATGCAGAGACCACTCCCCTGGCAACAGACTCTGGCGACTTAAGAAGTCTGCCTGCAGGTTGTCCACTCCGGGAATGAATATCGCCGAAATGCAGGGTACATGAACCTCTGCCCACTGAAAAATCAAGCTCACCTCCCTCTGAGCGGCCTGACTCCTGGTTCCCCCTTGGTGGTTTATGTATGCCACCGCCGTGGCATTGTCTGACTGGATTCTCACCGGGAACCCCTTTAATCTGGAGGTCCATGCCAGAAGGGCTAGGCGAGCAGCTCTGATCTCCAAGATATTGATGGGGAGCTGCCTCTCTGCTTTCACCCAAGTTCCCTGGCGAGAGAACCCCTCGAAGACCGCCCCCCAGCCTGCCAGGCTGGCGTCTGTGGTAACTACCTTCCAGACAACAGGGCTGAAGGATTTTCCCTTTAGAAGATTCTGGGGGTTCAACCACCAGGCCAGGCTTTGTCGGACCCTTGATGATAGCGTCAAAGGGGACTCTAAGGCATGTGCCCTCTTGCCCCAGGCTGCTAGAATGGCTGCCTGTAGGACGCGAGTGTGGATCTGAGCGTATGGTACTGCCTCGAACGTGGCCACTAGCTTGCCTAGTACTCGCATACACAGGCGAATAGTTGGTTTTTTCTTGTTTAGAACCAACTGAACCAACCCCTTGATAGCCTCGATCTTTACAAGGGGCAGGAACACCCTTTGCTGTTCTGTGTCTAACCTCATGCCGAGGTATTCCAACTGCTTTGTAGGCTGGAACGCTGACTTTCCCGGTTTAGGACCCAGCCGAATCCTTCGAGGTACCGAACCGTGAGGTTTACTGCCTGTTGCAGACCCGGCCGTGAGTGATCTATGATTAAAAGGTCGTCCAAGTATGCTAGGACTGTGACCCCTTGGATCCTTAAATTGGCCAGAACTGGGGCTAGGATCTTCGTGAATACCCGGGGGGCCGTGGCCAGCCCGAAGGGGAGCGCCCTGAATTGGAAGTGTCGCTGCCCCACCGCGAAAGCGTAAAAATCTTTGATGCGACTGAAAGATTGGTACATGAAGGTAAGCATCCTTTATGTCTATGGAGGCCAGAAAATCGTCCCTCTGAAGTGCGGCGGCTGCTGACCGGATGGATTCCATCCAGAAGGAACGAACCCTTAGGTAACCGTTTAACCTCTTTAGGTCCAAGATTGGCCTGACATCGCCGTTGGGCTTTGGTATGACAAAGAGATTGGAATAGAAACCTAGCCCTTGCTCTTGGGCTGGCACCTCTATTATTACGTCCTGGCAAAGCAGGTGATCCAAAGCTGCCCGCAATGAGGCCTTCCTTGCTGGATCCTTTGGTAGCCTTGATTCTTGAAAATGAGGCGGAGGACACCTTAGAAACTCCAGTCTGTAGCCTGTGGTTACAGATGCCCGGACCCATTTGTCGGGGATCTTGGCTTCCCAAACTTCTGAGAAGAAACAAAGCCTTCCCCCCACCCGCGAGAGTGGGGGCGCCCCTTCATAAGGCAGACTTAGGGGCTGTCTTTGTCGGCTTGCGATACCATGGCCGCTTACCCCCAGGGGCCTGTCCCTGCGATCTACTGTTAACGTTGGATCGTGCAGGCGGCCGTCGATACTGCCTGGAATTTGAGGGCCCCGAGACAGGAAAGAGCTGCCTTTTAAATGTAGGACCCCGGAATGTCTTTTTGACCGGTAAAAGGGTACTCTTGCCACTTGAAATAGTCTGAATATATTTATCCAGATCCTCTCCGAAGAGTCGTCCTCCATGGAAGGGAAACCCTGCCAGAAGCTTTTTGCATGGGGGCTCCGCCGCCCAGTTCTTCAACCATAAGAGCCTTCTCATGTGCACCAAAAATAGTGATAAACGAGAGGCCTGCTGGATGGAATCTTTTATAGCATCTACAGCAAAACACAGAGCTCTGGGAATGTCAGAAAACTCTTCTGCTTGTTGGGTAGGCATGTCCTTTAACATTTCTTTTGTCTGGTCTTTTAACGCCTGACAAACTCCAATTGCAGCCACAGCTGGCTGTACCACTGCTCCTGCCGTAGCAAAGGATGCTTTTAAAAGTGTCTCTAACCGTTTATCAACCGGATCTTTAAACATATGTATGTTTTCCACCGGGCAAGTTAGTGATTTATTCACACATGAGATGGCTGCATCCACTACTGGGAGCCTCCACCTCTTGGAGAATTTTTCCTCCATGGGGTAAATGACCGCAAATCTTTTCGGTGGCAGAAAAATCCTGTCCGGCCGTACCCAATCCCGAAAGATCAATTCCTCCAAGAGAGGATGGACCGGAAAAAACTGCGTTGCTTAACGGAGCTTTCAAAGAGCCCAGAGAGGATACCGGAGGAACCTGAGGCTCTGGCAATGGTAAACTAAATGCCGAGCGGACCATGTCCGTCAAAGACTGTACCCACAGTCTTTCTGTCTGGGAGTCTGAAAATGGTTCCTCAGAGGCAGATCCCTCAATCCCTGAACCCTCTTGGTTCAGGTCTAGTTGATCCTCCTGTGATTCCAATTCCTCCGGAGAGAGAATCTCAGCATCTGAGGATACACCTCTTGGTGATGGGGATCTAACCCGTTTCTTACCAGGAATAGCTCTAGCGATCAATGCTGCTATTCTCTCTTCTAGCCCCCCTAGGGATACGGCTAGCATCTCCTCTGTGATAAACACAGGGCTGGGCTGATCTGGGCCAGCCTCCGCACCAGATCCCCCTAATGGCTCATCCAAGGCGCCCTTTATGTTAATAAGTTGCGGGGAAAGTATCGGCATATCATCAGAATCAGAGGGGGAACCCCTTTGTTTTTTGGTCTTTTTTGTACCCTTTGACCCCGAACCTTTGGAAGCCATAATACAAAATCGAGGGACTCCGCCAACAACAACAGACTGTAGTGGCCAGGAGTACAAAACCAGAGCTTAGGGGACAATAGATCACTAATGCCCAAAAACTGATGGGGCCCCGTATGTTTTTCTTTTTTTTTTTTTTTTTTTTTTTTATATATATTATATATATATTTTTTTTTTTAAAACATACAGTGACCCCAAAAGTTTGCCAGCCTCCAACCTGCTGCAAAAAGGGGAATTTCTTGGCTTAACAAAAAAGGCATTGGAACAAAGTCCAGCATGTACTACCCCTCTTCCGCCACCGGGAGTCACTGTTCTGCCGCTCTGCGTCCTCTCCTTCTGAAATCAGCCTCAGACTGAGCACTGACAATGCCTGCTGATCTATAACAGCACAAGGCGCGCCCCTGTATGACGCCGCAGGCACGCCCCCCCCCCGCCCTCCTCTCTGAACGGCGCGAAAAAACGTCTATAAGACGCGCGTGCGTATGCCGGAACAGGAGGAACATGGAGGAGCCGCGCTGCTGGAGACCCAGGACTGCAGTATCAGGCGGCAGATTCAAACCCCCGGCCAGGTAGGACTCTCCAAAAGGCCCCATAGGGATCCTTACTAGTCCTAGGAAGAAAGCAGCAGGTTAGCTAGCAACACATTCTTAGACAGGGGAACCTAGTGATGGGGGAAAAAAGGGGTCATCCTGTCTTTCTCAGACATAGTGAGCAAGGTTGCCAATGCAGAGCATACTTAGGCTATCCCCCCTTTTAGGTTACCCCGGAGAGCCTGCTGTCGAACCAAGTCCCGCAGGCTCCCCCTTACCTGCTCCATGCTGCAGGATGTTTGTCCAGCAAAACGATCCAATCTTCTCCCATCTCCGTGGGTAGCGTAGTAGACCTTCAGGCCCTGGGGTCCTATGAAGGTACCCACTGTCCTGGACCTATATAGCACCCTGGCAAACAGGCACTTATGGTTTTTACAAACTCCAAGTCCTGGGCCCAGGGTCCAGCCCTCCAAAGAGGAGCATTATAGGCAAAACCCCACGGTTTGGGGCCCGGTTACTGTCCACTTTGGCACTGAGGCTCCTTGGACAGATCCGGTTAGCCCGCCCTTAATCCCAAGGATGTGGAGCAAAGCTATTCCGTGACCAACACCTAAGACACTGGCGAAAAAACTGAGGGACTCCCTCTAGGGGAGGGGGTTATATAGGGAGGGGACTTCCTGTTTGAGATTGCCAGTGTCCACACCTGAAGGTACTCCATATAACCCATATAGTAATGAATATGCCGCTCTGTGTCCCGTGATGTACGAGAAAGAAAAATGTAAAAGCAGATGTTCCCTTTTGAACTACTTAAATGTGTCATTAAACATGTGTCATAAACTAGTTGTTCTGGATGCTTGGATGGTCACTGGAATGTGCATAAATGATCTGCAATGACTTTGAATCTGAAGAGAACATTGGCTTAAATCTGGGGGGGGGGGGGAGGAGCGATTAAATAAAGGATAAGTTCATTTCACAAAAAGTTCACAAAAGGTGAACTTCTCCTTTAACTAATCAGAAAATGTTCCCCTGATTAGTGTGGATTGGATCCAAAATTGAACTTAGCTGATGACTATCCAAGAGCTTAGATTCTATGATGGCATATATAGGGATAATAAAGAAGATGGAGGAATACATACTGAATTCTGTATAGTTCAATTTAGTAATCCAAAACATGAAAATTAGTAATTAAATACAGGGCCAATCATCCAAATGTAATTGGTTAACACTAAACTTTATATCACTGAATACTGGTTTTAAATTACAAATAAGAAAGTCATGTTAGACAAAATCGGAATTACTTAAACTTTTCTCTAATAGAAATATGAATGTTGCTATTTAAAGGTATATCCCTTATCAATGGAAATATTTGTTCCTATGTCCATGAGGTTTATAAGAAATGCATAGCAGAACAATCAATCCATAATTTCACACATAAATCTTTGTGCTTTGCCCATAAACACTGTCAGTATTTTTCACAAACCAGATTAATTATAAATCAGTATGCACAGGCATACTTCCTGGTGATAAGGAAGCTGCCAAACTTCATACGTGCACCATTTGTAGGATCCACAATTTACGTGTATCAACAATGACTTTTTATTACCTATGGCAGACTCTCTACAAACTAACAGGGCTGCCAAGACATGCGGATTTAGCACACAAACTCAAAGATATATCTTCTAGTTCACACAAAGCAATACTGTCCTTTTCCTTTCCATGGAAGACCCTCTGCAAACGTATCCTGACTGCTAGGATAAGTAAAGAATTTCCAGGAAAACTCCAGCATATGATATATGTACAATACAATTCATCATAGATGTTTTTTATTAATTGCAATAATTTTATTAGGTTTTAACAAGCATGATAATATAATAAACAATAACAATAAAATAAGATAATACAAGTAAGACCTGGTGTCTTGTAGTTATTAGTTATTTAAAAGCATTTAGGAATTCAGTAGTTGAGGTACAAATGTACAAGGTATAAGAATTGTATCTCAATGCTTGGTATTCCCAGGTTTAGTTGGGGAAGAGGGAAAGGGGCAAAAAAAGAAGGGTAAGGGATATTGGTAGGATTGGGGAGGGGGTAACAATGGGGGGTAGCTAAGGGGAAAGGGGGAGGGAGGTGGTTGTGGGATTGGTTTTCATTGGTTGAATGTGCTAATATAAAAATAGGAGAATGAAAAAGAAAAAAAGAAGGAGGTAGGGAAAGGAGGAGTGGGTAAGGAGGAGCATGGCACAGGGGGCTCCCTAACCTCATGGTGGGTTCTTCACAGAGTTGTAAGAATCTCATTGGAGGCTTTGGTCAGCAATATTGAATGCTTGAATCCAACACCTTGAAAAACATGTTTGTGGGGATCCCAGTCAACAATTTCCGAAAATATTGTGAATTGCTTTTTCCATGCTCCAGCTATTACCAGTTTATAGTAATACAAAATGGGCTAGTTTAAACTGGGTTTTGTGAGGTTTGGAGGTTTCAAGTGTAAGAGGGCTAACAATGGGTCTTTTGGGATCTGAATGTTGAGTAGTTTGTTCAGTAATGTAAGACCTTTGGCCAGAAATGACTAAGTGCATAGGATGTCTCTGATGGAGCAAGATTTCCAACTAGTCCTCCTTTGTCTTGCTAGCCTTTAAGTCTTCCTCCCCTTTTGAGTGAACAGTGGATAAAGGTGAATTGGTTAAATTAAAGTAGACTATAAATATATGTTTAGGTGATAATGGTGTGTAATTATAAATATGTTCAAAGGTGAATAATGTTGTGGCTAGATCCTTATTTTCAATCAGTGATGCGATCTAATGCCAAATTTTTATATATCTGAAACATTCAGATGGGATGCTTGAGAATTATCCCATTTAGTGGGCCTCATGAGAATTGATTCTTTCCTAAGAATGAGTAGACCATAGTAAAGCTGTTCCCCAAATAAAAGTGGTTGGGGATTTAATTCCCAGGGTGAAGAATGGGTCAACACTCATGGAAATGAGGGGGAAATGTGGTGGTATTAGCTTACTGGAGTACTTAAACTGCCCCAGATTTTAGGACTATGTCTCATTAGAGGACTCATGATGTCTGGTCTTAGACTGGGTGAAGTGCAATGTAGAGCCTTAAGATTTTTAGGTGAGCAGTTTCCTCCAATTCCATCCAACCACTAACCATGTACAGTGAAAATATGGCTAGCCTTCAAAAAGTTGTGAACCCCCAGGGCCTCCTTGGCGCCTATGTACAGTATATAAATGGCTTGCTGAGGGCCCTCTGTCTTCTAATGTGACATATAAGGGACATAACATGGTTTTGGAAAAACTTAAAGGCAAAGAAAGTGATTTGGATTAGGAGGATTAGGAAAAATGAAGGAGTTGATTTTTCCCATCCAGGGGATTATATGTAGAGTCCAGGAAGTTATTTGAATTTTCTAATTGCGAATAGCTGCTGTAGAAGACAGTTAGCTAAATACCCATTTAGAATAGTTGGAGGTTAAATTGGTACGTAGGTACGCTAGTAGTTTGTCAGCCCAAGTAAAGGTAAAAGCAGACTTAAGTGTCTTAAGTAGGGATGAGCCGAACACCCCTGGGTTCGGTTCGCACCAGAACCTGCGAACAGACCAAAAGTTTGTGTGAACTTTAGAACCCTGTTAAAGTCTATGGGACTCGAACATTTGAAATCTAAAGTACTAATTTTAAAGGCTAATATGCAAGTTATTGTCCTAAAAAGTGTTTGGGGACCCGGGTCCTGCCCCAGGGGACATGTATCAATGCAAAAAAAGTTTTAAAAAACTGACTTTTTTTAGGAGCAGTGATTTTAATAATGCTTAAAGTGAAACAATAAAATTGAAATATTCCTTTAAATTTTGTACCTAGGGGGGTGTATAGTATGCCTGTAAAGTGGCGCTTGTTTCCTGTGCTTAGAACTGTCCCTGCACAAAGTGTAATTTCTGAAGGAAAAAAGTCATTTAAAATCACTCACCTTAGGGTCTGGTATGGATATTAAGGGGAACCCTGCGTCAAAAAAAAAAAAATGATGTGGGGTTCCCCCCAAATATCAATTCTAGACCCTTCAGGTCTGGTCTGGATTTTAAGGGGAACTCCACCCCACTTTAGACTTCAAACGTTCGAGTTCCATAGACTTTAACAGGGTTCTAAAGTTCACACGAACTTGCCGCGAACACCCCAAATAGTTCGCTGTTCGGCGAACAGGCAATGTTCGAGTCGAACATGAGTTCTACTCGAACTCGAAGCTCATCCCTAGTCTTAAGTATTGGGTTGTGAAGATTGGGACATTTTGACTTTTCCTAGAAAATGCAAGTTGGTGATGCAAGCATTTTTTCACAAAAGACTATTGGTTACTCAATTCTTGCCATACACAAACATGTAGTGGAGAATATAGGGTATATGAAAATCCTTTTAGAATTATGTTCAAGTTGAGTCAGTCTAACCACTTCTAAGAAATTAGATGGCTGGATGGACCCTGACCGATCAGTACTGGACATTAGGTAGGAGGACAATCAAGAGCTTTATCTTCTTTTTTTTATAAATCTCCTTATTAAATTTTTTCTTTTTCTCATATTCAAATATGTCTTTCACATTTCGCATTTGTCAACTTACTCCAAATTGCTATAAAATCATACAAATAATTTCATTACAATTACATACTTTTCATTTACACATTATATACATTTAACCTCTTTCTTAACCCTTTCTTCCATTGGTGTAGTTCCATTCCACTTCCGTACTCCCCTATCCTGAAGCCGTTGTCACGTTCTCTATCCAGTTTGCCCATACCTTTTGTATTTCTACCCGTTTCCTCTATTACAGTATGTCTCCTTATACAGCGACAAGTTGCTATTAACCAAGTTTGTCCATTGCGACAACGAGGGAGCTTCCACCTTCATCCAATTTAATACTATTGCCTTTCTTGCATAGAAGAGCAACATGTCTACCTGTGTTCTTCTTTCTATAGGGGCCATGTTTTTCTCTACTAGTCCCAATAGGCAGACTTCTGCTTCTAGATCGAGCTGAACAGACGTAACTTTATCAATGACTCTCAAGACCTTTCTCCAGAATAGCACTATCTTTGGACAGGACCAAAATATATGAATAAAAATTCCTGGGGTGCCTGCACATCTCCAACAGTTTTGAGAATTTGATGGAAATATTTTGAACATTTTATACGGTGTGTAATAACTCCTATGTGTTATTTTAAATTGATTTGTCTCGAAGTGAGACTAGAATCTGGAATGGAAATTTATATATCTTTCCCCAATTTTCTACCGATAGTTTTGGGACATCTCTCATCCAACCTTCACATAATTTATTCATATATGACACTTCTCTCTCTAATAAATGGGTATATAAAATTGAAATCATCCCTTTTTTCCTTCTCTTTCTCACCGCTTGTTCCAAACCTGATTTTATTAATTGTGGGATGCCTTCAGAAAACTGAGCCGACAGGGCATGTGCCAACTTCATATATCTAAAAAAGTAGCTCTTGGGCACATTCCAGTTTTTTATCATATCTGCAAAGAGCTTTATCTTCAATCTAACCAGCAAAAAAGTTCCAGAGAAAGACTGGTTTAGGGGCATCGGTCCATTTGCCCCCAAATCAGTAATAATATTTTTGTCTGGGAACATGCTCAGAATGGGATCTGCAGTTGCACATTATGTAACTGCCTGCTGGCACAGGGAAATCTTTCAGTCTGACTTCCATTGCACGTCTGAGAACAAATGCCAAGATGAACCTTACACCAAAAACTCTTTTATGAGCATTCACCTTTCACTATGCCTACCACTCACTTTAGCACCATAACACACTTTGCAAGATACACTTTATTTAGCCCACTGACATCTGTGCATCTGGCATACAAACAGCAAAGAATTGTCAGCCAACAAACACGAAACGACATGTTTTTACAGCTCTTTAGTGCCACCCTTTGGGCAACTTCTGCTAATGTTGTGTTATGGTTAGCATTGCTTCTGAGCATGCGAGTTTTGTCCGAAGGACTTCTGTACACACGATTGGATAATCTGACAACAATCATTTGTTGGCGGAAAAGTTTAAAGCATGTTATACAACATTTGTTAGTGGAAAATCCGACAACAATTGTCTGATGGAGCATACAAACAACAACAGCCTGCCATCACACAATTCCTGTTGAAAAATCTGATCGTGTGTATGAGCCTTAAGAGTGTTAACATACTGTGAAGTGTGCATACAGGTGGAGAGCTAGCAAAAACCTGAGATAACAGGGTGCAACTGTGCCGTGCATAATCCTTATGCATAAAGAAACTTGCTGTGCTGACTTTGCTCAATAACTAAATGTGGGTTCAAAATCCCACAAAATAAGGCTTAGTGGAAAGAATTGCTTTTATTGCAGGTAACAACTAGAACCCACTCAGCCCTGGAAGCAGCATAGTCTGAAGAGACAAAGCATTGTTTGTTGCAAACTCATGGATAGCAACTTTTAAAACGTATTGTGGGATTTTTGAGGCAAACCAAATAAAGAAAAAATGATCAATATAGTAAAAAATATATATAATTTAATGGTATTTGAAAAGATATATAAATAAAGATATAAAATGGTGTAGGAGACACCAACAATAAAAAATACGACAATATTCACAAACACAATAATGAGTCGTGATAATGATTATTGGTCCACCCGATGCGTTTCGGGACATACAAGTAGTCCCTTCATCAGGGGTTACTACTACTACTTGTAATCATTATCACCGACTCATTATTGTGTTTGTGAATATTGTCATATTTTCTATTGTTGGTGTCTCCTACACCATTTTATATCTTTATTTATATATATTTTCAAATACCATTAAATTATATATATTTTTTACTATATTGATCATTTTTTCTTTATTTGATTTGCCTCAAAAATCCCACAACTCTCTGTTTTAGGGATACTTGCTCTTTTTCCATATACAGTGCAGAAAATAAGTATTTGAACACCCTGCTATTTTGCAAGTTATCCCACTTGGAAATCATGGAGGGGTCTGAAATTGTCATCATAGGTGCATGTCCACTGTGAGAGACATAATCCAAAAAAAAATTCCAGAAATCACAATGTATGATTTTTTTAACTATTTATTTGTATGATACAGCTGCAAATAAGTATTTGAACACCTGAGAAAATCAATGTTAATATTTGGTACAGTAGCCTTTGTTTGCAATTACAGAGGTCAAACGTTTCATGTAGTTTTTCACCAGGTTTGCACACACTGGAGGAGGGATTTTGGCCCACTCCTCCACACAGATCTTCTCTAGATCAGTCAGGTTTCTGGGCTGTCGCTGAGAAACACAGAGTTTGAGCTCCCTCCAAAGATTCTCTATTGGGTTTAGGTCTGGAGACTGGCTAGGCCACGCCAGAACCTTGATATGCTTCTTACAGAGCCACTCCTTGGTTATCCTGGCTGTGTGCTTCGGGTCATTGTCATGTTGGAAGACCCAGCCTCGACCCATCTTCAAAGCTCTAACTGAGGGAAGGAGGTTGTTGCCCAAAATCTCGCAATACATGGCCCCGGTCATCCTCTCCTTAATACAGTGCAGTCGCCCTATCCCATGTGCAGAAAAACACCCCCAAAGCATGATGCTACCACCCCCATGCTTCACAGTAGGGATGGTGTTCTTGGGATGGTACTCATCATTCTTCTTCCTCCAAACACGGTTAGTGGAATTATGACCAAAAAGTTCTATTTTGGTCTCATCCGACCACATGACTTTCTCCCATGACTCCTCTGGATCATCCAAATGGTCATTGGCAAACTTAAGACGGGCCTTGACATGTGCTGGTTTAAGCAGGGGAACCTTTCCGTGCCATGCATGATTTCAAACCATGACGTCTTAGTGTATTACCAACAGTAACCTTGGAAATGGTGGTCCCAGCTCTTTTCAGGTCATTGACCAGCTCCTCCCGTGTAGTCCTGGGCTGATTTCTCACCTTTCTTAGGATCATTGAGACCCCACGAGGTGAGATTTTGCATGGAGCCCCAGTCCGAGGGAGATTGACAGTCATGTTTAGCTTCTTCCATTTTCTAATGATTGCTCCAACAGTGGACCTTTTTTCACCAAGCTGCTTGGCAATTTCCCCGTAGCCCTTTCCAGCCTTGTGGAGGTGTACAATTTTGTCTCTAGTGTCTTTGGACAGCTCTTTGGTCTTGGCCATGTTAGTAGTTGGATTCTTACTGATTGTATGGGGTGGACAGGTGTCTTTATGCAGCTAATGACCTCAAACAGGTGCATCTAATTTAGGATAATAAATGGAGTGGAGGTGGACATTTTAAAGGCAGACTAACAGGTCTTTGAGGGTCAGAATTCTAGCTGATAGACAGGTGTTCAAATACTTCTTTGCAGCTGTATCATACAAATAAATAGTTAAAAAAATCATACATTGTGATTTCTGGATTTTTTTTTTTTATTATGCCTCTCACAGTGGACATGCACCTACGATAACAATTTCAGACCCCTCCATGATTTCCAAGTGGGAGAACTTGAAAAATAGCAGGGTGTTCAAATACTTATTTTCTGCACTGTATATGTATCGGGATTGGCAACCTTATATATGTCTCCTTATTGGTGGTTATACAATTGTACATTTAAAACTAGGGTTGTCCCGATACCGATACCAGTATCGGTATTGGGACCGATACCGAGTATTTGCGGGAGTACTTGTACTCCCGCAAATACCCCTGATGCCTAAATAGAATACTTGCCCCCCCCGCCGCCGCCGCCGTATATCGCAAAGCCGCTGCCGCGTTAATCACCGCGCGGGGAACATTACAGTCAGCTTTCGTTTGAATACCTGTTTTCCCCGCCGCGCATAGACACTCCACCTTGCTCGTGATTGGACGGATCTGTCCAATCCTGAGCAAGGGGGAGTGTCTCTATACACAGTGCGGCAGGGAAAACAGCTTATTTAAACGAAAGCTGACTGTAATGTTCCCCGCGCGGTGATTAACGCGGTGGCGGCATCATTTAGGTACGGGGGACATGGCTGCATGTGGGGGGACATGGCTGGATATGGGGGGACATGGCTGGATATGTGGGGGACATGGCTGCGTATATGGGCGACATGGCTGCAATATGTTTGGGGACATGGCTGCATATGTTTGGGAACATGGCTGCAATACGTTTGGGGACATGGCTGCGTATATGGGGGACATGGCTGCAATATGTTTGGGGACATGGCTGCATATGTTTAGGGACATGGCTGCATATGTGGGGGACATGGCTGCATATATGGGGACATGGCTGCAATATGTTTGGGAACATGGCTGCAATATGTTTGGGGACATGGCTGCATATGTTTGGGACATGGTTGCAATATGTTTGGGGACATGGCTCCATATGTTTGGGGACATGGCTGCATATGTGGGGGGACACCGCTGCATATGTTTGGGGACATGGCTGCATGTAGGGGTACATGGCTGCATATGTTTGGGGACATGGCTGCATATGTGGGGGACATGGCTGCATTTGTGGGGGGGGGGCATGGCTGCATATGTGGGGGGACATGGCTGCATTTGGGGACACATTTAAAAAAAAGTATCGGTATTCGGTATCGGCGAGTACATAAGAAAAAGTATCGGTACTTGTACTCAGTCCTAAAAAAGTGGTATTGGGACAACCCTATTTAAAACGTATTGGTACCGAATTTTGGGAACTATAAAATTGCTGCAGTTCCAAAGATATGGTCTCCCCTGGCAATTGGCTGAACTGTATGTTGACAGGGGACTGCTACAAAGCCCTAGCTGGGGAACACTGGTAAAGGTTGGGTGCAATATCAGTGCTGCTGGTATAGAGAGTGGGTATATACTGCCCCCGTAAAAGTTGTCCCTGTTTGTCCACTGATGTTTTAAATTCTGACCTGCCTCTCTGTGTAGCAAATGTTGAGAGGAAAAGACAGTTCTCACAGCTTCTTCTTAACCAGGCAGAAGCCCAGGATGGAATACCAGGTGCCAAAAAATATTTAAATTGATTGTAAAATCAATTTTTGTTTAAAATAACAAACAGGTTTATACTTACCTACTCTGTGTAATAGAAATGCACAGAGTGGCCTCTATCCTCCTTTTCTCTGGTCCCCTGCTGGCATTCCTGGCTCCTCCGCTTCACGTACCACCAAAGGAAGCCACCTCTTATCGTGGCACACCTGTGAGATCAATATGGAGCCACACTGCCTGTGTCAATAGACACAGACATAGGGCCAGATTCAGGTAGAGTTGCGCTGGAGTAATTCGATATGCGCCGCGTAACTGTGAAGATGCGCCGTCGTTTCTATGTGCCCGTACCCACCAAACTAGATGCGCCCAATAACGGGCCATTTGCGACCGGCGGAACGTTCCGACGCCAGAGTATCGTCAGCGCTTAATTTCGCTTGGCGCATCAGTCGCGCCTATTGATTTCCCCTGCAAATATGCAAATGAGGGATTTTTCCCAATTCACGAACGGATTAGCACCATACGCTGGCTACATGCGCCGCGCGTATCTCGTCCGTCCGGCGCAAAGTTATTTCTACAAAAGGCTGCTTTATCTTTACTCCAGACGGTCACAGGTCAGCAGGAGAGCAGCTACAGCAGCGTTACCGACGAAACTAGCAAGCTGAACAACCACACTTGCAAGGACAACACCTCTGTGTGCCAACATGCCGGGGGCACTCGTGGTCCTAAGACTAGTACTGGGTCCCTCGCTACGGAGGAGGCGGGCACGTGAGAGAATATACCGCACGCGTATGAACCTCTTTGACATGGGGGATAAGGAGGTGTATCGCCTCTTCAGATTCAGCCCAGATGCAATACTTGAACTAACCACAACCCTGCAGGGTGACATCACCAGCAAGACACACCGCTCACAAGCAGTGCAGCCACTGGTGAAGGTCCTGGCAACACTTCATTTCCTTGCAAGTGGATCATTCCAGCGTACAAGTGGAGTGGTGGCTGGGATGTCACAGTCCTCCATAAGCAGATGTGTGCACCAGGTTGTCCCTGCAATCCTCAGACGCATGTCCCACCACTTCATCAGACCCACCACTGAGGAGCTGCGGCTGAAGGCAATGACAGATTTCTACAACATTGCCAGATTCCCACGCACTGTGGGGGCCATTGATTGCACACATGTGGCCCTTCAGCCCCCCAGTGCCACAGAGCACATATACCGCAATCGGAAGCATTGGCATTCCATCAACGTACAGGTGATAGCCGATGCCCAACGCCTCATATGGCACGTCCGTGCCAAACACCCCGGGTCCAGCCATGACAGCTTCATATACAATCAGAGTCCCATCCCAGCAGAATTCGAGCAGAACATGTATGGGGACAGCTGGCTGGTTGGTGAGTGACATGGGAGTCAGGCATGACTATCCCTCCCGTGATGCACATCAGAAGTGGCACATGCATGACTAACATCCTCCTGTCTTTTCCCTTACAGGTGACTCTGCATATGCACTGGGACCCCATCTAATGACTCCTTTCCGCAACCCCCAAGCCAGAGGAGAGAGAAAATACAATGAAGCACACATCAAAACTCGTGCAGTGGTGGAGCAAACATTCGGGCTCCTGAAGTCCCGTTTCCGCTGCCTGGATAAGTCCGGGGGGACCCTATTGTATTCCCTACCTTTGTGTGTCAGATCATCGCTGCATGTTGCATTCTGCACAACTTTGCTATGAGAAAAGGCCTGCAGATTGACATGCGTGATGACCTGACCCCCGACCCACACAGTCCCCACCTGCCAGAGGAGAACCAGTCTGCTGATGGAAGAGCAGTCAGGAGGGTCCTCGCCGTAGGCATCTTTGGACACTAAACCAAAACATTGATCACACGGACAATGCACGCGTGTACACCACTGATGTCCCTAGATCACACACACCACATGCACATCGCATTGGATTAGCCCAAGTCCAGCATGTAGGACTTGGGAGCAGCAACGCCAGCGTCAAGGCCCCAATGATGTCACTGTCCATTCATACACCTTTCACACGTCATTCATACAGTCGTGGGGTTAACTTCACCACCACGGCCGAGGGTGACACCCCTTACTGTCAGGAGTGCCACCCCCTCACATTCACACACCATTCACACTGTCCCCTGCACTCCTGACCGTGTGCAGTTCAAAAGAAATAAAAAATCTCATAACCTGAGCAAGAAAATAAAATATAAACTCATAACCTGAGTATAAAAATAACAAAAAACTCATAACCTGAGTAATAAAAAAAATAAAAATATAAACCAAATAAAAAAAAACCCTCATCTGGGATGACGGGGGCTCCTCCTTGGGGGCACTCTCGGGCTCCTCAGCTGCCTGGAGGGAGTGGGTGGTGGTGGGGGTGTGGGGGCATCTTGAGGAGGCTGATCCCCGGGTGGGCCACTCCGGGCAGCTGTTGGCTGCATGCCCTCCAAGGCCACTGCAATCCGGCTCAGATAGAGGTTAGTCTGGGCCTGCATCCTCAACTGGCGGGTGACTTGATGCCGCTGGTCACGCTGCCGCTGCCTCCCCTCTTCCCGGATGGCAGCAGTGTTGGCATGTACAGCTGCTGTCAGGTGCCGGACATCAGCCTGCACCTCCCCCAGGCTGGTAACAAGGTTCTGAACACCACTGGGCAGCTGCGACATGGAGCCCAGGCTGTCAGCGACTCGGTCCAGGTGGCCAGCAATCTCCCCCATCTGCTGGGTCTGCTTGGCGTGGTCCAACAGCACCTGGTCCTCGACCAGATCACACACCCCCCTGGTCTTCCGGGTGGCCTTCCTGGGGCCAGGAGAAGGTTGTCCCCGTGGGGATGGAGTCACCCTTGAGGGGCTACCGAGGATGGGGGAGGGGATGACAGAGGGCCCTGCTGAAGAGGAGGACTCCTCCAACAATAAGATGAAGTCCTGTTCAGGGACAGGCTCCTCCACAACCACCTCTGCAGAGGTGGTGTGGGCACTCTCCTCCACCTCGGTCTCTTCAGCACCCAGGGGCTCATCATCACGATCCCGTTGGGAGGTTGGGGTGGACTGGCCGCCAAGAGATGATGGCCCAGCTCCGTCATCTGTGGATGACACAAAGAAGACACATGTTGGTGGTCCCACACACTTGGCACATGTACCCTCCCCCCCCCCACATGCAACACACCAAATAGGGGATAAAAAACACTTACCTGTCCTGGAGCCTTCCTCCATGGAGTCATATCCAGGGACCCCCTCCAACTGCTCCCTGTCCAGGCAGCGTGCGACCACCTCCTCCTCTGCGGTCAGGCTGACAGGACATGGGGGACCACCACCTGTGCCCCTCTCATGCCTCCTGATGGTGGCCACCTTGCCCTTGACCTTGCGCCGCAAGTCATTTATTTTTTTCTGAATGTCAGAATCAGTCCGGGTGGAGTACCTCAAGACATTCACCCTGGCAGCAATGGTCTCCAGGATGCCCTGCTTTCTCTCCCGGCTGGTCTTCCGGCTTTTTTTCTCATGGAGTAAATCATTAATAGACTCCATTGCTGATATGATGACCGAGACCTCCTGGGAATTAAAATTGAGGTTCCTCCTCTCTTTGGGGGTAGCGGGAGCAGCCATCACTGAGCAAAAGTATCTTCCCTGGGGTGGGGGGAAAGGAACTACTTTTGCGCCGGAATGGCGTTTCCGCCTGCGCTTTTAAGCACCCAACGGAAGGCATTGCGCTGACATTTCCCGGGAAGTGGTGCCGACGGAAGTTGTGAGCATGCGCACAAGGGGGCGAGTGGAGCCGCACTCACTGCGCATGCTCCGTGGATGATGCGCTGAACGTAAGCCTCTGCGCTGGGCTCCGCCCATCATTTACATATGATCACACCCACTTCCACTTGCGTCGGGTTACGCCAGCGCATTATCGTTACTCTGGCGCAAGTTTATGCGCAACTGCTATGTGAATAACAGTACTTGCGCTGAAAGGGTCGTCAGAGTAACGTAAATGAGAAGCGTTACTCTGGAGCAAAGATGCTCTCATCTACCTGAATCTGGCCCAGTGAGTTTGACTCTGCCTTGTCTCAGGATTTTACTGACTTTGCCTTAGCAAAGCCTGTGAGACCCAGAAGTGATTAGAGAAAGCTGCTGCAGACGGGCACGTTGCTGGATCAAGTGAGGGGGCGATTGATTTATCCAAACATTTTTTTAATTAATTCAAGGAATGCATTATGGTAAAAAATATGTTTAGGCTTTAGAACTATTTTAATATCTTCCCAGTCAGCTCCCTTTCTCCACCAAAACTGTTGCTTGTCTGAGGCCCCGTACACACGGCAGAGAACCTCGACGGGCAGAACACATCGTTCCGCCCGTCGAGATTCTCTGCCGGTCGTCAGAATCGGCGACCCGCTCTCTATTTGCTCGGCGGGTTTCCCGATGGGCGGGGCTCGCCGAGAGCGTACACACGGCCGAGGTTCTCGGCAGAATGTGGCTTCCAGCGAGGTTCTCGCTGGTTTCTGCCGAGAACCTCGGCCGTGTGTACGGGGCTTCAGTCACTGAAAATGTTCAACACAGAATGTAACCTCTCTAGCCCACCCTGCTGGAATAAGCTCAAAGTGACTGAGGGAAAAAAAACAGCCTAGATACAGCCTACTACTCCCTACAGAATTATAAAAGGGGATAATAGTAGGCAGGGAAAAGAGAGAGGAGCGCCAAGCCACTTCTGGTGCAGTATCATTTTAATAAAAAGTTGCAAAGTATGAATACAAATAAAATGCACTCACCGGATGCTCAATAGGTCTTTACCTATTGAGCATTCGGTGAGTGAATTTTATTTGTCCTGTCAGGTGATACAGTGGAAGAACCTTTTTGATGACAGCAGCGAGCGCTGTGTGTCAGCAGGATGCTACATTCTTTTAATAGCAAATTAAACGCTGAGATGTACAAAATCTGCATGCAAAAGAAAGTTCTAATTTGCAGTGAGCATAAACTTAAAGTTTAGGCAACGTTTTGGCTACAGCAGTGGCGGTGCGTCAATGCATTGCATTACTTTCATTTATGGTCGCTGCTGACACCCCCTATTCAGGTGTCTGGCCCCTTTTCGTGTGCCAGGCACCTGAATTACAGCGACAGGGGTGTTTTTTGGAAACACCAGATTAGAGCCGTAGGCTCTAATAGGCGCCCAAAAAGGTGAACAGCGGGCGCAATGCTGGGCGCTCGCTGTTGACTCAGCGTTGTGTTAGCAAACGAAGGAATTCGCTTTGCTAACACTGAACAGCCCCTCTCAGCCAATCAGGTGCTCAGGTCTGTTACCTGTCACCCGATTGTCTGAAACGTCAGACGCTGTGATTGGACGCCTGATAGAGAGGACGGAAGAAGACATCGAGGAGCGCGCAGGACCCCGCCACTGACCCTCTGCGAGACAGGTAAGTGTCGGGCGATGCACACTGGCAGCATTTGATCGGGCACAGTAGCAGCAATGATGGGCACGCTGGCAGAATTGGATGGGGCACAGTATCAGCAATTGATAGGCACACTGGAAGCATTTGATGGGCACAGTAGCGGCAATTGATGGGCACACTGGCAGCATTTGATGGGCACAGTAGCGTCAATGGATGGGTCCACTGACAGTAATTGATGGCACACTGCAGCAATTGATGGGTACAGTAGCTGTGTTTGATGGGCACAGTGACTGCGCTTGATGGGCACAGTGACTGCGCTTGATGGGCACAGTGGCTGCGCTTGATCGGCACAGTGGCTGTATTTGATGGCACAGTGGCTGCGTTTGATGGGCATAGTGGCTGCATTTGATGGCACAGTCGTGGCAATTGATGGGCACAGTATCTGCATTTGATGGGCACAGTGGCTGAAATTATTGTTTTTTTTTTTTTTTTTTTTTTTTTTTCGTTTGTTTCACTTTCTGCTCTGTCTTCAGACAGGAATTAAAGAGAGATCTAAGAATAAAATGACAGTTTTTAATCCTTCCCTATTTTAACCAAAACTTAAAAAGATTCTACTTTACACTTTAAGAAAATATCCCATAGTGTGCTATACTGCCTTGAAAAAAAAAACACATGTATCAAAAGAAAAAAAGAAAAAGATCTAATTTATTCTGGATACGAGCAAAACAATCCCCAATATCCAACCTGACCCCATTAAGAAGGTTGTTTCTGCGTTCTTTTGTGGCCCCATCTTTTGAAGTATATGGCCAAGTGGCCAGTGCTTTTTTATAAAAAAAAATGTATAAATAAATAAAATAAAATGGCAGGGCAAACTGCTCAAAATACTGCAATCAGGGTCACAGAAGTAGAAGCAGATTTCAAATAAGCCAATCAGGTCATTTTTATTAACACTAATTTATAACTTTATAGTACATCCCAAGTGAGGATTTTCAGTGTAACAAAATAGTATTATTTAAATTGCTACCTGCAAGCATTTAATTATTTCACAATAATGCAATGGACACTCAAATCCCACAGAGGTCACTTATTAAAGTGTCGCAAATTTTATATAAAAAAAAAAAAAAACACATATTTTGTTTCCGTAATCTTCTGTTCTATGCAGAGAAAGTTGAAGAGCAGCCCCTTGTGGTCGTATTTGGGATTGTCACTTAAATGCCGTTCTATTATAATTGTTTTTAACTGCCATAATTTCCTATATAAAATAATAATTTGAATCATTGATCGTTTTTTATGCCTCTTAAACAGCCACATTTATGCAAATATACACATTTTATTTTTATAATACTTACTGTGTTACTGTCTTTGTACTAAACTAAAACATTTTAGGAAAAAACAAAAGAATTCCCAGAATAGACAATCTGTCAGTGAATGAAGACAGATGAGGTATTTTGCAGTTTAGTAAAAACAAGGGGAAAACAATTCTAGGTAATTAAAATAAGAAAGGGTACAATTTGACATTAGACAATGCATTTTTTTTAAATTATAATAAAATTGACCTATGCATAAGGTAAAGAGTTAACAGCTTTGTTGAAACAGACAAATGCAAAGTATTATTATGTATTAAATACAGTGGGCCGGAATTCAGAAAGAATGGCGTAATTTTCGGCGGGCGTAGCGTATCTTATATACACTACGTCGCAGTAACTTAGAGAGGCAGGTACCGTATTCAGAAAGAACTTGTGCCGTAAATTATGGCGGCGTAGTGTAAATGGGCCGGCGTAAGCCAGCGTAATTCAAATTAGGCTGGTAGTGGGCGTGTTGTATGGAAATGAATCGTGACCCCATGTAAATGAAGCGTCTAACGAACGGCGCATGGGCCGTCCGTGGACGTATCCCAGTGCGCATGCTCAGAATCACGTCGCAAATACTCAATGCTTTCGACGTGAACGTAACTTACGCACAGCCCTAATCGTGTACGACTTACGCAAACGACGTAAACGACGGAAAATTTGACGCTGTTCCGACGTCCATACTTAACATTGCCTGCGCCTCGTATAGCAGGGGTAACTTTATGCCGGTCACACGCCTTGCGTAAACAACGTATATCAATGCGCCGGGTGCAAGTACGTTCGTGAATCGGCGTATATATCTCATTTCCATATTCTACATGTAAATCTACGGAAGCCCCCCTAGTGGCCAGCATAAATATGCAACTAAGTTACGGCAACGTACGGCAAATTACGTCAGTCGGCTGAAGCCATTTTTTTAGACGTATTTAGGTTCCTGAATACAGGGCATAGATACTACGGCGCATCTTTTAACTTACGCGGCGTATCAATAGATACGCTGGCGTAAAGCCTTTCTGAATCTGGCCCAGTATGTATCTGGCCCTCTCTTGACAAACAAACTGCTCCAGCCTCCCTTTAGGCTCTGTTCACATCTAGGCATGGCTATTTTACGGGCGTTTTTTTCCAGCATTTTTGCAGAGTTTTGCAGGGTTTTTGCCGGTGCGCTTGCAGGATGGCAAAAAAGTCCTGCAAGCAGCATCTTTGGGATAGTGTGGGAGTGGTGTATACATCGCTCCTCTACCGCCCCTGCCTTTGAAATCAATGGATAGCGCCAGGGCCGATCCGCCCTATACGCAGACTATACAAGCTGCGTAGGGCCCCCGGATTTACTCAGGGCCCCGCTGGGAAGCATGGATTTTCTTCTTGCACCGGCGATCCGTTCCTAACCAAAACAATGGCCGCCGCCACGGCTGTTCGAATATCCGCCGTGGCGCTAATACAGCAGTAGTCAGTGAGTCAGACCGACGTCAGGTGACGTCAGTACAGCCGCCGCTAATGCTCATGGGAGCTGTAGTCCGCCGCGAGCGGCTATGTGCTGAAGCTCCCTCCTCCTTGAGAGGGGGGGAGGGGGATGTGGAGTCAGTCACTCTGAGGAGAGGAGAGCGGCACAGCGGTGGTGACTGTCAGATTTCATTTTCCCTGTCAGTGGCACAGTGCCTTTTGAAAACGGTAGGACCAGGAGGTGAATGTGTGTAAAAAAAAAAAAAAATGTTATGTGGGGAAAAAAAAAAACCTGAATGTTATGTGTGTAAAAAGAAACCGAAATGTTATGCCTTTAAAAAAAAAACTGAATGTTATGTGTGTAAAAAATTGTCACCACTGTGCCATGCCATCAATTGTCACCACTGTGCCATGCCAATCACAGCCATTGTGCCCATCAATCGTCGCCACTGTGCCATGCCATTGTCGCCATTGTGCCCATCAATTGTCGCCACTGTGCCATGCCATTGTCGCCACTGTGCCATGCCATTGTGCCCATCAATTGTCACCACGGTGCCATGCCAATCGCAGCCACGGTGCCATGCCAATCGCAGCCACTGTGCCATGCCATTGTCGCCCCTGTGCCATGCCAATCGCAGCCACTGTGCCATGCCATTGTCGCCACTGTGCCATGCCAATCGCAGCCACTGTGCCATGCCATTGTGCCCATCAATTGTCGCCACTGTGCCATGCCATTGTCGCCACTGTGCCATGCCAATCGCAGCCACTGTGCCATGCCATTGTGCCCATCAATTGTCGCCACTGTGCCATGCCATCAAACACAGCTACTGTGCCCATCAATTGTCGCCACTGTGCCCATCAATTGTCGACCACTGTGCCATGCCATTGTTGCCACTGTGCCATGCAAAATGCAGCCACTGTGCCATGCCACTGTGTCCATCAATTGTTGCCACTGTGCCATACCAAACGCAGCCACTGTGCCATGCCACTCTGCCCATCAATTGTCGCCACTGGCACTGTGCCATGCCATCAATTTTCGACCACTGTGCCATACCATTGTTGCCACTGTCACACTGTCACCTCCGCTTTAATATTATAGAACATACTATATTCAATAAATATTGATTGTTTGAACCTTATTATGTTCTATATTGTTGTACTTATTCTTTGATTGTTTTGTTTAATGGAGGGAGGATTGTATTGGGAGCACTGAAGTGTTAGGTGTGATTGTGTGGCAATGGCAAATGGTTTACATAGCTCACGGTATCACAGGTCAGATAGAGGGCCCCTTAGCAGAATTGTGCTTAGGGCCCCAGAGAGGTCAGGATCGGCACTGGATAGCACTGCCAAAGCGCCTGCAAAGTGATTCGGCAGCGACGCTTTTCGGACGCTTTTAAGCCTTTCCTCAGCCGCTAGTGACCAAAAGACACCGCTACAACTAGCAGTGCTTTACCACTAACGCATACACGCCCCCCCTCCCCCACGACCCAGTGGGAATTAGCCTTATTTACTGCTGCCATGTGTCAGAAGGCCTCTCACTTTATCCTGGGCTCTCTGCTAAAAAAGAGGGTTAGAGATCAGAGTTGCCTGATTTTCTCCTTAAGGCAAAATTACATGAACCAAAGGGAGTCAAGAGCAGCATTTTCTCTTAAAAATTGATGTATTTTAGCATTTCTATTTCTGTTGATTTTTTCATTCTATACTGTTATGCAAGGTTCACATTACTGTTGTGTTTCCGACATGCAGAGAAATGTGCTGCATCTTAGAAGATGTGCAAGGGTGCCATTAATTGCAACCCCATACATTGGTAAACATTTACCCTTTTGCACGCTCAAAACTGCATTGTCCCGCAGGACTTTACGGCTCGGTGTGGCGCGTTTGTAAAAAAGGGTTGTAGACTTTTTCCTTGTAGGGAGTCCATTGAAATGAATGGATGGCTCTACATGCAGCACACACCTGCATAGTTGTGAACCAAGCCTTTATTTACCTTTATACCTTTGTATTATCATTGAAATATGGGTTGGATTTCATATTTTTTTATAGTTTGTTCTGATCTGTTGAATTAAATACACATGGATGCCTAAGGCTGTTTTATTTTTATTTTGTTACAGCCTATCTCCAGGAAATGTGAACACCCCCTTCCTCAATTTTATTTTTCTTAAAGTCCCCTGTTCCGTCAAATATGGCAGTAAAGGAAGTGACGTTCCGTCACCGCCATCTTGCTACACCCCGCACTCCTCCACAGTAACGAGAGAAGGGGGCAAGCGGACATCTTGTTGCACCCACCGGAATTTTGCATTCCACAATTATTTTTAATAGTAAACAGAGCTTATCCCCTTCACACTGACTGTATGCACATTTGCGGCCTCGGCTATAGGGGGTTATACCGGGATGATACCTAGAGCAGACGGTTGGCTTTCTAGGGATAACAACCGATGTGAATAAAAGCCGCTCGGCTGTTAAGTGTTACACCCCTTTCGGCCTTTTATGTCGACTGGAATGTTAACTGCTTTATTAATAATAGTTAATTTGGTTGATTTATTAAATAACTATTTAAAGGGATTGCCCCGCAGGCCCCCCCCTCCCCCTCCCCCTTCTCCATTTTTAACCGCCTTTTCTTTCTCTCTTTCTTTCTCTATCTACTTCTAGCTCTGTCTTCCTAGTCCTGGAATTTCTCACACCCCCATCTGAGGGCTCTTCTGGATATAAAGAGAAAATGGAGGGACCGGTTGGGCGGACTGGACATTTTGCCATAAACTGACACAGATCCAGGGGCTCCCCTCCCTCATTTTTTGAGAACCGCCATGGGTTTTTACGTGGCGGCTGTCGGGCACACTCCGGGGACACACGCACCATTTGGCGCTGGCGGTCTACGGCCGGTGCCCGACAGGAGGTTTGTGATGGCGTCAGTGCGTTGTGTTTTGTTGTTGTGTAACTTATCCATTGCATGTACTGTGTGTACTACTTTACTTTTGTCCACTTGCGCGGCCTTGTCCTTGTTTTACAAATAAAAATAAAAAATAAAAGAATAACTATTTAACCACTTAAGGACTGGACCAATATGCTGCTAAATGCCCAGAGGCGTTTTTACAATTCGGCACTGCGTCGCTTTAACAGACAATTGCGCAGTCGTGCGACGTGGCTCCCAAACAAAATTCACGTCCTTTTCTTCCCATAAATAGAGCTTTCTTTTGATGGTATTTGATCATTTTTTGCGCTATATACAAAAATATAGCGACATTTTTGAAAAAAAAACAATATTTTTTACTATTTGTTACAAGAAAAATCGAATAAACTAAATTTTAGTCAAACATTTAGGCCAAAATGTATTCAGCCACATGTCTTTAGTAAAAAAAAAATCGCAATAAAAAAAAAAATAGCTACCTAGCGGCAACAGTGACACTAATACAGCGATCAGAAAAATGATCACTTAGTGACACTGGCAATAGGGGGTGAAAGGGTTAACTAGGGCGGTGATCAAGGGGTTAAAACTTTATTAGGGGGGCTACGGGGGCTACCCTGGACCTAACACTAACTGCCTGTCACACTAACTGTCACACTGACACTAAATGCAGTGATCAGTAAATATATGATCACTGCATTCAGTGACACTGTGACAGGGGGTGGGGTGGTGATCACGGGAGTTAAGTGTGCCTATGTGTCACTGGTGTCAGTGTAGTGTTGGTGCAGACTCACTTGTGATGTCTTCTCTCCTCAGCGGCGGTTGAAAAAAACACGAGAGGAGAGATTACATCACTTCCCCCTTCCTGTGTTTACACAGGCAGAGGGCGGGGGAGTGCGTGCATTAGCTGGGAGTGATCCGGAGGGGGCGGACAAAAACGAACAGCCGCCCCCTCATCCCGGATCGCTCGCACAGCCACAGGGACCGCCGCAAGTACCGGGGGGTCCCGATCGGACCCCCGACCCACGTCTACGCAGGGACGTACAGGTACGCCAATGTGCCTGTACGTGCCATTCTGCCGACGTATATGTACATGCGGCGGTCCTTAAGGGGTTAAATACTTCCTGTCATATGCGGTGTTGACACTAGTGAGCAGTGTCTACACGCACTTTTAATATTATACTAAATTCCAGCACATAGTGGGGGGCCTCCCCTTTTTATGTACATTTTTTGTATATTTATATATACGAATGAGTAATTTTCTTTCCTCCCCATTAGATGGTGCTGTTTTATGTGTATTTTAATGGGCATTAGTTTCCCTTTTATATAGTACATTTACCTATTGTGGTCCTGTTGCTATGTCATTTTATGAGCAATCATATTCTTTTAAAACTTTTATTTTTTTTTCATTTAAATTTAAGTTTATTATAATAAAATAAAGAGCATACAGAGTACGGTAATAAACGTAATACAATAAATGCATCAGGAAACATTGTGTTGACAATTATAGTAGTAAACAATAGATTACATTTCTTAACTAGATTTCCCCTTCTCCTCCCTCCCCCCCCTCCAATGTCCCAACTATATACCTGGTAAGTCTAACATGGGAGTGTAAACGTGTATAGTCAGGAGGGATGGGAATCAGTAGAGGTAGCGACAACATTTTAGGGCTAAAATTCCCTGTTTACTAAGCAATCTATAAAACTTTTATTATAAGCTGAGATCATAAAACTAAAATATATGTAAGGAATAAATCATACCGAACCGTGGAGAGGATAGGTTTCCGGGGGCATCCCCTCCCCCCGACACCCCCACCGGGAGCAATCTGTGTCGAGGAGGGGGGGGCAGCCCCCCCTGATGACAAAAAAATTAGATCCAAATGGAATTTAATACATACATCCAGTTAAACTAAATCAACACTACCTGAGACCAGTGGAGAATATGATATGTAATGAATATCTCCTGTTCAAGAGAAAGAATAAAAATAAAGAAAAGGAGAGGGGGAGAAGGAGGAAAGAGGAAGGAGAGGAAAGGGAAAGGGAGGGTGGGCCTACCTGCCATAGGATTACATCAGTCTGAGTCCAGAGCCAAAACTAAACTTACATGTTGTGGGAGATTCCCATGTAAATCAACCAAGGTTCCCAAATTTCAGTGAACTGGGTAGAGGTATCTAACATAGAGTTAATTCTTTTTTCTTGTTCCATAATCCATGTAGCCTTTCTCTTCATGTGTAAAATGGAAACCGACGGTTTCTTCCATGCAGCCGCTAAAGTGATTCTGGCGCCAGTCAGTATAAATAGAATCAGCTGTCTAATGGCCTTGGAGCTCTGTGGTATTAGTCCATTCAATAAGGCTATTGCAGGAGATTGATGGAGGTTACAACCGGTAACTCTCCTGATAATCTGGAATACCCTGTTCCAGAATCCCCGTATCCTAGGGCACTCCCACCAAGTATGGATCATGGTGCCTATTCCTTGACAACCTCTAAAGCATAGTGGTGAGGATAACGGATACATGGTGGCCAATTTAAATGGGACCAAGTACCATCTAGTGAAAATTTTTATATTAGCTTCAATGAGGGATGGACTCTTAAAACCCTTAAGAGATCTAGAGTAGTTTTTTTTGCCAGTCCACCAAGTCCCAGTCCTCTTGAAGCTCTCTTTCCCAAGCTAGCATATGAGGTAATTTTATGTTATTTGATGCAAGAGATTTGTAGATGATAGAGATATTACCTTTCCTATTCTGAGCTTGTTCGCATTTGTGTTCATATGGGGTCAAAAGGCCAGAAATTGTTTTATCGTTCCAAAGTTTTCTGAGCAAAGGTATGTATTTGGTGTAGTCTGGATCTTTCAGAGGGGGGGGGGGCAAAGGTTGTCTATAAGGAATTGCTCAGGAAGAGGACCTGTATGTTGAAAGAAACGTCCAATGCGGTACACCCCCCTATCAAGCCACCATTTGAAGGAGTCCACTTCCGTTTTGGGGCAGAAAGATGGGTCGAGAAAGATACTTGACAAAGGTTTGCCTCTAGAAATTAAGAGTGGATTGCTTTTAAGTGAATCCCATAATACCAATGCTTGTGATAGGGTGGGGGATAGTATAGGGGGTCTACTTTTAGGAGTGCGCCACATGAGTTCTTCAATTGTGGACAATGGGGAAGCCTGTTCTTCTATTTCTATCCAATCTGGACGATAATTTTTAAGGTAAACCTCCGATAATTGCGCTAACCTCGCGGATTGATAATACCATAACAAGTTTGGCACTCCTAGACCTCCCTGTTCAGGTAAGTTAAACAGACTACGAGAGGGAAGACGGGGTCCCTTTTTGTTCCAGATAAACTTGGTGATTTTACCTTGAAAGAATTTTAGATGGCTTTTTATTATCGGGATCGGAAGGGATCGAAAAAGATATAGGAGTTTCGGGAGGAGAGTCATCTTGGTAGAATTAATTCTGCCGATCCAGCCTATTTTCTGCGCTCCCCATTCGGTAAGGTCCTTCTCGAATTTCCTATACATAGGAGGGTAATTGGCTAAGTATAAATTCTGGAAATTTGGGGTCAGGTTGATACCTATATAGTTAGTAGACGTAGAGTCCCATTTGAAAGTATATTGGTTTCTCAAGAGGGACACTGTGGGTTCTGAAAGAGAAATATTAAGGGCCCTAGATTTAGGCATGTTTACCGTGAGACCCGAGACTTTAGAGAACTCGTCTAGCAGGGAGAAAATTTCCGGAAGGGAGGAGATAGGAGAGGTCACGAAGAGTAGCAAATCATCTGCGAATAATGCGCATTTGTGTTCTTTTTTATTAAAATGAACTCCCCTGATATTCGAGTTATCTCGGATGGCTATGGCCAGAGATTCAATAACAATAGCGAATATCAGAGGAGATAAAGGGCAGCCCTGTCTTGTGCCTCTTTGGATATTTATAGATTCCGAGAATATGCCTTGTAACCGGATTTTAGCTTCAGGGGAGGAATAGAGAGCGGAGATGATTCCTAAAAATTTAGAACCAAACCCCCAACGATTCAAAACAGAAAACAAAAATGGTCAAGATACTGAATCAAAGGCTTTCTTGGAAATCAAGTGAGAGAAGCATACCTCTTTGTCTAGTGCTTCCAGACCACCCCGAGTACATTAAAGAGATAAGATCAATAGCTCTCCTGATCTGGTCCGGGCCTTGTCTCCCTGTGATAAAACCTACTTGATCTTTGGATATGTATTGACCTAAGAAGGCAGACATCCTATTAGCTATTATTTTAGTAAGTATTTTTAGGTCGTTATTAATGAGGGATATCGGTCTATAGTTCTCCACTAGGCTATGATCTTTATCGGGTTTCGGTATCAACGAAATATAGGCCAAATTAAGTTGTTTATCTATAGGGGAGCCCTCAGTCAAATGATTGTAAAATCGTGCTAGGTAGGGTGATAGAATGATAGGAAATGTTTTGTAATAAGACCCTGATAATCCATCAGGGCCAGGAGCTGTGTTTAATTTTAAGTTTTTGATCACTGACATAACTTCCTCAGCTGAAATGGGTGCCTCCATCAACTCCTTGTGAACCTTTGTCAACCTGGGAAGATTCAGGCTGTTCAAATATTCACCTATTTTGTCCGAAGAAAAGTTACTATCCTTAGCGTAGAGCTTGGAATAGAAGTCGTGGAAGGCCCCCATCGCCCGCCGAGGATTTAGGGTAAGGGTACCATCTGCCATTTTTATCTTAGGGATGGTTCTCGATTTAAATCTGGGAGATAGTTTGCGTGCTAGCATTGGACCTATTTTATCCTTTAAATGGTAGAACCTGGCACCTGTCCATTTTAGATCATTTTCTGATTTTGCTGTCAGAGCTAGGTTTAAGGCCGATCTAGCAGCGTCAAGATCGTGGGTGGGAACACTGAGAGGGTCTAATTTATGTTTTCTACGTAACTCTAAATAGGTTTCTTCCATTTTCTCTTTGGTCAATTTCTTTTGTCTTCTAAGTTTGGCTGCAATTTGTATTATTTTTCCCCTAACTGTAGCTTTATGGGCAGCCCATAAGGTTTCGGGGGATATATCTTTAGTATCGTTAATTTCAAAATATTCCTTTATGGATTGTTCAATTTCTGAACTGGTTAAGTGTCCAGTGAGACATTTTATGAGTTGTGTCCTCTTTTCTCAAGGTTAATAGAACCATGGAGTGGTCTGACCAAGGGACATCCTTTATAGTGGATTTAGAGGCTGCTGGGACATGATGGTTGGATATTAATATATGGTCTATGCGGGAGTACGATTTGTGAGGATTAGAATAGTGGGTGTAATCTTTAGTTTTCGGATTTAATTCTCTCCAAATATCGGTCAATCGGGATTGATGAAGCATGCGAGCTACTTGTGTGCTAATTTTGGTTGGCCTTATGAGTTTATTATTATTTAGTTTGGATTTATCTAAACCCGAATCGAAAGCCAGGTTGGAGTCTCCTCCCATAATAATGATGCCCTCCATAAGAGGATGGAGGACTTCAAGCATCTGAGAGAAAAACTTCTTCTGTCGCCTATTGGGGGCGTAATAGGAACAGAAAACGTGTATAGCTTCTCGTCTAGAGTTCCTTTTACCAAAATAAATCTGCCTTCCGGGTCTCTATATTCCTTTAGTAATTAAAATTACAAATTTGGATAACAAGATAGCCACTCCTTTCGTCTTGTTTTCCGCGTTGGATAAGTAGAATACTGGGAAGTGGAGTGGTAGGAATGAGGGGGAGTACCGCCTTGGAAGTGTGTCTCCTGCAGGAGCACTATATCTACATGAAGTGCCTTGTATGCCTGGAGGGCTTTTCGTCTTTTAATAGGAGAGTTCAACCCCTGGGTGTTGTGTGTCACAACACGCAGGGTTTAGTAGTGTTATTTGAGCCAGCATGGGTCGTAAAGAGTGTTATGGACAGATCGTGTCTTAAAGACTGAGTCCATAGCTCAGAAGACACCTGTGATGGCAGTAGGCCGGAGGGAGGGTGGGAAGGTAAAGGGGGAAAAGGGGAGAATAGATACATGGAAATAAAGGCAAAAATGGTAACAACAAAGCAAGATGTAGTATTGCAAAAGGTCAAACCATGACCCAGATTGAAGGAAGGGAAGTTTGCTCCTTCCTTCAATCAAACAGAATTTATTAGAGTAGTCCATTTAAGAGGACTAACTTCCTACTTGTCAGGGGCGACAAGTGTCGCTCCAAGAAGTAGGTTGAGGGCTCAGGGCCTCACCGCCGACTGTCAGCGACAATCAAAAAGTTCAAGAATTAAATTTTGAAAAACAAAGGGTTGATCCCCCAAAAATAACAATTGAAGAGATGGTACCTTCCCCCTAAAAAATAAATATATATATATATATTATTTATACCATAGGAAAAAAAAATTGTAGAACCATATGGGTAAGTAGATATTGAAAAACCACAAGAAAAAATAAATAAATTATATAAGTGAGCCAGTAAATATTAACTCTTACTCTACCAGAAATCCTTATAAGTAATTTGATCAAGAATTGAGAAACAATTCATATTAAAAGAAGGCCTATTGGGAGAAAAAAAAAAGAACACAACAACTTATATGAATGGGGGATGGACACCACCGGAGCTAAGATAAATCATTTCAGTGATGTTTAGTAGAGTTATTTCAGACTTTCCTGTGTTTTGACTCTATTCCAGGGATTTGAGGTTGGCTACTTGGGTGTATTTCTTTTAGCTGAGGTTTGTTGCGGTGGTAAAGTGTCCATGGCTGGTTCATTTGAAATAATTTTCAGGTCTAGTAATAGTCTTTCACCTTCTTGAAAGTTGTGTACTACGTGGAGTCTGCCGTTATAATTGAATTTTAAGGCGAATGGGAAGGCCCATTTGTATTTAAATGTCTTTTTTCATGAGGGCAGAAAGTAGTGGTTTCCATCGCTCTCCTCTTCTGAATGGTGTAGGGAGATATGTCTGACAATATTTGAATCGTTGCCACCTTTAAATTGAAGTTTTCTTGTTGTCGAGATTTTTACATCACCTCGTCTTTGGTGGAGTAATAGTGAGGCTTTACTATCACATCTCTCGGTAAGGCCGTCTTTTCTTGGTGGGCCTAGGGATCTATGTGCTCTGTCTAATTCCATTTGTGAATAGGTATGGATGGGATCAGGAATTTTATGAT